>CM038677.1:629977424-630341493 GCA_021605205.1 Aegilops longissima | reverse complement strand
TTCTTTAAAACAAATCCACCACCGTGCTCTAAAAGATCTAAGTGAAGCACTAGAGCAAAAATTATCACGCTCAAAAGATATAAGTGAAGCACTATGAGCAAAACTATCAAGCTCAAAAGATATAAGTGAAGCACATAGAGTATTCTATCAAATTCCAATTCATGTATGGCTCTCTCAAAAGGTGTGTACATAAAGTATGATTGTGGTAAACTAACAAGCAAAGACGGAAATAATACAAGACGCTCCAAGCAAAACACTTATCATGTGGTGAATAAAAATATAGCTCCAAGTAAATTACCGATGGAAGTGGACGAAAGAGGGGATGCCTTCCGGGGCATCCCCAAGCTTTGAATTTTTGGTGTCCTTAGATTATATTTGGGGTGCCATGGGCATCCCCAAGCTTAGGCTCTTGCCACTCCTTGTTCCATAATCCATCAAAAGAATTCACCCAAAACTTGAAAACTTCACAACACAAAACTCAATAGAAATCTCGTGAGCTCCGTTAGAGAAATAAAACAAAAGACTACTTTAAGGTACTGTAATGAACTCATTCTTTATTTATATTGGTGTTAAACCTACTGTATTCCAACTTCTCTATGGATCATAAACTATTTTACTAGCCATAGATTCATCAAAATAAGCAAACAACACATGCAAAACAGAATCTGTCAAAAACAGAACAGTCTGTAGTAATCTGTAACTAACGCAAACTTCTGGAACTCAAACAATTCTACCAAAATTAGACGAACTGGAATTTTTTTTATTGATCAGCAGCAATTGGAATCAGTATTTTATCATGTTCTGGTGATTTTTAACAATTTGGGCACTGAGGTCAAAGTTTCTGGAAATTACAGCAAGATCAAATAACTATCATCCAAGAAGATCAAATAGGTTTAACTTGGCACAAACACTAATTAAAAGATAAAACCACATCTAAACAGAGGCTAGATGGATTATTTATTACTAAGCAGCAATGAAAAATATTGGGTTGTCTCCCAACAAGCGCTTTTCTTTAAGTCTTTTTAGCTAGGCATTGAGATTCAATGATGCTCACAAGAAAGACAAGAATTGAGGCACAAAGAGAGCATCATAAAACATGTGACAAGCACACTTAAGTCTAACATACTTCCTATCCATAGGCATATTATAGGCAAACAAATTATGTAGCAAGCAAAAACTAGCATATGCAAGAAAGCAGAAAGGAACAATAGCAATCTTAACATAACGAGAGGTAATTTAGTAACATGAAAATTTCTATAACCATATTTTCCTCTCTCATAATAATTACATGTAGGATCATAAGAAAATTCAACAATATATCTATCACATAACATATTCTCAACACGATCCACATGCATGCGAAGTTGACGCTCTTCCGAAATAGTGGGATTAATATTAACTAAAGTCATGACCTCTCCAAACCCACTTTTATCAAAAACTTCATAAGATTGAACATTATCCAAATATGTGGGATCTAAAGTTGACACTCTTCCAAACCCACTTTCAATATTATTGCAAACACTATTATCAATCTTATATTCATCATGGGGTTTAAATAAATTTTCAAGATTATAAGAAGAATCTCCCCAATCATGACTATTGGACATAGCAAAACTAGCATCCCCAAGCTTAGGGTTTTGCATATTTTTAGCATAATTTACATCAATAGAATTTATAGTAAAATCATTGCAATCATGCTTTTTATTCAAAGATCTATCGTGAATCGCTTCATAAAGTACTTCATCACAATTTTTAGATTCACGAATTTCAGGCAAAACGTTATAAAGATAATCTAGCACACTCAATTCACTAGCAACAGGTTCATCATAATTGGATCTCTTAAAGAGATTAGCAAGTGGATGAGGATCCATAAACTTTTAGCAAGCGAAGATGCAAGCAAAAAGAAGGCACATGGTAACACAAGATTGAACGGAGGAAGCGCGAATAAAATGGCAAGGGTGAAGTGGGGGAGAGGAAAACGGGAGGCAAACGGCAAATAATGTAATGTGAGAGATAGGGATTGTGATGGGTACTTGGTATGTTGAATTTTGCATAGACTCCTCGGCAACGGCGCCAGAAATGCTTCTTGCTACGTCTTGAGCTTGCATTGGTTTTCCCCGAAGAGGAGAGGATGATGCAGCACAGTAGCGTAAGTATTTCCCTCAGTTTTTGAGAACCAAGGTATCAATCCAGTAGGAGGCCACGCACAAGTCCCTCGTACCTACACAAAATGATAGCTACTCGCAACCAACGCGATTAGGGGTTGTCAATCCCTTCAAGGTCACTTACGAGAGTGAGTTCTGATAGAGATAATATTTTTGGTATTTTTGGTATATAGATGCAAAGCGAAAAGTAAAAGGCAAAGTAAAAACAAGCAAGTATAAAAGTGATGGACATTGATATGATGAGAATAGACCCGGGGGCCATAGGTTTCACTAGTGGCTTCTCTCAAGAGCATAAGTATTCTACAAAGGTGAACAAATTACTGTTGAGCAATTGATGAATTGAGCATAGTTATGAGTATATCTAGGTATGATCATGTATATAGGCATCACGTCCGTGACAAGTAGACCAAAACGATTCTGCATCTACTACTATTACTCCACTCATCGACCGCTATCCAGCATGCATCTAGAGTATTAAGTTAAAAACAGAGTAACGCCTTAAGCAAGATGACATGATGTAGAGGAATAAATTCATGCAATATGATAAATACCCCATCTCGTTGTCCTCGATGGCAACAATACAATACGTGCCTTGCAACCCTTTCTATCACTGGGTAAGGACACCGCAAGATTGAACCCAAAGCTATGCACTTCTCCCATTGCAAGAACTACCAATCTAGTTGGCCAAACCAAACGGATAATTCGAAGAGACTTGCAAAGATAACTCAATCATACATAAAAGAATTCAGAGAAGATTCAAATATTATTCATAGATAAGCTGGATCATAAACCCACAATTCATCGGTCTCAACAAACACAACGCAAAAAAGAAGATTACATCGAATAGATCTCCACGAGAGAGGGGGAGAACATTTCATTGAGATCCAAAAAGAGAGAAGAAGCCATCTAGCTACTAGCTATGGACCCGAAGGTCTGAAGTAAACTACTCACACTTCATCTGAGAGGCTATGGTGTTGATGTAGAAGCCCTCCGTGGTGGATGCCCCATCTGGAGGAGCTCTGGAACATGCCCCAAGATGGGATCTCGTGGATACAGGAAGTTGCGGCGGTGGAATTAGGTTTTTGGATCCTGTTCTGATCGTTTGGGGGTACATAGGTATATATAGGAGGAAGGAGTACGTCGGTGGAGCAACAGGGGGCCCATGTGGCAGGGGGCGCGCCCTAGGGGGGGCCCACCCTCGTGACCGCCTCTCTTGTGCCTTGGCGTAGGGTCCAAGTCTCCTGGATCAGGTTTGGTGAGAAAATCACGTTTCCGAAGGTTTCATTCCGTTTGGACTCCGTTTGATATTCTGTTCCTTCGAAACATTGAAATAGGCAAAAAACAGCAATTCTGGGCTAGGCCTCCGGTTAATAGGTTAGTCCCAAAAGTAATATAAAAGTGGAAAATAAAGCCCATTATAGTCCAAAACAATAGATAAAGTAGCATGGAGCAATCAAAAATTATAGATACGTTGGAGACGTATCAGGGAGGTGAGTGCTTGAAGGTATATCTTTAGATCTTGCAATCGAATCTTTTTGTTTCTTGTTTTAGCACTAGTTTAGTTTATAAAAGAAAACTACAAAAAAATGGAATTGAGTTTGTCTCATATGCTTCATCATTTTAATATCTTTCGTGAGTATGATGTAAAAGAAAATTGTGCCAAAGTGTTAGAAGAAGAATGCTATAAAATGTTTGGCACTAAATATTTGAATGATGAGCATGATTGCAATGTTGTTAGTATGAACTCCTTGAATATCCATAGTACTAATGATGATTGCACTAGTTATGATGAAAATGTCTCCTATAAACATGTCAATTTTTGTGGAGTACATTGGGTTTGCAAGTACACACCAAATAGGGAAGATAGATATTGCAAGAGGCATAAGTATTTAGAAACTAAATGGTTGCAAGAAAGGCTAGATGTGAGTGCTGAAAATTTAAAATATCTTTACCGTACTTGTGAACTTTGCAATGAACATGGTCATTTAAATATCAATTGCAAATTGTTTCATGATCGAATCGTGTCCAAAAATTGTGATGACTTGATTTCCCTTGCACATCATAATGAACTTAGTTTGCTTTTGGGTTATGAAGAAATGAAACGTCAAACTAAGCATATTCCAGAATATAACCTCAAGAAATTCCTCGATATTGATCTAGAGAAGATTTATATGTATTGTGCGGTGAATTGCATTGAAAATCCTTATATTGCCAATTACATAAAGAAAAGTAAACAAATAGAAGATGAAGAGAATAATAACGAAAGGGAAGAGACTTCCCAATATCCTCCTATTATTTCTTATGATGAATCACGTGACGAGGAGGAGCCTTCTATTCAACCAATCTCATTAATAATGATCTCCAAAAGGAGGATTGAACCCACACATGATCTGGTGAAGAAAAAGAAAAGAAAAAGGAAGAGAGGTAAAAATGTATCTCTCCCAAATAATGTTGCTCCTATTATTGTTGTGCCTCATGAAAATGAATCAAAAATAATTGTGGAAGATGATGCACTTGATGATGATCTCATTATGCCTATTGCTTGTTGTGATGATTATGATTGGGAATATAATGATACTTCTTATGATCTTGAAAATCTTTTTGGCACTTGCTTGGAAGAATATGATAATTGCTATACTATTTGTGTTATCCATACTATTAATGATGAGAGTGATTATGCTTATGATATGAAAAGGCCCAAGCTTGAGGATGCTATGTTTAATGAAGATGATGTTTTTGATAATATATTTGCTGCAATTAATGTTTGTCCCAAGCTTGGGGATGCTACATTTAATGAAGATAATATTTTTAGTCTCCCAAGTTTTGATATGCAAATTTATAATAATGATAGCATGCCTTCTATGAAAGTGGGTTTGGAAGAGTGTCAACTTTAGGAAGTAGTGATCCCACTATTTTGGAGGATGTTGAATCTTATAATATTTATGAAAGTGGATTTGGAGAGGTCTTGACTTTATTTAGTGATGTATCCACTATTTCGGAACAGGTTTCAATTGATTATGATGAGAACAAAGTTGCTACTTATGATGATTATTGTGATGAAACTTATGCTATAAAGAGTAGTGATGATTATATTTATAAAACTTTTCATGATTATGATTACCCTTTTTCTGAACATTACTCTTTTAATGTGGAAACAATTTATAGTATTCAAGTCTCTTATGATACTCCCACTATTCCGAATGAGAAGAATTTTGCTTATGTGGAGAGTAATAAAATTTCTATGCTTGTAGATCATGAAAAGAATGATTTAGGTGCTGCCTATATTGTTGAATTCATTCATGATGCTACTGAAAATTGTTATGAGGTAGGAATATATGCTTGTAGGAATTGCAATAATATCAAGTTTCCTCTCTATGTGCTTAAAGTTTTGAAGTTATGCTTGTTTTGCCTTCCTATGCAAGTTGATTCTTGTTCCCATAAGTTGTTTGCTCACAAAATACCTATGCATAGGAAGTGGGTTAGACTTAAATGCGCTAGTCATATTCTTCATGATGCTCTCTTTATGTTTCAATTCTTATCTCTTACGTGAGCATCATTGAAATCATCATGCCTAGCTAGGGGCATTAAACGTTAGCGCTTGTTGGGAGGCAACCCAATTTTATTTTAGTTTCTTGATTTTTCGTTCTGTTTAGGAATAAATAATCCATCTAGCTTCTGTTTAGATGTGGTTTTCTGTTTTAATTAATGTTTGTGCCAAGTATAACCTTTGGTAAGACTTGGGTGAAGTCTTTATGATCATGCTGTAAAAAACAGAAACTTTAGCGCTCACAAGATTAGCTTCAACTTTTTACTGGAGAGTGCTATTTAGTTGATTATTTTTGCAGATGATTACTAGAAAAATTCCTCAGGTCCACCAATTTATTTTAGAATTTTTGTAGTTCCAGAAGTTTGCGTTAGTTACAGATTACTACAGACTATTCTGTTTTGGACAGCTTCTGTTTTCATTGTGTTGCTTGCTTATTTTGATGAATCTATGGCTAGTAAAATAGGTTATAAACCATAGAGAAGATTGTAATACAGTAGGTTTAACACCAATATAAATAAAGAATGAGTTCATTACAGTACCTTGAAGTGGTGTTTAGTTTTCTTTCGCTAACGGAGCTTACGAGTTTTCTGTTAAGTTTTGTGTTGTGAAGTTTTCAAGTTTTGGGTAAAGATTCGATGGACTATGGAATAAGGAGTGGCAAGAGCCTAAGCTTGGGGATTCCCAAGGCACCCCAAGGTAATATTCAAGGACAGCCAAGAGCCTAAGCTTGGGGATGCCCCGGAAGGCATCCCCTCTTTCGTCTTTGTTCATCGGTAACTTTACTTGGAGCTATATTTTTACTCACCACATGATATGTGTTTTGCTTGGAGAGTCATTTTATTTTCTTTAGCTTTGCTTGCTGTTTGAATAAAATACCAAGATCTAAAAGTATTAAATGTTAGAGAGTCTTCGCATAGCTACATAATTATTTAACTACTCATTGATCTTCACTTATATCTTTCGGAGTAGTTTGTCATTTACTCTAGTGCTTCACTTATATCTTTTAGAGCACGGTGGTGGATTTGTTTTATAGAAACTATTGATCTCTTATGCTTCACTTAGATTATTTTGAGAGTCTTAAATAGCATGGTAATTTGCTTAAATAATCCTAATATGCTAGGTATACAAAAATAGTAAAAACTTTCTTATGAGTGTGTTGAATGCTAAGAGAAGTTTGATGCTTGATGATTGTTTTGAGATATGGAGGTAATAATATTAAAGTCGTGCTAGTTGAGTAGTTGTGAAATTGAGAAATTCTTGTGTTAAAGTTTGCAAGTCCCATAGCATGCACGTATGGTAAACGTTATGTAACAAATTTGAAACATGAGGTGTTCTTTGATTGTCCTCCTTATGAGTGGCGGTCGGGGACGAGCGATGGTATTTTTTCTACCAATCTATCCCCCTAGGACCATGCGCGTAGTGCTTTGGTTTTTGATGGCTTGTAGATTTTTGCAATAAGTATATGAGTTCTTTATTACTAATGTTGAGTCCATGGATTATACGCACTCTCACCCTTCCATCATTGCTAGCCTCTTCGGTACCATGCATTGCCCTTTCTCACATTGAGAGTTGGTGCAAACTTCGCCGGTGCATCCAAACCCCGTGATATGATTCGCTCTTTCACACATAAACCTCCTTATATCTTCCTCAAAACAGCCACCATACCTACCTATTATGGCATTTCCATAGCCATTCCGAGATATATTGCCATGCAACTTTCCACCGTTCCGCTTATCATGACACATTCATCATTGTCATAGTGCTTAGCATGCTCATGTAGTTGACATAGTATTTGTGGCAAAGCCACCATTCATAATTATTTCATACATGTCACTCTTGGTTCATTGCATATCCCGGTATACCGCCGGAGGCATTCATATAGAGTCATACTTTGTTCTAGTATCGAGTTGTAATCATTGAGTTGTAAATAAATAGAAGTGTGATGATCATCATTTGCTAGAGCATTGTACCAAGTGAGGAATACAAATAAATAAAGAGAAAGGCCATAAAAAAGAGAAGGCCCAAAACAAAAAAAGGCCATAAAAGAACAGAAGGCCCAAAGAAAATGGGAGGAAAATAGAGAAGGGACAATGCTACTATCCTTTGCCACACTTGTGCTTCAAAGTAGCACCATAATCTTCATGATAGGGAGTCTCTCATTTTGTCATTTTCATATACTAGTGGGAATTTTTCATTATAGAACTTGGCTTGTATATTCCAACAATGGGCCTCCTCAAGTGCCCTAGGTCTTCATGAGCAAGCAAGTTGGATGCACACCCACTTAGTTGCATTTTGTTGAGCTTTCATACATTTATAGCTCTAGTGCATCTGTTGCATGGCAATCCCTACTCCTTGCATTAACATCAATCGATGGGCATATCCATAGCCCATTGATTAGCCTCATTGATGTGAGACTTTCTCCTTATTTGTCTTCTACACATAACCCCCATCATCATATTCTATTCCACCAATAGTGCTATATCCATGGCTTGCGCTCATATATTGCGTGAAAGTTTATAGGTTTGAGATTACTAAAGTATGAAACAATTGCTTGGCTTGTCATCGGGGTTGTGCATGATGAGAGCATTCTTGTGTGATGAAAATGGAGCATGACTAAACTATATGATTTTGTAGGGATGAACTTTCTTTCGCCATGTTATTTTGAGAAGACATAATTGCTTAGTTAGTATGCTTGAAGTATTATTATTTTTATGTCAATATGAACTTTTGTCTGGAATCTTTCGAATCTGAATATTCATACCATAATTAAGAAAAATTACATTGAAATTATGCCAAGTAGCACTCCGCATCAAAAATTCTTTCTTTTATCATTTACCTACTCGAGGACGAGCAGGAATTAAGCTTGGGGATGCTTGATACGTCTCCAACGTATCTGTAATTTTTGATTGCTCCATGCTATATTATCTACTGTTTTGGACAATATTGGGCTTTATTATCCACTTTTATATTATTTTTGGGACTAACCTATTAACCAGAGGCCTAGCCCAGAATTTCTGTTTTTTGCCTATTTCAGTGTTTCGAAGAAAAGGAATATCAAACGGAGTCCAATTGACCTGAAACTCCATGGAACTAATTTTTGGACCAGAAGAAGCCCACGGAGTTCCGGAAGCTCACCAGGGGAGTCCCGGGCTACCCACGAGGGTGGGGAGCACGCCCACCCCCCTAGGGCGCGCCCCCTGCCTCGTAGACAGCCCGGAGGTTCACCGACGTACTTCTTTCACCCATATATACCCACGTACCCTAAAACTTCCGAAGACAAAATAGATCGGGAGTTCCACCGCCGCAAGCCTCTGTAGCCACCAAAAACCAATCGGGACCCTGTTCCGGCACCCTACCGGAGGGGGGAACCCTCACCGGTGGCCATCTTCATCATCCCGGCGCTCTCCATGACGAGGAGGGAGTAGTTCACCCTCGGAGCTGAGGGTATGTACCAGTAGCTATGCGTTTGATCTCTCTCTCTCTACCTCGTGTTCTTGATTTGGCACGATCTTGATGTATCGCGAGCTTTGCTATTATAGTTGGATCTTATGTTTCTTCTCCCCCTCTACTCTCTTGTAATGGATTGAGTTTTTCCTTTGAAGTAATCTTATCGGATTGAGTCTCTAATGACTTGAGAACACTTGATGTATGTCTTGCCGTGCGTATTTGTGGTGACAATGGGATATCACGTGATTCACTTGATGTATGTTTTGGTGATCAACTTGCGGGTTCCACCCATGAACCTATGCATACGGGTTGGCACACGTTTTCGTCTTGATTCTCCGGTAGAAACTTTGGGGCACTCTTTGAGGTTCTATGTGTTGGTTGAATAGATGAATTTGAGATTGTGTGATGCATATCGTATAATCATACCCATGGATACTTGAGGTGACATTGGAGTATCTAGGTGACATTAGGGTTTTGGTTGATTTGTGTCTTAAGGTGTTATTCTAGTACGAACTCTAGGGCTATTTGTGACACTTATAGGAATAGCCCAACGGATTGATTGGAAAGAATAACTTTGAGGTGGTTTCGTACCCTACCATAATCTCTTCGTTTGTTCTCCGCTATTAGTGACTTTGGAGTGACTCTTTGTTGCATGTTGAGGGATAGTTATATGATCCAATTATGTTATTATTGTTGAGAGAACTTGCACTAGTGAAAGTATGAACCCTAGGCCTTGTTTCCTAGCATTGCAATACCGTTTACGCTCACTTTTATCACTTGTTACCTTGCTGTTTTTATATTTTCAGATTACAAAAACCTATATCTACTATCCATATTGCACTTGTATCACCATCTCTTCGCCGAACTAGTGCACCTATACAATTTACCATTGTATTGGGTGTGTTGGGGACACAAGAGACTCATTGTTATTTGGTTGCAGGGTTGCTTGAGAGAGACCATCTTCATCCTACGCCTCCCATGGATTGATAAACCTTAGGTCATCCACTTGAGGGAAATTTGCTACTGTCCTACAAACCTCTGCACTTGGAGGCCCAACAACGTCTATGAGAAGAAGGTTGCGTAGTAGACATCAGCACGCAGTGCGGTGTTGGCTTCGCCCAGCTGCTGCTGCAAGGCGGCGTTGGCCTCTGCAAAAGTAGAATAAGAAAAAGACATCAACAATCAACAAGGAGAGATATAGTTGTCGGGGAGATCCGGCCCGACTGCCCAGCAGTCGGCCCGAATCTCGAGGACTACAGCCCGCGGGTGCGCCAGCGCGCCCCCGCAGAGAAAGAGGTTATCAACGATCGTCAAGGAAGGAATGCAGTTGCCAGGGAGATCCGGCCTGACTGCTCAGCAGTCGGCCCGAATCTCGGGGACTACAGCCCGCGGGTGCGCCAGCATGCCCCCGCGGAGAAAGAAAACGAAGACTTACTCCGGCTTTCCGACCAGTCGGCAGTCCGTTGGTCCAGCTCCCGGACATTGGAGTTGAAGGAGGCCGCGCGAAGGTTGTGATAATCGTTCAGTGAAGATATCAGACGACGTTAGCACTTGGAACTTTTCAATTAAAGTTCCGAGCGCTGCTTTCAGCAGCCGCCCGAAACTTCGAGGCTACACCCGAGCAGTGCTGACGCGCCTACGAAAAAAGTATAAAAGTCAAAAACGAAGAAGTAAGGAGCATACCCAGATGGCCGCTCGCGAATCCAGGAACGCCTTGTTGCACTGCTTGAGGGCGTCAGCCTCAGCTCGGAGTTTGGCCTAGATGTCAAGGACCGCCGTGTTTAAGGCTCCTGTCCCGCCTCCCCGCACCCAGTCAGCGGGCGCGGCGCTGGTCGCTTCGGCATCTGGAACTGATGAGCTTGTGGCGCCGGCTTCCAGTGGTCGTGGCGCTAAGGCCGCCTTAGCGATACGACAGTGCGTTGGTGTGAGGGCTTCAGGAGTCGGGCCCGTCACCACCTTGTTTCCGGCTGGTGGCGACGGCGGGGCGGCCGGCTGCTTGTCTCGCGCCCACCCAGATGGCGGTGGCGGTGGCATGACCACGTACGGCATGGCGACATCTCCACCTTCCCTCTCCATGATCGGGTACTCATCGCCGGCTCCCCCAGTCAACGCCGCAAACTCTGGTGGAGGCGGCGTAGAGTTCAAGGGAACGACGAATAGCGGCTCCTGGCGGCGCGCGGCTTCTTCAATCCATTTCTTCGCTGCAGCGTCAGCCTCGGCCTCCGCCAGCTTCTTCAGCGCGGCGGCTTGTGCCTTGTCTGCCTCCGCCTTCTCCAGTCGGGCGGCTTCCTGCTCCTCGCGCGCCTCCCGCGCATTTCGCTCCTGCGCCTCCCAGAGGTCAGCGGCCGGATCGATTCGCCGGGTGGTGGTGGAGGTCTCTGCTAACCCAATGACGGAGGCGGCGGCCGACTTCTCAAGAGAGAGCGGGGCCCTAAGTCAAGGAAAGTAAAGCGAAGAAACTCAGACAGAATCAGTAAGGAAGAAAAACACAAGAAAAGATACTTACGCTGACACCATGGGAGGCGCCTTCGGGAGCTTCTGAAATTTGGCCGCCTTCGAGCGGCCTCCTTCCGCCTGGTCGCGGTGGTCGGGTTCTTGGCCTTCTTCGGCACACTGCCAAACAAAGCGGCGCCTTGTTTGCGCTTGCGTGTGCCGGCTTGCGCAGTCGGCGCGGCGAAGGAGCCCGCGTCTGCCTTGTCGGCCCCCCGCGTGTGGCGCGGCGCGTCCTCCTCCTCGAAGTCGTCCGGCCACGTCTCGACGCCGCACCCTTCTTCGGAGCCACCAGCTCCTTAGACGTCGCCTGTGGCGTCGTCTTCCAAGGCGGCCGCCCCCAAGTCTGGGTCGTCCACATCGCTCACGGCCCGGTCCGGTTCGTAGGCACCACCCGCCCCTACGATGGAGGCCGTTGCCTCGGACATGAAGATCTATTTCAAAAAGCAAGAGGCAGACTGATCGATACACAAGACAGAATCAAGATGAAGTACTAACGAGGGAAAATATTGAAGAGCTTACAGCAGGCGGCGGGTCCGTGCGGGAGTACGGCTGCTTGCTGAACCGCCAGGACCCCTCCAGCTTGAGGTCGAAGATCTCGTTCACCAAGTTCGCCACCTCAGCAGCCGGATCTCCTTGGTACTCAGCCGACACGGGTCACGATGACCGCTCATCCGGCTGATCAAGTGAGGCCGTCCTTGGAGCGGGAGAACCCGGCGCACGACGAAGGCGACCAGCAAGTCGAACTCCTTGAGGCCTTCGACGTCGGTCAGCTCCCGGAGTCGGTTGATGGCGGCGGAGCCGTCTGCTGATATGGGCTTCGGCTTGTAGCCCTAGTTGGCCCGAGGCTCAGCCGGTGGGCCGGCTTCATAGGCCGGCAGGTTGATGAAGTCGACTGCCGGGTCGACATTCTCCATGTAGAAGTAAGATTGCTGCCACACCTTGACCGACTGTGGCAGCTTGATGGTGGGGAAGACATTCTTCGGCGACGTCCGGCGCACCACGATGAAGGCACCACACTGGGCCGCCTTCTCCTTGGCGGAGGTGCCCTGTTTGGTGTAAAAGAACTCTCCCCACAACTTGATGGTGGGGAGGATGCCGAGGTAGCCTTCACACATCGTGACGAAGGCGGATAGCAACATCACGGTGTTGGGCGTGATGTGATGCGGTTGGAGATGATAGAACTCGAGGAACGAGCGGAGAAAGCCGCTCGCCGGCAGGCCAAAGCCACGGATGAAGTGCAAGCGGAAGACGACCCGCTCGCCCTCCCCCGACACCGGCGAAATATCCCCCGCAGGAGGCACGCGCGCCTTCACGTAGCTCGCGCCGGGAAGGCGCCGCGTATCATGGAGAAAGGCGTTGTGGTCCTCGGTGACGTTCGACCCGTCCCAATCTCCTCCCTGCTCGCGCTCCATGAGGAGCTCGACAAGGTAAATGGAGCGACGGGGGAGCTGAGAATTGGCGCGGGGCCAAGAGGGCTCGAGGCGGAAGAGCTCGACGGAGACGAGCAGCAGCAACACTCAGGCGTGGCTCGGGGGCGCTGCAGCAAGAAGAGGAAGAAGGAGACGAGGACGGGGCAGGAGGGCGCGCGTGCTCCACCGCTCCCACCCGTCCGCCTACTTATAGCCGGTGGGCTATGAAGCCGAGGGGGCGACGCATGGGATCATGTGTCGGCGTTCTGGGAACGGGGGTCCCCAGACTTGCCTGCCTGCGGCCTGCGGCGTGGCTCAAGTGGGGGCCCAGCGCGGCCCAGCTTCATCAACTCAAGTTCAAGACCCTGGCGAGGGGCCAAGCCTCGCGGGGCGGACGACATGAACTTTCCTCAGGAGCGGCCTCGCCGGGTAGGCTCGCAAGGAGGCAGAGAGATCAAGGCAGGGTACCTCACGAGGGTGCTCCGTGACGCAAGCCATGACGATCAAGACCAGGAGGGCGCCAGGCGGGCGCCAGCCCGTGCAGTGTCCTCGTTTCTCCTTTGGTGCAAAGGAGGCAAGCATATGCCAAGGCATCAGGCAAAGGTTACCGCTTCGGTGCAACAAGACCAAGACCAGCAGAGGGGCAGGAAGGAGGTCATCGTGGAGCCCAGGACGGCGTCACCGTCAGAGCCTTTGGCAGCCGAAGACCAACTTTAGTCAGGATAAGTGTACTAGATGTTCCCCTTCAAAATGGCCAATTGTTGGCGCCCTTCCCGCTCATTATTTGGGAAGAGGCCCAGGGCCTCCCTTTATAAATAGGACTAGCCACCACAAAGGTTGGAATCGGTCGGTCGATCAATCGAGATCACGCATAGAGAGAGAGAGAGAGAGAGAGAGAGAGAGAGAGAGAGAGAGCGACTGAACTCACCCAAGCAGTTCGTCGCACCAGCTCAAGAACAGCCCCTCGCGAGGCTGTTCTCCCTTTGTATTGCTCATCACCAGCCCCTGAGGCAATCCACCACACCACAAACTAGAGTAGGGTATTACACCACAATGGTGGCCCGAACTAGTACAAACCTCGTGTCTCTTGTGTTGTTCATCGTTCCTAGTTTAGATCCCTCACAAACCACCAATGCATGAACTGGTAGAGGAAAGATCTCTGCGTGCACCCCAGTGTTCGAACCTCAAGGGTCTGCCGGAACCCGAAATCCGACATTTGGCGCGCCAGGTAGGGGTACGCCGGAATCCTTCCTTCACCGCCTCGCATTTCGTCGCCTCGTCGTTCCATGTCAAGCGACCCGGCAGCCGACGCCGACCGCTGGATGGCGTGGCCCGCCCACGCCGTGCCGCCAGCCCAGGGCGACCTCAACCTTGCACCTCAGGCAGCTCGCGCTCCGCAAGGCGCTGCGGGGCACGGGCGACGCGGCCAGACATCGCGGCCACGACGTCGCACACCCGACGGGAGCAGGCAAATTCCAGGGACGCACTCATGGTGGCCCGAGAGCTGTTGCAGTGCCGGCTTCTAGAGGGCGGTCGCGACGTGCTGTTGGAGCGGGTGGCCGAGCTCCTGGACGCCGCCACCTCGGGAGCACCTCCTTTTTGCATCCGGCTGCCACCTCCGGCCCAGAGCGTGCCGTATGGCGGCCCCATGCGCACCCATGCAACCTCAAGCGGGCTCCAGGGCCTACTCGATGCCAACCTGGCCAGCAACACCAGGCGGCAAGCCGCATGGATCTCGTCTCCGGCCGGTGAAGGAGCACACGCCGTAACCTTTGGCCTCGGCGGACCACCGCGCCACCACTCTCAAGACGGCGCTCCGGTCCAGACTGCGTGGCATGTGGGGCACTACGGCGAGACCTACGGGGCAGCGTCCCCAGAAGCTTATGTGCCCCGCATGATGGATCAAGAGAGCGCACGGGAAGAAGACCATGGCTTGTTCCTTGGGCCAAGCTGGGGCGAGGAGACACCACAAGTTGAGCTCTTTCAGGAACCCCAAGAGGGCCTCGACGACCGTGCCGGCGGCAGCAACTATCTGGTACCGTTTATTCCTCAGGAGCAAGCTTATGCTAACCATGTGCCGCAGGAGGTACAGGCCGCCACGACAGGTGGCTGCCCCGACTCTGCAGCCTCTTACCCCTCAGGAGGAGGGCATCGGGGGCTGCAGGAGAGGGGCCAAGATCCGGGTTCGTCCCCGCGGCGCTTGACGCAAGATGTTCTCAGGAGGTAGGCCCTCTGCCGGGGAGGTGCCTCAGGGCCTGCCCCCGGCAGAGGACCCGTGGTCGTCGGGGGAACCGCTGGCGACCGCTCTACCCCCTGGCGTCGTCCTTGGTCTCCGGCCGCCGTTAGTGGCGGTAGAGTGTGGCGCAAGGCGGGGCCCTCATCTGGCGATATGAAGCAAGGCCGGTACCTGTGAAGAAGGCCCAGTGCCTGTGAAGCTCGCCGCCCCATGACACTCTCACGTAATAATGAGTGGGGTTGTACACGCCCCGGAGTCTCAGGAGCGCCGGCCTCAGGCCCTAGGGATCCCTCCCACGCTCAGTGGCAACACTTAGCTCCGCGCTGGTGAGAAGACGTCGAAGACTAGACTAGGTGCCGGACGCGGCCTTTTGTTTTTTGCCTTTTCCTTTGTTGACAAGTTTCTTCGATTTGAATTTAAGTTGGACTTGAGTTCGAGCCTTGCATGCGTTTGGGGAAGGGGTGTTTAGTCTCATTCGAGCAATCTCTCATGTTCTGGTTTCGGCTTTGCGTCCAAAGCTAGCATCAGCTGCCCCCCTCGCGATCCCCTCGCGAGCCGGGCCGGGCCAGCCACGTCCACAACTCAGACGACTGTCGTCACTCCCTCTCCGGAGGTTCTTATCGCAGGATCAATGGATTCACCAAGAAGACACATATGGCGCTATGGCCCCCCACAGCCCCGCTCGGGGCTCACCAGGGCCAAAAGGTAAATGAGCCAGCCGACCCACCACCGGGCCGGCCGTTAAGCTCGCACACAGCGTTAAGATTACCAATGCATCTACCGCAAATCTTTACATGAGGGGCTTCCCCTCCCAAAATGCTCTCACAGTCTTTAGGGCCAAGCCCGAACCTCTTTTGTACAGGGTAAACAACGGTGACAAACAATCAGTCGGACATGTCGCTTGCTGCGCCTTCTGGGTCACCTCCGGAGGCGTCGCTGGCGTTGCTGACATCGTCGCCGTCACCAACACCTCCGCCAGCACCAGGACTATCCACCAAGCCGCCTCCATCGGCGGCCACAATCACGCCGTCATCATCAGACGTGAAGGCCCTGACAAGGTCGTCCACGTGACCATCCACCCACTGCGCCAGGTCGCCCCGGACGGCTATGGGCACCGGTGCGACGGCGGCATCGTAGTCGAAGTGGGGATACCTGTCCCACAGATAATTGAAGACACGAGAGAAAGCGCGCCCAAGCAAGGTTTGGCTCCTCTCCTCAACGAGCCAGCGAGTATCTCGGCGCGGTTCTCCAGGAGCGTCACCACGTCAGCAAAATACTGGAGGTTGCCGGCATAATTGGTTTCGTGCGGCTCCTCAGCAGCGGCCTCGCAAATGTTGCCAAGGGCCGTGTTTGCCCATTCCCTGAGCGTACGGAGCATGGGGGCGTGCTCGTGCTCCAGAACCCGCCTCCGGCGGATCTCGTGTTCATTCTGCCGTGCGGTGGCCTCGGCGCCATCAACCCTCTGCCGGAGAAGAAGCAGTTCGGCGCGGGAGGAGGTCAGCTCCTCCTGCGCTGCGTGAAGGGTGGCTGCGGAGGCGTCCGCACCCCGCGTCATTTCATCTAGCTTGGCCTTGAGGGCCGCGGTCCTTCCCTCAGCTTCGGCCCTGGCCAACTCCAACTTCAGCTCATACTGACGCTCGAGGCCTGAGCGAGCTTCCGCTACGCGGCGGTCGACCTCTTCTTGGGCTTGGGCTTCGCACGCGGCAACATCATCCTCCGCCCGAGCCACCAGGCGCTCCCTCGTCTCCAACCGCTCAAGGTCGAGGTTGCGATCGGCGGCCTCCAGCAACATCGCTTCCTCGCGCTTCTGGAGCTCCGCCTGGTCGAAAGAAGCCTCCTTCAGCGACACAAGTGCATCCTGGCGCAACTCCACCTGCTGCTCTAGAGAGTTGCTCCAAGCTTGGAGCTCCCATGCATGCTCCTCCGAGTCCCTGCGCCGCCGATCTGCCTCCAGGGCCTCCTCGACGGCTCGGGAGCAAGCCACTCGCGAGGCCGCCAGCGATGCCTCAGCCTTCGCGTTGTCAAGGTCACGCTGATGACGTGCGAGGGCAACGTCTACCTTCAGCTTGCGCCTCTCCTCAGCAAGGCACAAACCTTCGGCCACGAGATGCGCATCTTCGCCGGCAAGCTCCGCCCCGAGCCGGTTCACCGCGTCCGTCGCCCCACGAAGAAACCCTTGACTAAGGGCGCGGCACTCGCAAGCACGCCTGAGCACGTCTTCCTTGTCACCCTCTGATGCTGGTGAATGCGGAGGGCTCGGAGACGGCGCGCCTCCTCCCGGTGCAGGGCAGGGGGCTGGCGCCCCAAGAATCGTCGGGCGGGCCTCGCCAGGGGCAGGGACTGGCGCCGGTCCGTCCACAGAAGAAGAGCTCAAGATTGACCTCAACCAATCGCCATCCACGACCAAGGAAGGGGCCCGGGGTAAGCTGGCTGTGCCCCGGGCGAGCTCGTGAAGGGAAGACAGCAGGCTCGCAGGCTCGGGACGCTCAGCTGAACGGGTCACCTCCCCGGCCGGCTGAGTGGTGAGGGCGCTACTTGAGCCCGACGCACCAAGGACCGGCAACAAAGGTGAAGCTTGGGGAGATGGCTCCTTGGCCGTCTCCGCGAACTCGGCAGGGAGGGCCCTGAAAGGTGACAGTCAGCTGCAGGAACCAAGAAGTAGAGGAGCAGGGAGAGAAGAGGACTTACTCGTCCGTGGAGAAGTACTTCCTGCACTTCAGCAAGCGGCAAGGGCGATCGTCACCACTCGAGGCCTCCTTCCTCTTGCGGAGGGCCACGAAGTCTACGCGGAACCGGCCTAAGCGCTCAGCACAGGGGTCGGTTTGTGGCATGGAGGAGGCAGCAAGATGATCAGCGCCAATGGGACTAGCCTGGGGGACGCCCCCAGGCGCCGCCTCATGAGGGACGACCGGGACCTCGGGAGCCCCAGCCTCGGGAGCCCCAACCACGGGAGCCGGAGGCCGCGACTCCCCACCTGTCGCTATCCCGGAACGAGCTCCGGGAGAGGCTGCCCTCGGGGCTCCGCGCAGCGTCACCACCTCAACGTCGCCCTCTTCAACTCCTGACGATTCACGTCTCCCTGCTTCACCACCTGAGACAGAGCCACTTTGGGCGACCGGAAGAGCTACCACAGCAACTGGGTTCTCGCGAGGTCCCCTGAGGCCAGCCGAGCGCAACCCGCACTCGTCAAAGCTGGGCATCTGCTTCACGAAATCGGCCCTGCCCGAACAAAGATACAAGAGGGCACCGTCACGTCGAAGGCTACCTGGGGAAGGGTCGCCAACCAGGACCCTGAGCACTGTCTTCAGCACCTCAGGCGCCAGGTCCCCTTCCTGAAGCCGCATGCGGTCTTTGTGCCCCGCAAAGTCCCACATCCGGTGAGAGTGGCGCTGGAGAGGAGCAATGCGACACTCGAGGAACTCCTTCACCACCTTGGGCGCCGTCACATTAAGCGCCCTCAAGCTCTCGAAGCGGCGCTAGACGAATGCAAGCCGGGTGTCCGCGAGCGTCTCGTGACCCCAGCCTAAGTTGGGAACAGCAGGTGTGGTAGGATGAGAGAGCAGGGGGCTGAACACACCAACATCCACATACAACCACCGCTCTCTGAACTTGGCCTCAGGGGGAGGGAGTTCGAAATCAATCCCTGAAGCAGCCGTCTCTGGCACCACAAGGAAGCTCACACACCCCAAGCATTGAGTAGGATCCCTCAGGCGCAAGGAGAAGAAGTGACGCAGCAGAGCAACGGAAGGAGGGATGCCCACCATTGCCTCACAAACAAAGGCGAAGACAACCAGGAGGGTAATGGACTCAGGCCCGAGATGCATCATGTGGATCGATAGTGGGAGAGCACCGCATTGAAGAAAGCGGAAAGGGGGAACTGACCACCACCACGGGCATCAGCAAAGAACCGGACCTCCTTGACAATCCTGTCGGGGGAGGCATGGGACGCAATCCATGCCATGGTCCTGCCGCACTCGTTGAAGATGGTGGCAAGAGCAGAGCGGACCTTGCCCAAGGCCTCGGGGTTGAGTATGATAGATCGATCGACGGCGGGGGCCACCGCCGGAGGCGTGCGGGACGAAGACGCGGGCTTCTTCCCCTTTTCCTTCTTCGTTGGCGCCATGACGACAGGAAGGGTGAGAGTCCGAGTTGGATTGAGGGCGGAAGTTGGAGCCATAGGAATAAGGAAGGCCCGGGAGTGCGCGGATGGCGAAAGGGGAATGGCTGTGTGCAACCCCGGGTCCGCTTAGCCGGGCATGTAATGAGGCATCATGGGGAAGTGGAGACGCCCACGACCAATCAATCGCCACACGGCGCCCAAGGTTGCAGGCTGTTGGGGCCCGCGGCGCTTCGCACTTGCCCCTTCGCTTCTCTGCTAAGCCAAGTCCGGGCGCGCCTTGGGCCCGGGGGCTACTGTTAGCGTTCTGGGAACGGGGGTCCCCAGACTTGCCTGCCTGCGGCCTGCGGCATGGCTCAAGTGGGAGCCCAGCGCGGCCCAGCTTCATCAGCTCAAGTTCAAGACCCTCGCGGGGCGGACGACAGGAACCTTCCACAGGAGCGGCCTCGTCGGGCAGGCTCGCGAGGAGGCAGAGAGATCAAGGCAGGGTACCTCACGAGGGTGCCCCGTGACGCAAGCCATGACGATCAAGACCAGGCGGGCGCCAGCCCGCGCAGTGTCCTCGTTTCCCCTTTGGTGCAAAGGAGGCAAGCACAGGCCAAGGCATCGGGCAAAGGTTACCGCTTCGGTGCAACAAGACCAAGACCAGCAGAGCGGCAGGAAGGAGGTCATCGTGGAGCCCAGGACGGCGTCACAGTCAGAGCCTTTGGCAGCCGAAGACCAACTTTAGTCAGGATAAGTGTACTAAATGTTCCCCTTCAAAATGGCCAATTGTTGGCGCCCCCCCGCTCATTATTTGGGAAGAGGCCTAGGGCCTCCCTCTATAAATAGGACTAGCCACCACAAAGGTAGGGATCGGTCGGTCGATCAATCGAGATCACGCATATAGAGAGAGAGAGGCGACTGAACTCACCCAAGCAGTTCGTCGCACCAGCTCAAGAACAGCCCCTCGCGAGGCTGTTCTCCCTTTGTATTGCTCATCACCAGCCCCTAAGGCAATCCACCACACCACAAACTAGAGTAGGGTATTACACCACAATGATGGCCCAGACTAGTATAAACCTCGTGTCTCTTGTGTTGTTCATCATTCCTAGTTTAGATCCCTCGCAAACCACCAACGCGTGAACTGGTAGAGGAAAGATCTCCGCGCGCACCCCAGTGTTCGAACCTCAAGGGTCTGCCGGAACCCGAAATCCGACATTGTGGGATTAACTGTGCCCACGACCCCACGTCCCCGCGTTTACCGCGCGAGTTACTGCGCGCAGTAACTCCGCGAAGAAGCTCAACCGCCTGCCTCGGCCGCAGCGGATCCGCTCGAGTGCCGAGGCACGGTGGTGGAGGGCCCAGCCTGCTGTCGCGTCCCGTCGCGCGCGTGGCCTAGCAGGCTGGCCCGGCTAGCTGACGCCACGTGGCGTGCCCACGACGGGTGGCGAGCCAGGAGGCTTAGCTAGCATGGCACCTGGTTCCCGCCGTTGCGTTCGAAGTTTTCAGACAAGTCCGTCTGGTCGTGGCCGACTCCCTCCAGGCGGCGCGCCGGGAGTCGGATGAAGCTTCCGTCCAGAGCACTCGGAGGAGGAAACTGCTGAGGCTGCTCGGCTCATCAACCGCGACGCCTCACCAGCTTTGGGGACTACTGTCGGAGTAATGGGCCATGGGTAGCCTAACCCGAGTCTCTGAACCTTTCAAGACATTGGGCCGGCTGTGCCCCATAAACATCCAGAATGAAGCACCGCCTCCTGGTAGCCGGCTGGCCCGAATGGCCGGCTGCCGGAAGGCGGCCAAGCTCCAGAGGACGGCACCAAGACGGGCCGACTCCTAGCAGGCGGCCTCCAGAGAGGCCGGTTCCTAGCCGTCGGCCCGCGGCGCCCTCAAAGTCTGCGCCTCCGTTAAAAAGACAAGACAGGGTGTGGCTACAGTGTAGTCCATCACTCCCACGTCCAGGGCAAGGCGCGGCCGCAGTGCCCCGTACAGGCGGAGATCTCCGCACGGCGCGACACTGTTGCCACTCCGCCCTTGACGTTACTTCTGTCAGGCGGTGCCCTGCCCCCACGACGGCCTGTCGGTACGGCCTGCAGACGGCGGGCCCTACCAGCAGCGAGCCCTAAGACGACGGAAGCGACGGTCGGACTGAGGGAGGCCGGCTTCCAGCAGGCGGCCCGTTCCTTCCTCGGGGCCTGTGCGCCATTAACCAGATGAGACACGGTGTGGCTACAGTGATCTCCTACCAGGCGGCGGGACTGTACCCACGCTCCCCTGACCAAGCATGCGTCATTAGCATCATGGCTGATGTCAAGCAACGGGCGAGACCATAGCGGCGGGAGCGGCTTTGTCGGCTCCGTGCAGACCAGTCAGCCAGGGCCCACCAGCGGCGAGCCCGGCAGCAAGCGGAGAAGCCGGCGACCAAAGACACTGACAGCCGGGTCCTACACCCGGCCAGATTACCATTGTACCCCTGGGGGTAGGCCTATATAAACCCCCCAGGGCACCCATGCAAATGGTTCCCAACCAGTTAGAACTAGACTCACACATAGAGAGAGGAGAGGGCGAGCCCTGCCTTCTTCCACCTCTAGCATACAGCTTGATGAGCACCATTGTACTCACTAGTGCCTTAGTGATCATGCGGAGACCCCGCAGAGCAGGAGTAGGGGTGTTATCTCCTATGAGAGCCCCGAACCTGGGGTAAAGTGTGCCGGCGTTCGTGTCTACGCCTCATCCCGCTTTCATGCACCGGCGACGTTCTACTCGCTCCCACCATGATCAGCTATCCATTGGCATATGTCGCACCCAACCCCCGACATACATTGCTCAAAACTTAGACTGACCAAACTCCAAATTGTTTCCTCCTCCTTAAGTTTCGCCACTACGATAGATACGTTAAACGAATGGTTGTGGAAGACATTCAAACTCATTCCAGATCTCTCAAGGTACGAGTATGGTCATGGAGGCAAACGCCCTAGCTTACATAGAGGGCATAGGCCACACTAAGGCCCAGTTCTTTTGTCAGAATCTAGGGATTCTCCCAGAATCTGACCCCTATCTAGCTTCTCCCAGAAGCTTTGAGCCCTATTTATTTTACAATCCTGTCTAATTAAACCCTAACTAGATAGGATTGTGAAACAAATGGGGCTCAAAGATTCTAGGAGAAGCTGGGTAGGGGTCAGATTCTGGGAGAATCCCCAGATTCTGGCAAAAGAACTGGGCCTAAGCCAACCCCGACGCTTCACACAATATTGTGGCATTCATGGTGATCAACTAAGCAAAAAATTTGCACTTCTGGAAGCCCAAATATTCCAAACCGTGGCATTCAGGGAGGTAATGGCGAGTCGAGTAGGGGGGCTTACATTTTTTTACTACTAAACTTCGTCCAACCCAGCAACCCAATCTCCCGGTCTCAGGCTCTGAGCAAACAACACCAACACTGCACAGGAATGTTGCGGAAAACACATCGAGTAGGCACACATGAGAGCGAGATGACGGACGCTCACACTCACCTAGCGATGCCCGACGGCTGGCCGGTCGAGCAGAGAGCCGGCAAGACCAAATTTTGTCTGTTTAAATGGGCAATACCAAATATAAAGTTCAATTTAATTTTCAAAAAATTCAGAAGAATTACAGTAAATATTACGTAAATGTTTTCAGTAGCAATCTGATTTTTTAGATTATTTGAAGAAAAGATATTCAGAGATACTGGCTGTATTTTGCTAAACAATCAAAATTTTGTTCAAAATTTGATATTGAAAAACATATCCAGCAAATACTACATGTTTCCAATAGTAATCTAGGAAAGTTTGAGCTTGTTTGCAAAAAGGGGAGTGGGAGATAACGACTATTTGGCGAGACAGATTTAGAATTCCGTTCAAAATTTGATATTTTCAAAAAACAATTGCCAATAAAAAAATCCATATTTTCAGTAGTATTCTGGCAAAATCTTAGCTTATTGAACAAAGGATTAGGAGATAATGTTTTTTCTCTTCAAAATGACATTTAGTTTTCTCGTTGTTAACTTTGAGCCTACCCTTCATTTTCTTTCTGGATTCCCCACTGGAGGTAGTCATGTGCCCCTTGAATTGAAAACTATATCCAGAAGCCGGCATGTAAACTACATCAATAGTGAAATGAAACTCCATGGGCACTAGCACCCACGGTTTATTGATATAGAAGAAGCATCCCTCATGAGAATTCCAGAAATTCGTCTCTGACAGAGATCGAACTCTGGTCGTTAGGTTTACAATCATGCGCCCCCAACCACTGGGCTATGCCCACGTCCTCGTAAACTACATCAATAGTGAACTTTCAATGAATGGCATCGGACGTGTCATGGATGAGTAGCAGATTCTTAGATATGCTGGAGGGTGAGACATGAGCATTTTGCTCACTTGAGAATTTGGGATGTGTGAATGTGTGAGAGAGAGACTCAAGCCAAGAAAAAAAATAACATGTGATTGGACGGTTAGTATGTGGCTATACCCACACCACATCAGTGATCAAACCCATGGTTTGGACGCCATATTTTTCTCAACAATAAAAGTTATTGTTTTAGTTAGAGATAATGTTCTCATCAACAAAGAACATAGGGTGTTGGCTTCATCAATCTTGAAATTCTACGACCTCGCGAGAACAAAACAGAAAGCAACAAGCACCTACGGTTTGTGGAAGATCCTGTCCCCAAGCCGCCCACCTAGGGATACATGGGGGTAGCGGCTGATGGTGTCCTGGACAACGGGGTGCTAACCACATTGGCCCATCATAGTGGGCCGGGCGAAGACCCCTAGATCATCAACGGATGGGCCAAGACTGCTATGCCCCCAGGCATACTCAAGATGAACCCCCCGAAGACTTGGTGTACACTTGAAGACTCGTTTGAATCTTCCACATGTTTATCCCTAGATGTAACCGACCTCATGTAAACCCTAGTACCCTGGTCCGTATATAAGCCGAGGTCTTTAGATCATACAGTAAAGAAGTAGACATTCACATACGATCTCGAGGTAGACCATCCAGTACTTCGTACTCCAACACAATCAATACAACAAAAGCAAGACGTGAGGTTTTACCTCTTCGAGAGGGCCCGGACCTGGGCCAAAAATGTAATGAATATCGTCCGGTTTATGAAATCCGCCATGTTTGCATGAATTCCATCCAGTTAGTTAAAAGCCGGCTTGAAATGTATTCGGACAGCGTTGGATGGCCGCATCCCGCATCCGTTTTCGCGGACTACTCCCCCCTATCTGCGGACGGATGCCGGAGGAAATTTGCTGGTCGGCGTTGGAGATGCCCTTAGCGGTTCTTCTCACTTTCTTGTATCGGTTCAACCATTTTTGCTTTATATAGGGGAGAAATCTTGTTTCATGGAAATTCTGCGACCTTGGTTTTTCCTGCAGGGGCTGTGTGAGTATGTGCATATTTACATCTGCCTTATACCATACCCTTTTCAGAATATAATTTAAAGCCAGTCCACTTGCAGCAGGACACCGGAAGAGCTAGTAGCTAGGCATGAGATGACGCACCGAATGTCGTGTGCTCCTGTTGCTTCACTTCTCCCCCAAAGATACACCCGAACCAATTGCAGAATACCGTCCACCCAAAATAAACAAAGATCCGAGAATGTATCGCCATCGAAGCAAAAGCGTCGATGGGCATCTATTCTATCCACTTGCGCTGTTCTTTGTGTATTCCCAAAGTCTTAACAGTGCGCCCTCCCAGGTGCAACGCCGCCTGCTCCGGGCATCGCCATCATCAACATCATCATCATCATCTGCCACACGAGTACGCGTGTCGACTGTTCAACGCTCCAACCAAAGGACCAAGCTAGGCTACCCCAAGTTTAACTCCGCTGAACCAGCTGAGCAGCTCGACGAACAGAGATGAAATTAAGGATCTGTTGCATGGTGAGATCGAGTTTGTTGCTGCGCACGTGAATTGTGTGTGCATGTGTGGATTGTGATCTTGACAGCAGCTCCAAAAGAGGGCGTGATCTAGCGCTAGCAATCACTAGCTTTCATTTTTGCGTGCGAAGAAAGGGCGTGCGTATCACACCGAGGACCACCGGCGGGGCTGTAGCTAGCTACTCCCTCCGTCTCATAATGTAAAACGTTTTTTGATACTACACTAGTGTCAAAAAACGTCTTACATTATGGGACGGAGGGAGTAGATAATATTGCTACACAATGCTATTGCCATGGCTGCAGTGTGGGTGTGGCAAATAAGGAATAGACAGGGGACCGGGGCTTACCAGAACAGCCTATGTGTGCATGCTTCGCCAGGTTAATGAGCTTGCTAGCTGCCGATAACATTGTTTTTCTGAAACTTGCTTGCAGCTACGGTTTCATTCGTCGCTGTCATCAGTCTCGTCTGATGTGGACTTGACATTTCAGGTTTGCGCGCCTTTCTATTTCAGGTTCAAGCTAATTTTTGAACTATTTATGTGCCGAACATGCGATTAGATATAGCTACCTAGTCCCCATTCATGCTTGGCTACACCAAAGCAAGACGACCTTTTGTTTCTGGAGAAGAGAAGGCCACCAAGCAATGCATGCACATATGCCATGTGGGGCCCTTGTAGCAGCCGGTCAGCTCCGAACAAAAGATAAAGCGGGGATTAACTAATGATGAGGTCGAGCCCACGCCGGACCACACCGGCCGCCTCTGCCTGCACGCGGCTGCACCTGCACCGCCACTCACTCAGGCCGCCCCCACGGCTAGTCCTATTTGTCTCACTGCTACGAGGACATGCTTACTACTCGTGGGATACATTTAGAGTCGGATGCACTTCTCATCACGCCCCTCGGATAACAAACCCCCTACCTCATCTTCAGCCTCCGAAGTAGGCATTATGTCGTCACACAAACTCTATTGCAGACATACCCAATTTGTTAGTGTCTGTTTGGTTCTAAATAAGTCACCAACTTATAAGTTGAAAAATTAAAAAAGTGACTTATTTTGCCAAACAGACCCGATTTATAAGTCACCCCAACTTATAAGTCATAAGTTGCTTCACCCCAACTTAAAACTTATAAGTCATTCCTTTTTGCGTGGATCCCACCACCTGCATAATATTGATTGGTGTGGAAAGGTGTGTCAGGTGACTTATAAGTCATGTGACAACCAAACAGGCATGACTTATAAGTCACTGGTTTTAAGTCACCTGACTTATAAGTCAGGTGACTTATTGAAACCAAACATGCCCTTAATATCATTATCTGACATAGGTTTAACAGCTGCTAAATTCTGTATCAACTCAGACGCTCTCTCCGCCTCTAAGTCAAGTATATCATTTACCGATTTAGCGATCTCGTGCCTATTATACCCTAGTGAAACTCCTATCTCATTTGCCTTACTTATAATGTTATGCTCAGGAAAATGCAAAATCGAACGTTGCATATTGACTGACATACTTGAAGTAGACTCGACATCCCGAAGCTTGGCGGCCCTCATAGTCCTATTTGTCTCACTGCTACGAGGACATGCTTAGGGCGTCTTCAACACCGACTCTCAACCGCCCGCGATCGTTCGGACCACGTTGTCCGGACCGCAGAAGCCATCAAACGTTGACTTGTATCGATCAACGGAGCGATTCGGAAGTGATTTCTCCCGTAAACCAGATACAAAAATGGAGGATGTTTGCGGGAGTCTGGACCGATCTCAAGCCCGCTTATGACCGCCCTGACCCACAAAAACCTCTCTCCCCTCTCGAGCACGCTTCCTGCCCGGCGCCAGCTGCCTGCATTCATACTGCTGTAGAGCACGCCGCTACTCATTGAAGGCGGCTCAAGACGAATGCGACCTCTCACTGCCTCCACCATTGAATCGGTGCGCCGGCCGAGGGTGCCGACCGCTGCACACCCGGCTGAACACGTCTCCTCGCCGCATTCAAAGGCCTCCGTTAAATCAGTGTGGAAGCCGAGAAACCTACTCCGGCCACATATCCGTTCATGAGCAGGTTGGCATTAAACGCAACGCTGACCGAGCTCCTTCCGCCCGCCCTCTATTTAAACGAGGCCAGACGCCGGGCAAGAATCGCGCCCCTCCGCCGCTCTCCCATCTCCTCCTTCACCATTTTCTCTACTCTTCCGATGGCTTCCAAAGAACAGTTCCCAGGCATACAAGCCGGATGGGTGGCCCGCCAAGCCCGCCGGATATGAGCGAGGTAGCTCGTTGTTCCACCTCCGTCGCCTAGCTCGATGGAGCCAGCTGCCGCCCCAAGCCGGCGCGTGGTTAAGCAACTCGCCGCTCCAGGCTGGCTCAATGAGGAGAAGATAAGGGAAGAATATGCCTCCGGGGCTCCAGGCAGTCCGGTTAGCGGGCTGCCGAACATGGGGAAGACAAAGGGATCCGCTGCGGCCGGCCGTAGACTAATGTAGTGTATCTGTGTCGTAGGCATGAAGCTCCGAGCGCCCGTACGTACACATCGTTTTAGCTTTTTAGCTGAGAATATGTCCAAAATGTAACCGTCTTCGTCTGATTTGTGTGAAATCCGTCATGTTTATAGAAAACTTGCCTTGTTTGCATGAATTCCACCCGGTTTGTTGGAAAAGAGTTTGAAATGTATACGGCTATAGTTGAATGGCGTCCTTTCACATTCATATCCACGGATTGGTCACCCAGTGCGCGGACGGACGCGGGAAGAAATTTGCGGGTTGCCGTTGAAACGCCCTTACTACTCTTCTAACCCTTACTCTGGTGTAGTACTTAGCATGTAGGAGTGGCACTTTCGTTTATACTAGACTAGAGGGAAATCCATGGTGCAGGATTGACGGCCCGGGATCGGGTATAGATCATTTGTATATAGCTAAAGCTGCTCCCAGATGGAATGTTACGTGCCCTCAAAGGCTTAACATGCCCGTACACGTGTCCCACTTTTAGCAAGGATGAGCATGGTGTGATGTATTTCGCTTCTGTGGCACTGCATTTCCATTTGGAGGAGGGTCCCCGTCGGAGATATACTTGGGTCGGTCGAGAAGTATGGTCCAACCGGCTGATCCGAGAGCGACCACACATCGAGGTGAGCCAGCAGAGAGAGAGAGAGATAGCTGCCATGGTTTGTTAACAAACTGTGCGCAGACAGTTAGCTGGCCATATATTTGTTGTATTTTTTTGGTTTTGCTGGGGGCATATATCTGTGTTCACGTCCAACTTCGATGTTTTCCAGTTTATGCTAGTCTATTATAACCCCTCATGCATTTCAGCATATAACGGTTGAATGCAAATTATGTGCAAGAGCAAGTATACTCCATGAGTGACAACAGTAGTTGCCTCAGACCCCCCGGTCCATGCATGCATGATTGCATAATTCCAACTTGCGCCATGCATCTCCTCCTCGATCGGCAAAGCGCATGCAACAGGATGTGTTTGGTCCCAATATTGCATTGCCCATGATAACCATAATTACCTGTCTTTGAGGGCCACACAAAGCCAAATGCACGTTTCACGTAAGGTTTAACCGTATGGAGTACCACCATTGAGTAGAAAGGTGGTAGCTGGTGCCCGGCCTTTTTTGCTCTCGCTCGCCTACCCGGCCATCATTCCCGCCCGCCTCGCCCTAAATAGCCACCTTTCTACTTATAGTCTATAGACGAGCCTGAGTTAAGGAAGTGGAGTCCGTGGCACCCTTTCGGTCTTGGCCGGAGCTCATCGGAGGGCGGAGGGGACGCGGCCGGCCGGGGGTGGTAGATCGGTCGCTCGAGGAGGCCGGCGTCGCTGTCGTTGGCGGGTGGAGGGGAGGTGGCGGTTACGGCGAAGAAGGCCAATAGAAAACGCGGCTGAGAGGGAGATCGTGGCGGATCTCGCCGTCACTGTCTCGCCGCGTCGCTCCTGGATTGCAGCCAGCCTTGGCCCGCAATCCATCCGCGCTCTCCGGCCACCCACCGGGGCAAGCAGGCCACCAGTGTATATATATAGCCCGGCTTGTCCCTCCCCTCCATCGATCGACCCGACCATCCGGCGAAAGCCAGCGAAGGAGGAGTAGCTAGCTCAAGTTGCACGCTAGCTAGCTCCTGGCTTCCATCGGAGACTGAAGGCCAGCTCGAGTCTAGCTGCTGCGAGGTAGCAGCCGCGCCCGCGCGCAGGAGAGGAGGGCGGGCCAGCTAGGGAGTAAGTAAGATAGTTAACCAGCATCCATTTACCTCGTGGTTTCTTCTTCTCTTCTGCTTCGCCGTGCGTCCTACCCAGATACCCTTACTGTGCATGCTGAAGTTTCTGACCGGAGCATGCTTCGTGGGTCAGGGGTCCGCTTGCTTCGAGGTGTTTGTCGGAGGAGAAGACAGGGAGGCAGGCAGGGAAAGGTTTGCCCTGCCCTGCCCTGCAGCAAAAGCAGCGCTTGGCTGAACTCCGCACGCGCGTACGTAGGCGTGGTGAAGCACTGGTACGTTCTTCCTGCGCCATAAATTCTTCACTGTAAGCGTGCAAGTGTGCTTGTCTTTCACTCTCTTGATTGATCGTATGTGTAGACAGTTAGATATAATATACATGTAGGTGAATCGTGTGAGTATGTTCAATCCTCCTCATCCACATGAGAAATTTTATTAGTTTTGACTTGCGATCTACTGCTTCTGGGATGCACTCATTAAATTTAGCTTCGTCCGCACAAAAGAAAAACAACAATAGAAAAAATATGGGGCTCAATCATATGGCCCGGCAATCCTACATACGAAGAAAGTATTGTACTTTCTGCCATGAGTTCGTAATTGCTCATATTTTTATGTTTCTCTTTTAGCTCCAGTTCAAAGGAGCTATTATTAAAACCTAAATTACTTTTCTATATCTTTGAAAAAAATCCCCATCCTTTATATAGAGCAGAAGTTACCTCCTTCTTTTTACTAAATGGCCTAACGATGTATATTTGTATGTATAATTTAGCAAAATCTGCACTTTTAACCATTGGAATAACCTAGGTTGAACCCCACACATAGCAAAGCTAGGCATCGGAACAAAAGTTCATGAAAATTGTCCTAGAACATGTGAAATTTGTACATTCGACAATTCAACTTGGTTTGCCTAGAATTAAGCAAGCATTTGATGTGCTTTTGCACCAATGTAGAGTATGCTATCACTTTTTCAGCTAGGCCTCTAGCTCACCACGTTTTATATAGAAGTCCACAGAGTTACGATGAGTACGAATACACCTTCATGAAGTTTTAAGTAAACAAAGGCCATGGAAATTACCATAGAGATGAGAAAGTGAATATTAGGAAACATGCAATTTGATAATCATACACTTGACAAATTCATTTCATTGCAATAAAATGGTTGTCAATTCAACCTAGCTAGTTTGCATAAAATTAAACATCTTTTATAAGACTGATTTTTGGAGTAAGCTACCACTTTCTTAGCAAGGCCTCAAATTTCACCATTTTTATAGAAAGGTATATACACAAAGTTGTGTCGACTTTGAATGTGAATATACCTTCATGAAATTTGAAATATAACGACTAATGTTACATGCTTACATATGAATATCACTAGTAATTCTAATTTGCTTCATAATTGAAAATCTGCCTTTCAACTTTTTTGAATCCCAATTATATTTATTTAGAAACACCTAATACAACATAAACACACACACACATGCACACCAGTGAGCCTCTAGTCCCACACACACTCACACAATATCTACTAACGAAACTGCTATGTAGACGATGGATGTGTGCACGACACTGAGACGATTGGGTGTCCAGCCGCTGATATGCGCTGGATAGTATGCATGGACGGCTTGATATGTGCTGTCGTGCACAAGTCGTCCGCACGGTGTCGTGTGTATAGCACCGTTGATCTACTAAAGATTGAAACCATGGGGCCTCATGATCAACACATGTACTTCGCTATTGACGGGAACATCATCTCACTCTCACGCTGAAATAAGAATTCACATAAATGGGACGACGAAGCATCAAACCTAGGAGTAATCCCTCATGGGCATTGGGTTACAATCACCCTCCAAAAATTGCACCAGTTTTTTTGTAGGTTTTATATGAAGTGATTAGAAATGTGTTGATCTAAAAGGGTTACAAAGTTGATGGACAAACGTAGAGCTGCATATTATTATCCCAATAGCAACAAATTCTACTCCCGCCGTTTTTGCATACAAGACCACTATCCCATTTTTCAGATAGCAAGAAAATCAAGCCAACTAATAAATAACACGATTAATTCAATTGTATGGAAAATTAAACCTCCCATGTTCCGGGCTAATTAAACATGTTGCATGTGGTGTCTCTTTCTCTATGGCAACCTGCAATTTGCATAAATAGGCACTATCGTACGAGGCAAAAATCTGATCAATTCTTCTCACGAAGAGATAGTGGGCTTGTATATTATTTGTAATTGCCTTGTATTAATACCAGAGGGAGTATAAGATGTCGCATGTGCATGGAGATGGAGTGACCATAATTAATAATCAGATTCATGATTCAAGAATGTTTTTGTTTATCAGGCAGAAGTGTCAACTGTCTACTAACTTGCTTCTAGTACCTATATTATTTTCATCAGTGGAAGAAGATGAATGCTTTCTCCCATGTCCCCCCTGGTTTCCGTTTCCACCCCACTGATGAGGAGCTGGTGGATTACTACCTGAGGAAGAAGGTGCAATTGAAGAGGATTGACTTAGACATTATAAAAGACGTTGATTTGTACAAAATCGAACCTTGGGATCTACAAGGTAATCACAAGCCACAACTCCACTCATTCATGTTGTGTACTCCATAAGTGACTCAATTTTGTACAAAATGGTACAAAGTTGAGTCACTTATTTTGGGATGGAGGGAGTACAGTATAACCAAAAAAGCTTTCCTATGCGCGCGTGTGACCTTCCAATACACTACTCTAGCATGATTAGCAGAAGCATGACATACTAATCCATGCATCAAATTCAGTTTTTGTACGTACTAACCATACCTCAAACGATGCTCAAACAGAACGATGCAAGATCGGAACGGAAGACCAGAACGACTGGTTCTTCTTCAGCCACAAGGACAAGAAGTATCCGACCGGCACTCGCACTAACAGAGCAACCACTGCTGGTTTCTGGAAGGCCACCGGCCGGGACAAGCCGATCTACGTGAAGCACTGCCTCGTGGGGATGAGGAAGACGCTGGTTTTCTACAAGGGTCGGGCTCCCAATGGGCAGAAGTTGGATTGGATCATGCACGAGTATCGCCTGGAGACCAACGAAAATGGAGCTCCCCACGTACGTAAGCTAAGCTGGCAAGCTCCCAAAATGTGCATGCTAGGAGTAATAATTATTAGCGTCATACGTACCGTTATTCATGACCACTCCATCCCTAACGAAAATGTTAATTTGGTTGTACGTTTGGTGTTCGATTCAGGACGAAGGATGGGTGGTCTGCAAGGTGTTCAAGAAGCGAGTTGCGACGGTGCAGAGAATGGCCACCGTCGACTCGCCCTTCTGGTTCAATCACGACCATGCGGCGTTCATGGCGCCTCACGTCGAGTCGCCGAGGCAGGCAGTGCACCACCTCCAGAACGCGGCGTACCATCATGGACACCACCAGACCTACCACCACCAGTGCAAGGTGGAGCTGGAGTACCATCAGCTCCTTCCTCAGGAGCCGGCAAGCTTCCTGCAGCTCCCGCAGCTAGAGATGCCCGGGCTTCCGGACCTGATCGGCGCCGTAGCTGCCAGTCTCCAGCCGTGCAACCAGACACACGACGGCCAAACTTCTCGGCAGCTTGAGATCGAGCCGGTTTATGTGACGGACGCATCCGCCGGAGAGTGGAGGGATCTTGACAAATTCATGGCGTCCCAACTCAGCCACGACGGCTCAACTCCGAAGGAGTCCAGCGGCTACGCCAATCCCGCGCTGTCATTTCAGGCTGAGGGGAAGCACGAAGAGGCCTTGGATTACGTGTCGGCATCTGTCTCCAGCGGAGGGGACAATGGTTTGTGGAAATAACGTACGGCATATACAGACACAGATACGAAAAGATACACACTAACGCACATCACTGTATAAAGCTTAAAAATATTGTGGTGTGAGATGATTAATGTACGTAAACATAGCTAGCAGTGCTATTGATTAAGCTCTCTCTATATATGTATACTAATAAAGTATAGCCAAATTGGTTGTACTTACATGCACAATTTGGAGGGTGTAATGCCTAGGCGATTGTAACAGCATTAGCTGCTCATGCTGTATAGTACTCCCAAAATGGCTACTATATGGTCGGTGCCATGCATAGCTAGTGGTTATACGCTTTCCAATTCAAGTGATGTCGTATAATTTTGTGAGTAATTTCCTGATGCTAGACACTGCAGTGTATTGATATTCTTTACAGTTGTAGTGCTAATAAAACCTATCTATATTGATCTTATATGTCAACAACCTATAATCTGGGTCACACACAAATAAGATATAGAGGATTTTGTGCAGCGTATTGCATATGCAGCTCCAATCCCAGCCCTGCATTAGCATGTGGGCAGGGATGCAGAAAGCTCTTTTTACCGGTGCAGGGAGCTACCGGCGAACCATCCACCGTTCACATGCTTTGTGATCTATGTTTAAGTGGGACCCATTCATCTGTATAACCATGTATTGTGGCAGTTAATCTTTTGTATATAGTCAAATCAATGTCAAATTAATAGGGCCCATGTCAGGAGAAGTACTTTTTGCAGTGGGAGGTACACATGCATGCAACATCTCTCCTCTCTCTCAAACAAACCCGTCCATCTTATTTTTGTTTACATTTTTCGATGGCCAATAATTTTTACAACATTGTTCTATTATTTAAAAGTTTCATACATTCAAATTCTTGAACATCAGATCTTTAGAATGAGATCAATCTTGAGTATATTTAAACTAGTTTAATTTTTACTATTTCAATCATATCAAAATATTAATTTCGCTCATTTCAAATTACAATTTTCAAAATGATTGAAATCAGTTATTGAAATGATTGAAACCACTTTTCTGAATATAGTTTTCTTTGTGAGTTTCATATTCCAGCTTGCGAAACTATTTCTTCAATGGATTAACTGTGATGTGTTTTTTTCGAAACTAGTGAAATCTATCTTTTGTAATGAGTGTAATCAGTTTTTTGAAACAAGTGAAATATAGTATTTCAATTGAGCGACTGTAATGTGTTTTCTGAAACGAGTGAAATGAGTGTAATACGTTTTATGAAGTACTTATTTTGGAAACTAGTGAAATGAGTGTAATACGTTTTTTGAAAATGAGTATAATGTGTTTTCTGAAACTAGTGAAATGGGTGAAATCTATATTTTGTAAATGAGTGCAGTGTGTTTTCTGAAATGAGTGAAATAAGTTATTTCAATTAAAGTGAAATAAAACCAATTTTTGCGTGAAACTAACTTTTCAGTGTTTGAAACTGATATTCTTTATGAGCGAAATACCTTTCTATATATTTCGTAAATTCACAGTGAGATTAGTATTGCAAATGATAGTAATGCGTTTTCTGAAATGTGTGAAATCTATTTTTGATACAAGTGAAATGGTTTTTAACTGAGTGAGTGTAATATGTTTTTCTTAAATTAGTTTCTTGAAACGAGTGAAATAGAGTTTTGAAATCTATATTTTTTTGATGAGTGAAATCAATTCTCTATGGGTGAACCTAATGTGTTTTGTAAATGAGTGAAATATGTATTCTGGATTAGTGAAATAGTTTGTTTGGAGTGAGCAAAATCTATTTATTGAAATGAGTGAAATAGTTTTTTGAATGAGTGATATCAGTTTTCTGAAACTCGTTTGAAATATACTCAAGCTTGGTCTTGTTTTACAGATCTTAGCGTCAGGAATTCAAATATATAAAATATTTCACAAATAGAAATTTGGTTCATAAGTTATTAGCCATTCGAAATGTGACCATGAAATAAAATACAACTAATTTGTTTGGGGAGAGAGAACACTTTAGAATGCATGCAACAATCCACACCCACTCTCACCTGCAAAAAGCTGCACACTAGTGGGCTCCGCTTGTGTATTTCAGTGGTATAATAATTTACATATTTATACTTGTTAGACTGCATGAATCTTGATAAAACCGACGGATGGTGCATTGCACATCGGTACATCCCGGCACCGGTAAAAAAACTTTTTCGGGCAAGGACGGAGCCAGGAATTGAGGATAGGGGGCTAGAACAAGAATGACCAAAATCTTAGAAGACGTTGCATGCTAAATATTATAAACTATATATAGTTCAAATCTGCTCATTGTTTTGCGAAACAAATGAAAAGTACATATCTACTAGCTTCAAGTCGGCCTTTTATGATTATGAAGATCAAAGGTCTCAATAATAATGAAACTTACGCATTGATCAACTTCAGGTCGCATGGTTGTTTATTTGTCTCTTCTTAATAATGTATTCAGAACTGACTAATCTTACAAACCGTCGCTCCATAGATTTGTTCCTAGTATATCTATAGTTGGAAAAGGCACATACTAATCTAATGTCGATGAAAACAGTTTCAAAAAAAGAGTATTGAAAATAACACTCCTTTTCCTCATCTTGCCGATGATCATTTGCACTGTATCATGGGCCGGCAATGCTCCCGTGGCCCACTGATCACCGCCCGCCCGTTCCCTTCCTATGCCACACGTCGCCCTTGTGGCAGCACTGCTGAATGTGGGAGACGTCGAATGGATCATAGCACGCGGTAGGCAACCAAGGATTAGCTACCTCAACCGTGCGTAGGTTTTTTTAGGGATGAACCGTGCGTAGGTATGTGCGTGATGCTATTTAGCCTAGCTCATTTGTCTTAGGCCTTCTTCTTTTCTTTTACTAAATTTAGGGCTTTGGCCAGCAATCAATAACCTTTACTTTTGAAGGCCGAGCAACTAATAGAGACGCCGACAGGTTAGCCAATTTTTCTAATTCTCTTGATCAGGAACAACACGTTTGGATGGTCCATCCCCATGATCCTTTTGTAATCCCACTCCATGTGGATTTTGAGCAATAAAAGTTGGTGATACCCCTAAAAAAACATGGGATGGATGCTTCACATTAGCTTACACACGAAACCCCCAGGGGGTGGGGCGCCTCTATCACGACGACTATATCTGGCTTATAGCGCAGTAGGAACTGTCGCTGCAAGAGTCTATAGTGACGGGCCAATCCATTAGCACACACTTAAAAGAAGCAGTGAAGAAAAATGGTCCACAACGGGATTTCATCGATGGTCCACTGGATGCTTGGTAGCGCAACTAGCCACTCGGCTCTCTCGGGTTGGTGATGAAGTACTATGGCGCGACCTACTTTAGGCAAAATGAGCCGAGTTTTCACTAGTTTTTTCAGGTTTTATTGTTTTGTTTTTCTTTTGTATTTTCATTGGGTTTTCTTTGTTTTCCCTTATTTTTTTATTTTCTTTCTTATTTCATTGTTTTTTGTCGGTTTTCTTTACTTGTTTCTTCGTTTTTATTGCGTTTTTTCTTTTCTTTATTTTTTCTTCTTCTTTCTTCTGTGTGGTTTCTCTCCTTCTCGTTTTTGATCGGTTTTATTACTTTTCGCTCGGGTTTCATTGTTTTTCTATACACATTTTTGGTATATATCCAATACATTTTTCTAATACATGCTTAATATTTTCCCAATGCTTGATTAATATTTTCAAGTATCAGATTAACATTTTCTGAATACATGGTCAACACTTTTTTATACAAATTTAACATTTTATCAAATGCTTGATTAAAAAAATTTAAATACAAATATAACGTTTTTGAATATACAATTAACATTTATTCTATACACATTTAACATTCTTCAAATGCTTTTTAACATTTTGAAATACTTTTATAACTTCTACGCATTTAATGTTTTTCAAATACAAGTTCAATTTTTTAATACATGGTAAATATTTATCTATACACATTTAACATTATTCAAATACAAGTTTGAACTTTTTAATACATGGTCAACAATTTTTATACACATTTAACATTTTTCAAACAGAAGTTTAACCTTTTTAAATACATGGTTACCATTTTTCTATACACATTAAAAAATTTCAAATACAAGTTTAATTTTTAATACATTGTAAATATTTTTCAATAGACATTTAACATTTTTCAAATACAAGTTTAACATTTTTGAATACATGGTCAACATTTTTCTATACACATTGAAAAAACTACAAATACAAGTTTAACATTTTCTCAATATATTGTGAAGAAATCTATACACATTGAACATTTCTCAAATGAAAGTTTATAATTTATTAATATATCATAAACATTTGTTCTATGCAAATTTAACATTTTCAAATGCTTGATTAACATTTTTCAAATGCTTGGTTAACATGTTTCAAATACTTGGTTATCTTTTTTTGCAAAAGCTTGATTCACGATTTATAAATATATGATCAAACTTTTCAGACACATTGTATATATTTTTTGTATAGATGGCGAATTTCTATACACATTTAAAAAATTCAAAACATTATGTAATGCATATTTTTGTAATATATAAGCTTCGAATTTTAGTGTACACAAAAGTGAAAAATTAAATCTATAAACAAAAGCAAAACACATGAAAAATAAAGAAAAAAACGTGGCTGTGGCCTCTATCGCACATGAGCTAGCCCATCTCGAGCTGCCTTGACGCGTCGCCGTAAGCAAGACATAGGGGTGTCCTCATCAAGAAAATAAAAAGCGAGACATAGGAGCGGGAACCATCGCGCGAAAGGGAGTTCAGATGGCTCGGCCGAGACGCACGGGATGCCACAGCCTCGTTTTTATTTCTATTTTCTGTTTTCTTTTTTACTTTATTTTTTTACTCTTGTTTATACTTTCGAATATTCTAAACATATATACTACGAAAAACTTCTGCATAAAACATTTGAAAAGTGTTAACCAAACATTTGAAAAATGTTAAATGTGTATACAGAAAATGTTTATCATGTATACAAAAATGTATAAAAATACAATGACTACGAAAAATTATCATGTATTGCAAAAATATTTAATCAAGCATCTGAAAAAAATGCTATACAAGGATTTGAAAATGTTAATCAAACATTTAAAAATTGTTCATTCGCAAAAGAAAATTAAAATTGTTAAAGGTGTATAGAACAAATGTTGACCTTCCATTAAAAATGATGTAACAATTATATCATGTATATAGAAATGTTTAATCAATCATTTCAAAAATGTTGAACAATTATTTTAAAAACTTTAATGAAGCATTTGAAAAACTAAAATGTGTACGAAAAATGTTAATCATGTGTTAACAAATGATGTCAAACAATTTATCATGTATTTAAAATGTTAATCAACAATTTGAAAAAGTGTTGACCAAGTATTTGAATTATTTTATCAAACATTTGAAAATTGTTAAATGTGTATATAAAATGTTGACCATTTACTAAAAAATGTTTATCTCAATGCGACAAAATGTCATCAAGCATTTCAAAAAATCTTAAAATGTATAGAAGAAAGTTAATCATATATTCAAAAACTATTAGTATTTGAAAATATTAATCAAGCATTTGGAAATGGTTAAAAATGTATATGGGAAAAATGTTGACCATGTATTCAAAAATGTTAAATTTATATTTGAAAAATGTTAAACGTCTATTAGAAAAATGAATTAGATACATACCCATTAGAAAGGAAAATAGAATAGATGAAGAAAGAGAAACAAAGAAAAAAACACCAAAGAAAAAGCAAGAAAAGAAAAAAGGCATTGAAAACCGAGAAATAAACAAAGGAAACCGAGGAGAAACAAAGAAAAAAGAAAGAAAAGAAGAAAATAGTGAAAGCAGAGAAGAAACAACGAAACCCGGTGAAAAAACAACGTAAAGAAAGAAAGAAGTGAAAACCGAGTGTGAAACAAAGAGAAACGGTTAAAAATAAATAAAAACAGAAAAACCAAAGAAACTAGTTAGGAAACAAAGAAAACTGAAAAGAACCTAAAAACCAAGCAAAACTAGCTACTGGAGCGCAACGAGCGAGCGAACCACTCCTGCTGAGAAGTGCAATGCTCTGGCAACTCTCTTTGGTTGCACTCAAGCCGCTACGCCGTTCACTTACTTAGGGCTGCCTTTAGGAACCACTCGCCCTATGGTTCTGGACTTAACACCGTTTGTGTGCAAAGCAGAACGCAAAATCACGGCAGCCTTGTCTCTCATGTCCCATGCAGGCAGGTTGGCGTTGCTTAATTCACTCATTACATCATTGGCCATCTATCCGATGGGCACACTGCGCCTACCTCAGAAAATCATTGCTCAGTTGGACAAAATACGCAGACATTGCCTCTGGCTTAAAAAAACAGCTGATGGCGATAAACACACCTCTCTGGCCGCCTGGCCCATGGTCTGTCGTCCCAAGTCGAGTGGTGGCCACGGTATTCTGGACCTGAAGATCCAAAATGACGGCCTGCTTCTGAAATTCCTTCATAAATTCTTCAACAAAATGGGCATCCCCTGGGTGCAGTTGATTTGGGCATCGTACTACGTCGATTCAATCCCCCATGCAGCTGACACGTGCGGCTCATTTTGGTGGCCAGATCTCGTTCAACTCATGCCAATATATCGTGGAATCACCCACGTTCAAATCAACAATGGTACGTCTGCACTATTCTGGAGGGACAACTGGAATAATGATGTTTATGCTAATAAGTATCCGAGGGCGTTCTCATACGTTCACCATGAAGATCTATCGGTCCGGGATTTCTTGACGGCCGCCACCCTGCATGAAACCTTCCAGCTCCCCCTCTCTATGCAAGCCCACGAGGAGCTCAAGCTTCTACAGCTTGATGTAGCGGAAGTAGCTTTCCATGGCCGTGACGATGTTTGGGCCTGCTGCTGGGGAGCCACTGTGTTTAAGATTGTTGCGTACTACCAATTTTTCTTTCGAGATGTGGTGGCTCATGTGGCCTTTCGCTGGCTTTGGCGCACCAAGTGTACCCTGAAAATCAAAGTCTTCGGTTGGTTCTTATTGTCTGACCGCCTCAACACACGAAACATGCTGAAGAGGAGACACTACAACATTGGATCCAACCTTGACTGTCTGCTGTGTGGTCATCACGTTGAGGAAACGGTGGAGCACCTCTTCTTCCACTGCACCTTTAGCAAAGCTTGCTGGCAGTGACTGAATATCGTTTGGGGCTCTGTTGGAAACAGGCTGAATCTTGTTGAACAAATGAAGACACAACACCCGCGCAAGATGATCATGGAAACCTTTCTGGTGGCTGCTTGGAGCCTCTGGAAAGAGCGCAACAACAACTATTTTTGGAACATAGTGCCTTCCATGGACTCATGGTGGGATCGGTTCAAAAGTGACTTTAGTAACATCCAATATAGACTACCAGAACATAAGAGACATGTTGTCTCTTCCCTGCTGCAAACCCTAACTCAGGACTCTCATTAGCTCTGTAGTGTTGTAGCTTTGTTTGCCATGTTGCTCATCTTTGTAACTACCACCATGTAACAGCTTCTTGGTTTTTTTAATACATATACAGTAGGGGCCTTTCCTACTGTCTTAACCCTAAAAAAAAGAGCAAGCGAACTCCATGAAAAATCATGCGAATGAAAAAAAAACACGAAACGGGGCCGTCCCAATAGCTAGTTCGCAAGGTAGAGAGCTTCATCGATAGAGAAGGAAGTCTAACGTGAAGCGAGATATAGTCACCGTGAAGGGGGGGGGGGGGATAGGTACCTAATCTTCCCTACATAGTGCCAATACCTACTCACTAGATAATGGTGACAAAATCGTTAGGGGGCTCTCGCCGCCTCCCCTCCCCCTCCCACACACGCCGCCCCTTCAAATCGTCCCTGCATGTGGGTCAAGTCAACTAGCTGAAAAAACTGATGCGATGTCCAGTGCGTCCAGCTGGTGCATTGATTATCGTGGTCACATTCTAGTTTAGAAACGAAGTGCATGGTAGTAGTAGAAAAGTTACTTTGGAGGGCATGCTCTAGTGAGCCCTATATTTTGAATAGTGTCAAAATGGTATTTTGAAGTTTTACAAAATTCTGAAAAAAATTCAACATGTTTAAATATATGGATGTATATTACACATGCGCTAATTTTAATGCTGAAATAAGTAACCATGTGAGTTATACAAAATTGACAAACATATAAATAACAGAAAAACCGAAGAAACTAGTTAGGAAACAAAGAAAACCGGAAAACCTTAAAAACCAAGCAAAACTAGCGAATGAAGCGCAACGAATAAGCGAACTCCATAAAAAATGTTGCGAATGAAAAAACACGAAACAGGGCCAACCCAATAGCTAGTTCGCAGAGTAGAGAGCTTCGTCGATACAGAAGTCTCATGTGAAGCGAGATATAATCGCCGTGAACGTCGGGGTGGGGGAGGGCGAATAGGTACCTAATCTCCCCTACAAAATTGCCAATGCCTAGTCGCTAGTTAATGGTGACAAAATCATTAGGGGGGCCCGCCCCTTGAAACGTCCCTGCATGTGGGTCAAGTCAACTAGCTGGAAAAACTAATGCAATGTCTAGTGGGTCTAGCTGGTGCATAGATTATCGAAGTCACATTCTAGTTTAGCAATGAAGTGCATGGCAGTAGTAAAAAAGTTACGTTGGAGAGGACAAGCTCAGGTAAGCCCTATATTTTGAATAATGTCAAAATGGTATTTTGAAGTTAAAAAAAAACTGAAAAAATTCAACACGTTTAAATATATGGATGTATATTACACATTTGCAGATGTTAATGCTGAATAAGTAACGATGTGAGTTACACAAAATTGAAAAATAAATAAAAACAGAAAAACGGAAGAAACTAGTTAGGAAATAAAGAAAATCGAAAAAAAAAATCAAAACTACCGAATGAAGCGCAATGAGCGAGCGAACTCCACCAAAAATCTTGCGAATGAAAAAAAACATGAATCAGGGCCGTCCGAATTGCAAGTTCGCGGAGTAGAGAGCTTCGTCGATTCAGAAGGAAGTCTCACGTGAAAAATGGTGTATTGAAGTTTCAAAAAATTCTGAAAAAAATTCAACATGTTTAAATATATGGATGTATAATACACATGTGCACATTTTAATGATGAAATAAGTAACCATGTGAGTTACACAAAATTGACAAATAAATAAAAACAGAAAAACCGAGAAACTAGTTAGGAAACAAAGAAAACTGGAAAAACCAAGCAAAACTAGCGAATGAAACGCAATGAGTGATCGAACTCCATGAAAAATCTTACGAATGCAAAGAAACACGAAACATGGCCGACCCTATAGCTAGTTCGCTGAGTAGGTGCCAACGTCATCTCCGACAACTGGGTTTTTCGGCACAAACTCCTCCCAGATGGCTCTCTCGACAGGTGCAAGGCTTGTTGGGTCGTTCGAGGATTTGCACAACGTGCCGATGTTGACTTCTTGGAGACTTTCTCTCCCGTTGTCAAACCCGCCACGATCTGTGTTGTCGCCCCCCCCCCCCCTCCTTCCATCTAACGGAGAGGGGAAAGGGGAAAGGAGGGAGAGGGAGAAGGAAAGGGGGGGCCGCGCCCCCCACCTCTTGTCCAATTCGGATTGGGCTTGGGGGGGGGGGGCACGCGCCACCTCCTCTGGCAGACTCCCTCTCTCCACTATGGCCCAATAGGCCCATTAACTTTCCCAGGGGGTTCTGGTAACCTCCCGGTACTCCGAAAAATCCCCGATCTTCTTTGGAACCATTCCGGTGTCCGTATATAACCTTCCAATATATCCATCTTTACCTCTCGACCTCGAGACTCCTCGTCATGTCCATGATTTCATCCGGGACTCCGAACAAACTTCGGTCACCAAAACACATAACTCATAATACAAATCGTCATCGAACGTTAAGCGTGTGGAGCCTACGGGTTCGAGAACTATGTAGACATGTCCGAGACACATTTCCGGTCAATAACCAATAGCGGAACCTAGATGCTCATATTGTCTCCTACATATTCTACGAGGATCTTTATCGGTCAAACTGCATAACAACATACGTCATTCCCTTTGTCATCGGTATGTTACTTGCCCGAGATTCGACCGTCGGTATCATCATACCTAGTTCAATCTCGTTACTGGCAAGTCTCTTTACTCGTTCCGTAGTGCATCATCCCGAACTAACTCATTAGTCACATTGCTTGCAAGGCTTATTGTGATGTGCATTACCGAGAGGGTCCAGAGATACCTCTCCGATACACGCAGTGACAAATCCTAATATCGATCTATGCCAACTCAACAAACACCTTCGGAGATACCTGTAGAGCATCTTTATAATCACCTAGTTACGTTGTGACGTTTGATAGCACACAAGGTGTTCCTCTGGTATTCGGGAGTTGCATAATATCATAGTCAGAGGAACATGTATAAGTCATGAAGAAAACAATAGTAATAAAACTAAACGGTCATAATGCTAAGCTAACGGATGGGTCTTGTCCATCACATCATTCTCTAATGATGTGATCCCGTTCATCAAATGACAACACATGTCTATGGCTAAGAAACTTAACCATCTTTGATTAACGAGCTAGTCAAGTAGAGGCATATTAGGGACACTTTGTTTTGTGTATGTATTCACACATGTATTAAGTTTCCAGTTAATACAATTCTAGCATGAATAATAAACATTTATCATGATATAAGGAAATATAAATAACAACTTTATTATTGCCTCTAGAGCATATTTCCTTCATCGTGTTATTTGTCAGCAGCCGGCTGGTTTCCTTGACCCTCAACGTCCGGATGACGTCTGCCTACTATCACGGTCCTTGTATGACCTCAAGTAGGCTCCTCGCGCGTGGTATCAATGCATTATATCGTTCCTTGCTGCTCTCGGGTTTTGTAGCACTACCTCCGACACGTCGTTATTTGTGCTCCATAGAGCTGATAATGTCGCCATGCTCCTTCTGTGTGTTGATGATATTGTCATCATTGCATCTAGAGAGGACCTTCTTCGTGACATCATTAGTCGTCTTGGCTCCGAGTTTCGGCGAAGGACCTAGGCGCATTACACTTCTTCCTCAGAATTAATGTGCGACGCGATGCCTCTGGGGTTTTCCTCCATCAAGGGCCGTATGCTCTTGACTTGTTGGACCGTGCTGGCATGACAGACTGCAAGCTAGCTGCCACACCTGCTGAGGCCAAGCCAAAACTTTCTGCCATAGCTGGACAGGATGCCACCAACGTTGCTCTCTACCGCAGTTCTGTTGGTGCACTTTAGTACCTTACGCTCACCAGACCAGACATTCAATTTGCGGTACAGCAAGTTTGCTTGCCCGTGGACTCGCCTCGTGATGTTCACTGGTCTCTGGTCAAGCGCATCCTATGGTACATTCACGGCACGCTGACCTCTGTCTTCGTGCGTCTGCCTCCATCGTGTTGGGAAACGTTGCATGGAAAACAAAAAAATTCTACGCACACGCAAGACCTATCCATGGAGATGCATAGCAACGAAGGGGAGAGTGTGTCTATGTACCGTCGTAGACCGTAAGCGGAAGCGTTTAGTAACACGGTTGATGTAGTCGAACTTCTTCGCGCTCCAACTGATCAAGTACCGGATGTACGACACCTCCGCGTTCAGCACACGTTCAGCTCGGTGACATCCTCCGCCTTCTTGATCCAGCAAGGCGGCGAGGTAGTGGATGAGTTCCGGCAGCACGACAGCATGGTGACGGTGATGCTGAAGTGGTCTTCGCAGGGCTTCGCCTAAGCACACGGCTAAACAATTGTTCTGGATGTGCTAGGCACCCCCACCCACATATATATATATATATATATATATATATATATATATATATATATATATATATATATATATATATATATGTGTGTGTGTGTGTGTGTGTGTGTGTGTGTGTGTGGGGGGGAGGAGCGGCCAGGAGGCACCCCAAGTAGGTTGAATCCTACTTGGGGTCCTCCCCAAGTGGTGCCCCCTTCCTTATATAGGTGCGGGAGGAAGGCAGGAGGAGGTCGCGCCCCCCTTTTCCTTTCGGCCATGAGGATGGAAAGGCAGGAGGGGCCACCCCTCCCCTTTCCTTCCCCATAGGTCTAGCCAACTAGGGAAGGGGCGCACCAGCCCCCTTGTGGGCTGGTCTATCCCCCATTGGCCCATTAGGCCCATATACCTACCGGGGGTGTCCGGAACCCCTTCCGCTGACCCGATGACTGCCCGGTGCACTTCGAAACTCTTTCGGTGTCCGAATACCATCGTCCTATATATCAATCTTTACCTCTCGACCATTTCGAGAGTCCTCATCATGTCCATGATCTCATCTGGGACTCCGTACAACATTCGGTTACCAAATCATATGGCTCATATAATACTATATCGTCAACGAACGTTAAGCGTGCGGACCCTACGGGTTCGAGAACTATGTAGACATGACCGAGACACCTCTCCGGTCAATAACCAATAGCAGAAAATGGATGCCCATATTGGGTCCTACATTTTCTACGAAGATCTTTATCGGTCGAACCGTTATGACAACATACATAATTTCCTTTATCTATCGGTATGTTACTTGCCCGAGATTCGATCGTCGGTATCTTCATACCTAGTTCAATCTCGTTACCGGCAAGTCTCTTTACTCATTCTGTAATACATCACCTCGTTACTAACTCCTTAGTCATTTGCTTGGAAGCTTATGATGTGTATTACCAAGAGGGCCCAGAGATACCTCTCCGATACTCGGAGTGACAAATCCTAATCTCGATCTATGCCAACTCAACAAACACCTTCGAAGATACCTGTAGATCATATTTATGATCACCCAGTTACGTTGTGACATTTGATAGCACACAAGGTATTCCTCCAGTATCTGGGAGTTGCATAATCTCATAGTCGAAGGAATATGTATTTGACATGAAGAAAGCAATAGCAATATACTGAACGATCAATATGCTAAGCAAATAGATGGGTCTCGTCCATCACATCATTCTCCTAATGATGTGATCCATTATCAAATGACAATACATGTCCATGGTTAGGAAACCTTAACCATCTTTAATCAATGAGCTAGTCTAGTAGAGGCTCACTAGGGACACGGTATTTGTTTATGTATCCACACATGTATTTAAGTTTCCGGTCAATACAATTCTAGCATGAATAATAAACCTTTATCATGATTTAGGAAATATAATAATAACCATTTTATTAATGCCTCTAGGGCATATTTCCATCAGTCTCCCACTTGCACTAGAGTCAATAATCTAGTTCACATCACCATGTGATTAACACCCATAGTTCACATCGCCATGTGACCAACACCCAAAGAGTTTACTAGAGTCAATAATCTAGTACACATCGCCATGTGATTAACACCCAAAGAGTACTAAGGTGTGATCATGTTTTGCTTATGAGAGAAGTTTAGTCAACGGGTCTGCCAAATTCAGTTCCGTATGTATTTTACAAAATTCTATGTCTACAATGCTCTGCATGGAGCTACTATAGCTAATTTCTCCCACTTTCAATACGTATCCAGATTGAGACTCATAGTCATCTGAATCAGTGTCAAAGCTTGCATCGATGTAACTCATTACGATGAACTCTTTACCAACTCCATCACCGAGAAATATTTCCTTAGTCCTCTAAGGATAACTTTGACCGCTTTCTAGTGATCTACTCCTGGATCACTATTGAATCCCCTTGCCAAAACTCGTGGCAAGGTACACAATAGGTATGGTACACAGCATGGCATATTTATAGAACCTATGGCTGAGGCATAGTGAATGACTTTCATTCTCTCTCTATCTTCTGCCGTGGTCGGGCTTTCAGCCGTACTCAACTTCACACCTTACAATACAGGCTATAAATCCTTCTTTGACTGATCCATTTTGAACTCCTTCGTAATCTTGTCAAGGTATGTTGTAAGGGCATATTTCTCCCTATGTGGTTTTGGTGATTGACGACAGTGCATTTCCGGACTAATCGTGTGCGTTGAGCATTTCAGATATCTCATGTCTAGGCACAAGACGATTCGGTGCCCCTCGAAACCTATCGAAGACGGCGGTTCTCTATGTTTCTTTTTGGTGGATTTGAGTCGTAGGAAAGCTGTACTATTAAGAGGGGGTCTAGTTCGGAAAGATTAGGGTGGAATCAACACGTACACATCTGTTCCTTTGCACCACCTTTCCTTCGCTTCGATGGAGCACCATCCGTTTATCCTTGTCTCTATGATATGAAGGCTGCCAAGTGCTAAAGCCTCTGTGGCGTGTGGTAGTACTGCTCAAGGGAGCAGTAGTACCGCAGGGGCACATGGTAGTACCGCTCAGACTTGCGGTAGTACCAAGTGGAGCAAAGTGGTACTTGTGATGTAGGTGATGAAATTCCTCCCCAAGCCATAAGAAGAATGGCTGTTGGTCATATCCTACCCATTAAGGAACCCCTTGTGGCCGAAGGAGAAGGACAATGTTCCACTCAAGTGGAACCATCACCAACCCAAGACCCACACGCTTCCGAAGAACAAAGTGAAGGTCCTCAACCGCATGAACAAGATCAAGGGGAAGATCAACCTCAACATGGTGGTGAACCACCAAGTGATGCCCAAGGTCAAGTTCTTACCACCGAGCAAGTTCAAGATCAAGAGCAAGATCAAGATCAAGAGAAAGCTCAAGATCAAGAACAAGCTCAAGACGACGCTCAAGATGATCAAATTACCGCTCCTCAACTCTCTCTTGAGGAGGAATTGGAGTGTCGTGCCGCCAAGATTGCGTCCAAGCTCACTACCAAAGATCACCTCATGATGAAGGTGCTTGGAAGCATAAGAAAGGGGGTAAGCACTCGTAGACAATTAGCAAACTATTCTGAACATCACGCGTTTCTTTCTTGTGTTGAACCCCAAAAGGTCTATGAGGCGCTCGAGGATCCAGATTGGCTTAATGCCATGCATGAAGAACTCAACAACTTCGAGCACAACAAGGTGTGGAGATTGGTGCCAAGGCCAAAGGAGAACCATAATGTTATTGGAACCAAGTGGATATTCAAGAACAAGCAAGATGTTCATGGGATTATTGTTCGCAACAAGGCTCGTTTGGTGGCACAAGGCTACTCCCAAGTCGAGGGTATCGACTACAGTGAAACCTTTGCTCCCGTCGCCCACCTTGAATCTATTCATTTGTTGATTGCTTATGCTTCTCATCATAACTTCAAGTTGCAACAATTGGATGTGAAGAGTGCTTTTCTTAATGGTCCTATTAATGAGTTGGTGTATGTCAAACAATCCCCGGGGTTTGAGGACCGCGAGTTCCCCAATCATGTGCACCAACTCGATAAGGCACTCTATGGCCTTAAACAAGCCCCATGTGCATGGTATGAGCACCTTACCGAGTTGTTGCAAGATCGTGGGTTTGAGATTGGGAAAACCGACCCCACTCTTTTTACTAAGAAGGTCAAAAGGGAGTCATTTGTATGCCAACTATATGTTGATGATATCATCTTTTGTTCTCCTAATAAAGCTTTCAATGAGGAGTTTGCCGCTCTCATGACCTCGAAGTTCAAGCTGTCCATGATGGGGGAGTTGAAGTTCTTTCTTGGGTTCGAAATCAAACAAAGAAGAGAAGGAACCTTCATCAACCAAATCAAATACACTCAAGACATGCTCAAGAGATTCAAGCTAAGTGATGTCAAGCCGGCTTCTACTCCAATGCCTGTCAAATGCCAACTTGACATTGATCCCAATGGTAAAGCGGTAGATCAAAAGGTATATCATTCCATGATTGGCTCCTTGCTTTACCTTTGTGCATCTAGACCGGATATCATGTTGAGTGTGGGAATTTGTGCATGGTTTCAAGCCTCACCTAAGGAAAGCCACTATGTGGCGGTCATGTGAATCTTTCGATAATGGTACCCAAGAGGAGCAAACTTCAACCTCGTGGGCTTTTCGGACTCGGATTGGGCAGGAGACAAAGTGGATAGGAAGTCAACTTCCGGAGGGTGCCAATTTCTTGGTTGCTCTTTGGAGAGTTGGTCTTCTAAGAAGCAAAGTTGTGTGTCTCTCTCCTCCATTGAGGCCGAGTATGTGGCCACTGGTAGTTGTTGTGCTCATTTTCTATGGATGAGGCAAACTTTAAAGGATTACGGTTTCATTTGTGACAAAGTGCGTCTTTGGTGTGACAATGAAAGTGCCATCAAGATTTCTCTCAACCCGGTGCAACATTTCAAGATGAAGCATATTGAGATTCAATATCACTTCATCCGGGATCACATTAGGCGAGGGGAGATTGAGCTCAACTATGTCAACACTCATGATAACCTTGCAGATATTTTCACGAAGCCTTTGGATGAAGCAAGATTTCGCGAGTTAAGGCATGAGCTAAATATCATTGATATGAGCAATGTGGATTGAACCTTTGCACACCCCACCATACTCATCTTGATGTCTTGTTTAGGTGTAGGCATGGACATAGGTGGAGTGTTGTTCTATCAATGAACTCTCCCTCCCCCCATTATGCATAAATTGATCAACTCTTTCACATTCACCATTGTTGATGGTACTTGTGCTTCAAAGACGAGTTTTGGTCATGGGACCAAGGATAATTCTTCGTAGTGCCATACCAATTGACTCAAACATAGGTGGCTCCGGCCACCGCCCTCTCTTTGTGAGAGGTTTTGGTTCGTGTTTGGTCCTTGTCGTCCTTTTGCTTTCTTTTGGGCCATGTTTGTGTTTAAGTTTCTTCATTTGTGCTCATTTGCGTGTCCGGTTGCTCGAAGTGTGCATTGCAAAGGCCGTATTTTTCTGTCTTGTCGAAACTTGCACTTTCTTGGGTGTACGGTACTACCGTGGCTAGCCACGGTACTACCGCTGGAGGTGGGTGGCATTTGTTCTTGCACAGCTGCAACCATGGCATGGTACTACCTCTTCCACCGTGGCAATAATTTTTATTGTCGTCAGAGAGCGATATTACCGCTGGCGGTACTCATCGCGATGACCATGGTACTACCACGCTGACGAGAGCGTGTGGGGGTTAAGTGAGGGCAGGGAGAGTTCCAACTCCTCCATACCCATTCATACCTTCCTCTCACTTCGTCTCTCTCTCTCTCTCTCTCCTGCCCAAGAACGGTGCCGGAGGACCTCGCCGGATCTCCATCTCCGGCCACTCTCCTCGCATTCCAACCGGTGGGATCGATCCCCACCTCGCCCTCTTGCCATGGAACCCGGTATCTCCCTTAGTACCTCTCTCTTTTCCCTGTTGTTGTGCTTCTAGGTTTTGGGAGATGCATGTGTAGTTCTTGTGATTTTTGGCCAAATCTTTGCAAGAGGAGATTGTTGGAGAGTGCTAGTGCAGCAGATATGCTATTTGGTGTGATGCAACAATGTAGTTTTGATTAACGGTAGTACCGATCTATCTTTACGGATGTTCCTAGATCTGTTCTTGCGAGATGTCGTTCCGTGCGGTACTACCGCTCCTGCTGGAGCGGTACTACTGCCCGCTCATGCGAGAACTGCCCCGTGCGGTACTACCGCTCCGCTGGAGCGGTACTACCGCCCGTCGCGCGGAAGTAAAAAAATTCTTCCGCTCCAGGCACGGTACTACCATGCCAACCTGGCGCAGTACAACCGCGGCTAGAGCAGATGCAAGTTTTTACTTCCGCATCCTGCTCCAGTACTACCGTTGACTTAAAAATTACTTTGCTTTGTCACACCCAATCTCATTTCTACTTGTTTCGTTCGGTTTTGGCCTAGGTCTTTGCAATAATCCTTCTTGCTCTTCTCGTGTGTTTGCATTGTGTGTCATAGGTGGTGGCTCCAGTTCTATGCTAGGCGCTCGAATCCCAGCCATGATACAAGCTCGAAGCGCCTTCGCAACCAAGAAGCTCCTGAGGGGTCTAATGCCCCTCAACGCAATGTCAAGACCACAACTACCAAGATCAAGGAGCCAACTGTCGGCATGGATGAAATGCCTCAAGCAGAGTTTCTGATTCGAAGAAAGCTCAACCCCTACGTCAAGCCAAGGGAACTCAGCAGGGGCAATGACCTGTTTTGGACCAAGCAACAAAATCTCATCTACCTAGATGTGATCAAGGCCAAGCAAAACATCTACGTACCTTTCCAGTGGATTGACATGGAACATGTGAAGAAGAACCGGGCATATTTTGGTGAGCCTCTGGATTTGGTGGAGTAGTTTGATATTGAGGGGATCCTCGCGTTCCACCTAGACTTTGACCTGGAGCTTGTGGCTTAGTTCTTTGCTTCTGTCCACTTCCACACGGATGAGAAGCGGACCATGACTTGGATGACAAATGGGAAGAGGATGACTGCTGAGTGGAAGGAGTTCATGGATCTCTTGCATATTCGTGATGAGGGGCTAGGGGTGCCCATTGGTGTCCACCCGCATGCCAACCCAGAGTCTGCGTCCAAGAACAAGCTTCAACCCTACCTTCTTAAGAAGACTCTACCCAATGGCAAGAAGTCTTTTGTGCTGAACCCGTTCCTTGACATCATGCACCGGATCTTCCGCAACTGTCTTTTTCCTCACATAGGCGACAAGGACAAGGTGCACTCCTATCTTGTGGACATGATGATTATTTGTGAGGAAGCCCATCAATGCCAACCTGGACCACTTGATGTCTCTCATATCATGTGGTGTGAGCTTCAGTTTGCTGTGTTCCAACATAAGGTGCCCATCTATGGACCTTATCTGCACCTCTTGATCTCGAAGACTTGGGAGAAGCTCTTTCCGGGTGAAGAGTTTCTGGCTCCCAACTGGATTCGCCATGAGCCCATCAAGCTGTGCCAGAAGAACAAGTGGGCGAACACCACTACCCGGGCTGGGGCCGAGGCAGCACGCATGGATGTTGATGATGATGAGTTTCAGGAGGAGGAGGCTGAGGACAGTTCTGAGGGATATGCACCTCCCTCAATTGAGCCATCTTGGGCTAAGAAGCTCAAGGCCAAGATGAAGGCTCTGTTCTTCATGCAGGCCAAGGGGCAGTACAAGACCCACATTGCTCAGAAGGAGAGTCGCCAGCGCGACAAGAGGATCTTGAGGAAGCTTGGCGAGCAAGTCTTGAGTGGGTCAGAGAAGAATATCACTCCTGAGGCTGCCTGGATGACAAAGCAGGGCTATCAGTGGACTGAGTTAGATGGGGAATCCATTCCTACTTCTAAGACAGATGAGGAGCTTGATGGGTGATCACGTCAGTGGGAGCTACCACCTGTGTCGTAGGTGTCCTCTCTGCCTTTTTTGTGTCTCGATGCCAAAGGGGGAGAGAGCGTAGGATTTGCGAGTCGTGTGTCTCTTTGCTTTCGTTTCATTGAACCTTCATTGCTTTGGTTTGTTGGTTTGTGTTTGTTTGCGTGTGAGACCAGGAGACTTATTCTATCATATGGTGTGAGACATATGCCCTCAAGCTTATCCTTTATTGTCTAGTATGTTTACTAGATTGTAAGATAATGCTATCTTGTGCCCTTTACTTCATGCTCACTTAGTATACCTTGCCTTCATGCTTAGTGTCACTTAGTTTGTTGCAAGGATTGCCTTGTCTATAAAATATAGGGGGAGTGTTGATCCTAGTATGTGTGTTGTGCAGTCCAAAGCATATCTATAGAGTGCACACATCTAGGGGGAGTCTGTTTATATTTTATAGATTTTGGGTTTGCCTATGTTCATTTTATATCCCTTTGTGCAAATCCCGCATTGTCATCCATCCACCAAAAAGGGGGAGATTGTAAGGGCATATTTCTCCCTATGTGGTTTTGGTGATTGATGACAGTGCATTTGCGGACTAATCGTGTGCGTTGAGCATTTCAGATATCTCATGTCTAGGCACAAGACGATTCAGTGCCCTCGGAACCTATCGAAGATGACGGTTCCCTACGTTTCTTTTCGGTGGATTTGAGTCGTCGGAAAGCCGTATATTAAGAGGGGGTCCGCTTCAGAAAGGTTAGGGTGGAATCAACACGTACACATCTGTTCCTTTGCACCACCTTTCCTTCGCTTTGATGGAGCACCATCCGTTTATCCTTGTCTCTGCGATATGAAGGCTGCCAAGTGCTAAAACCTCTGTGGCATGCGGTAGTACTGCTCAAGGGAGCAGTAGTACCGCAGGGGCACGCGATAGTACTGCTCCTGGCGAGCGGTAGTACCGCTGCCTCCAGCCCAGACGCTGGCGCATGCGGGAGTACACTACAAAAAAAATACACTTCCGTGATGATACGTGTTTGTCACAGTAGGTCACGTTTTCTGTCATGCATGTACATCCATGACGATTTTATGATAGAATCAAGATAGTCATACCTGTGCTGCCGTAGAAGTATTCCATGACATTAACAAAATTATCATCACAGAAGTGTCCACTTCCATGACGATAAATCCCGCGTCATAGAAGTGCTTTCATCAAGGGTGACCGACACATTGCATCGACCGTAATGGGTCGCCGTTAAGCTATCGAGTCCGGTTTTGGATACGATAACCCGTTAACAGCCCAGACCAATGGGGATTTTCCACGTGTAAAATTCTCATTGGCCGGAGGAAACACATGTTTGCTCACCGTTGGGACAGATGTCATCACTCATTGGACAGGAGGCGCCTATGATACGTCGACACGTGGCACCGCCCAACAGAGGCCCATTCCGGTGAAAAGGCCGGCCAAGCTAAAGGCCCACCATGTTTTTTCAGACACTAGTGGGCTGGCCCGTTAACAGCCTACCATGTTTTGGGCCAAACTGAGGCCCATAGCAGATCAGGCCCATTCACAGCCTACCGTGTTTTGGGCCAAATTACGCCCATATCGATCAGTCCGTTAACGTGCCATTGTTCTTTTGGGCCCATTCTAAGACAGTTTGTATTTCAGCTGTTAAATGCCCATTAACCAGTTCGCCCGATAATAGTTTCACTGTTAGCGACCCGTGGTGCACTGGATGTTGTCGGCCCGCTTTAACTTTAGGCCTTTAACGCCCATGCGTAAACCGGGCTATTTCTTGTCCGGTAACTTTAGGCCTCTTAACGGCCCGTAGTCTTTGTGGATAAATTTCAGCCCAACAGCCTATCGGCTCGTTAATGGCCCGTGGAGCAGCTTGGGCCTAATTACGCTGCGTTGAATCAGAACTGCCATGTTTATCGATAATGGCTCGTGACACTTTTGGGCCTATGGCCCGTGGATACCGGCCTGCTTAAAGCCCATAATTTTATTGGGCCAAACTGGCCCGAGATATGTTTTGGCCTGTTAACTGCTCGCCCTATTTGGGCCAAACATGGGCCTTAGGCAGTTTCGGCCTGTATTGGCCCGTGAATTTTTCAGCCCACGCTGGCCCAATCTAGGTTTTAGCCTGTTAAAAGCCCATGGTACTCTCTGGCCCAGCTGGCTAGAATTTTACTCGGCATGTTAAAGGCGGGAAACTACTATAGGTTTAGACCTGCTAATGGCCCAAGATGATTATAGGCCCAATGCTTTTGGCCCATATGAGTAACGGGCATTCTCAAGACCGACAACACCGAGATCCATCAACCTTCTCGCCTAAATTAAAGCATACCGACCAAAGAATAAACCTAGACTATACAATAAAGAAATTACGGCATATTACATCCACTGGGAATCAAAGTTCGCTACCGGTGATAATAAAGCGTAACGTGACCGCAGATTACATACATTGGGCATCAAAGGTCGCCACCAAGGCATATAAACGCCGACAAAAGAATATACAAAACCGAGAGCACTTGAAGGCACTAGGCTCGCCAGCGGCCCCATAGCAGCCGAACAAGTCGATGAGACCTCGCCAGTGTCAATGATAGATGCTCCATCCCTAGCTGTATGGCACCATAGTGTGCAAGGCAGTCCTCTAACATCTTCCTTGCATCTTTGACGGAGCTGAGCTGAAGCAAGCCTTTCCGCTTAAAGTTGAGACTGAAGAAGTCGAACTGATTGAGGCAGCGACTGCATAGAGGTTGTCTCACACCTACTGGTGAGTAGCTTCAACTCACTGTCTTCATCAAGACAGGACCTTGGGGTCATCTCGCTCTCCTCAATATGATTTGGCTCACTATCTTCCCTAAAGTTCTGCCTGACATAAGAGATAAGACTCTGAAAGAGAAACAAGGAGACACGTAACACGTTACGGTGGCTAAACGAATCACTGTCGAGCAATTGATAGAATTGAGCATAGTTATGAGAATATCTAGGTATGATCATGTATATAGGCATCACGTCCATGACAAGTAAACCGAAACGATTCTGCATCTACTACTATTACTCCACACATCAACCGCTATCCAGCATACATCTAGTGTATTAAGTTCATAAGAACAAAGTAATGCTTTAAGTAAGATGACATGATGTAGAGGGATAAACTCATGCAATATGATATAAACCACATCTTTTTATCCTCGATGGCAACAATACCATACGTGCCTTGCTGCCCCTGCTGTCATTGGGAAAGGACACCGCAAGATTGAACCCAAAGCTAAGCACTTCTCCCATTGCAAGAAAGATCAATCTAGTAGGCCAAACCAAAGTGATAATTCGAAGAGACTTGCAAAGATAACCAATCATACATAAAAGAATTCAGAGGAGATTCAAATATTGTTCATCGATAAACTTGATCATAAACCCACAATTCATCGGATCTCGACAAACACACTGCAAGAGAAGAGTTACATCAAATAGATCTCCAAGAGAATCAAGGAGAACTTCGTATTGAGATCCAAAGAGAGAGAAGAAGCCATCTAGCTAATAACTATGGACCCGAAGGTCTGAGGTAAACTACTTACACATCATCGGAGAGGCTATGGTGTTGATGTAGAAGCCCTCCGTGATCAATGCCCCCTCCGACGGAGCGCCGAAAAAGGCCCCAAGATGGGATCTCACGGGTACAAAAGGTTGCGGCGGTGGAAATAGGGTTTTTGCTCTATATATGATGTTTCCAGGGTATATGGGTATATATAGGAGGAAGAAGTACGTCGGTGGAGCAACGAGGGGCCCACGAGGGTGGAGGGCGCACCCAGGGGGGTAGGCGCGCCCCTACCTCGTGGCTTCCTCGTCTGTTGCTTGACGTCCACTCCAAGTCCTCTGGATCACGTTTCTTCCGAAAATCACGTTCCCGAAGGTTTCATTCCGTTTGGACTCTGTTTGATATTCTTTTTCTGCGAAACCCTGAAATAGGCAAGAAAACAACAATTTGGGCTGGGCCTCCGGTTAATAGGTTAGTCCCAAAAATAATGTAAAAGTGTATAATAAAGCCCATTAAACATCCAAAACAGAATATATAATAGCATGGAACAATAAAAAAATTATAGATACGTTGGAGACGTATCAGAAACCTTAACCATCTTTGATCAACGAGCTAGTCTAGTAGAGGCTCACTAGGGACACGGTATTTGTTTATGTATCCGCACATGTATTTAAGTTTCCGGTCAATACAATTCTAGCATGAATAATAAACCTTTATCATGATTTAGGAAATATAACAATAACCATTTTATTATTGCCTCAAGGGCATATTTCCATCACACCAAGCTTCTCGCCTACACGGATGCTGATTGGGATGGCTGTCCTGACACCCGACGATCCACGTCGGGATACTGCGTCTTCTTCGGTGACTCGCTTGTCTCGTGGTCCTCTAAGCGGCAGCCCACCATCTCCCACTCGAGTGCCGAGGCCGAGTACCTCGCTGTCGCCAACGCAGTCGCTGAGACCTCTTGGCGGCGTCACCTTCTTGGTGAACTTCGGGTCCCTATCCCGAAGGCTACGGTGATTTTCTGCGACAATGTTTCGGACACATATCTTGCATCAAATCTGGTGCAACATAAACACACCAAACATATTGAAATGTATGTTCACTTAATCCGCAAGAAGGTTCAGTTGGGTCAGCTTCATGTTCTTCACGTCCCGACTACCCAACAGTTTGCCGACATTACGACTGAGGGGTTGCCAACCACCGCATTCCAAGAGTTCCGATCCAGTCTTTGCATCGCCGACGCCGACACTTCGACTACGGGGCGTTGAACATGACGTATTTGTATTATTCCCAATTGATCTTCCTATGATCTCTAGCCTTGTATAGATTGACTTCTAGAGATATGGTAGGGTTAGTTGACTTGTCACGCAAGACATCTCTTGTATATATTGTAACAGACTCCGATGGATACAATTGAGTTGCATCCAATACCTTTCTACACATGGGCTCATTTTTTTCTCCTAATGGTTATTTTTGTACATGTCAAGTGGCCCAAGTAGCGGAGGTGATAAGTGCAATTGCAAATATATATTTTATGTTTTGGCCCCACACAGATAATTTTGGTATAAGCAAATGAGCTCTCAAAAAATCTGAAGGTTTCAAATTATTTCTGTGACACTCAGACCTGTCCCAGAAAATGAACATGCCTAATGACGGCCGAATACATCACCAAAAATCAGCCTGGAATGTCGCCAAAGTTGCCAAGGGCGCTACCCGAGGGGGGGGGGGGGCTCTTGACAGTGGACCGTCACAGAAAATGATCTTTGGCGGCGTTTCATGTTTCGTCACCAGGGTTTTTGTCATTGAATAGAGTAAATAGTGTAGTGACATATGTGGCTTAATTGCTGAGATAGTTGCGCAGTCGGGCTTCCAACAAGTTCTGCCCTTATAAGCGCTTTGTGCCTTTATGGCATGACGCAACTCCAAGCTAGGGATTTGAACATCTAGGCTGAGTTTACGGGTACTGCAGCGTCGGTTCCGGTCCTTGAGCGACCACTTGAGGAGGAGCTCCAGGTGCAGCGGCAAGGGCGTCGCCGGTTCACAGTCCTTAGGCGACCACTTGAGGAGGAGCTCTAGGTGCGCTTGGTACTCCTCATCTATCGCCACCTCCTCCTTGAGGAGGTGCGGCTGCAGCTGTTGTGGCTCCTGCTCCTCCTCATAGCTAGAGGAGAGGATGATCTCCTGCTTCCTGGAGGAGCCGGACGCCATTTAGGATGTGGTCCAGTAGAGTGACTGCAACGACGCCACGATCCGGATCCGAAAGTTGATCTGGAGCCACCACCAGCGGGCATGGAGAATCAAGACTTCGGCATCGTTAACGACGATGAGTGGAGACGAAGAAGAGGGATAGGCAGTGAGCGGAGAGAAGAGGATGTGTGGTGTGGTGTGGACAGCGCCCAAGCCATGCTTAAATAGTCACAGTTAGGCACATGGATGGGCAGCCGGCTTTGCGATGCACCATCTGGAGTAGGCTTCTTGACCACCGCTTCGGCACTGAAGTGGCGGTGCCCGCTCGCCTGGGTGGGTCACACTGGCCGGCATCAATGCCATGGATTCACGCCCGCTCTGGAGCCAGCTGACCGGCATGACTGCGCAACAACCGCTTCACATGAAGAGGTTTTTTTGGACGAAGAGGGTATTGAGTGGGCGTGGTGGTCATACGCGTACGTGGCAGACATCCAGACTTCTAGAAACCTTCTTTGGTTTGCGTCTTGTTTGTGGACGTTGGGTGGCTTGCATTGTCCAGACACATGAATCCAGATATTTGAGGCATTTTGAGGAGAGGGCCTGAGTAGTCCTATTTAGAGCATCTACAGCCGGCCCCCCTAAACTGGCCTCAAACGCTCGAGCGGCCCGCTCGGTCACTGACCATCATGAAAATCTGACCCAGACGTGCGCCTCAAACGCTCGGGCTGATCGGCACCCCTCATATCCAGCCCAAATATTGGGCGGATATGGTCGCGCCCGGGCGCGCCCACCACGTTAGACTGACGGCGGTTCCCACGTAGAATCGTCTGGAAACCCGGCGGTCCGAAGCTCGTCTCTTCCGTCAGACCGATATCGCCGCGTGGCGTCGCTCCGGCGGGCGGCGTAGTGTCTACCCCAGCTATTTAAGTCAACCGTCGGCACCGAACCCTACCATCCACATTTTTCTCCGCCTGTCCGCCGCCGCGGCCACTTTCCACTCCCCATCCGCCTAGTAGCCATGCCCCCACGCCGCTGAGTGAGGAGCTACCCATTTCTAACGCGGGTGAGGAGCTACCCATTTCTAACGCCGGAGCGCCGACTGGAGCTCCTTGAGCAGATCCGAGCAAGGCATGAAGCCCGGATCGCCGCGGGGCTACCTCCGGATGCAGTGGTTCCGGAGGAGGAGGACGAGGAGGAGGATGTGGGGTCGCTAGCGACGCAGATCTATAGGCGGAGCACCTGGCCATCCTCGATGCCCTCCACTCGGAGTCGGCTGCGGAGGCCAGACGCCGTCACCAGCAGGAGATGGAGGCGCAATAGGCTGCGGGGGAGGCGGAGATGCTCGCCTATATGGATGAGGTCGAGCAGGGGGAGGATGAGCCGGAGGCCTCCTACGCGCCCGTCCACCCAGCACCCCGGCACCGACGTCGTGGACATCTCCAACAACGAAGATTAGCTAGGGTAGTAAGTGGTACGTAGTACGTAGTTTTTTTTTTGCATACTTTGTATGGATTTAGGGGTTGAAACATGAGAACTGAGATGCAGAGTGGCTAATTTAAGACGTGGCCGGTCACTGCTCGTGAACGCGTCCAGTTACATCTGCGGGCATTTGAGAGATGGGTTTTTGTAGATGCTCTTAAGAGGCGCACGCCTTCCGCCAAAGCCCTTTCTCTCTCTAGCCTCAAAGATGCTACGCTAGGATAGGAATGGTAGGCACGCTACAAGTGGCAGGGTAATACGTACCCGATTGTAGGCTCTCTCTGTCTTCACCACTTGGCTCTGTAATCCTGTAGGCCATCATTCTTTCAATCACAGCTAGCTCCAATGGCGTCATTTTTTCCACAATAACTTCTACCCCATTTTTCTTTGGTGCTAATATTATAGCGAATATTCAGGTCTTATGCGCATTGTCCTCACGCGAGAACTGAGTTGGTAGCCCTCTCGATCACATACTACAATATCACGACCAATTCTTCAAGCACGGGTGCGAATCTTGGTGCTAGTATTATAAATGCTGTGAGGAATCATGGCCTGAGTATGTGAACTTTTCTCAATTCAAGCACGGAGTAGTAAGTACTCCTTCCTTTTTGGTTTATATGGTTTATCTCAAAATTTTAGATTTCTTGTTTTATAAGTCTTAATTTGATGGTTTCTTACCATATGTTCACATTTTAAGATGCATTAAATCATTGCAGGCAAGTATTAAGAGAAAATTAATCAATGCATGAATGCATGGACTTCATGCATGCATGCATTGCAATTAATGCATTGATAAACATGATTTTTTAAGGAAAACGAGTGCATTAATTGAGTATTTTTGCAAACTACAAAATATATTCCACCACTCATCATCTACCTTGGTTGATAATATTTTTAAATTGAGCCCTATAAGTCGGAAAGGAGATAGTAGGAGCTAGAATGTCAGTGTGACCACAAGGTTAGATCGTGTAGTTTCTACTGCCTAGCTGCTGATGGCACCCTCTCGAAACCAACAGGATTAAAGCTAAGTTGACCTAAGATGCTCATGACTGTTGCTTTGCCAGACTGCGCGCCCTGCATGCTCGACGGCGTAGTATACTGTAAGCCATGCAGGGCTAGCTAGCTTGGCAACGGCAGCTAGCCAGCCTCCGTATACGCCTCGATCGGAGCAGGCGTGAAGCAAAGCGGAGCTCTCAGCTGGCCAGGCCAGGCCAGCCACCGAGCTCCATTGCCTCCGCAGCCCATTTCCGCTGTCACGTTGATTCTCCCCATGCTACAAAAAAGGGCGCCGGCGACGGCGAGGTAAAGGCGTTGGACAGACACGCCACTATAAGCAGTGTCATGCAGAGGCACCTTTGTGTTGGACCGGCCGGCCGGGCTGCCTGCGCACATCTGCGAGACGCCGACACGCACCTGAGCTAAAGTGCACGCGGGCCCGGCGCTGCAAATCGCTACTGGTGTGTGCTTAAGGAGTAAAGACCAGCTCTCTATCCGGCCGGCAGCGCCACACCTAGTACATGCATGCCCGCCCCGCGAGAAGACGACACGGAGACGCGTTCGGTTCGGTTTGGCCGGGCGTTTGGACTTGGATCAACTGGTCCCATCCCAAACGAATCCTCCCTTTGGCTCCCGCCCGTTCTGCCTTGTACGTGCTTCTTTTCTCTGGACACCGGCCGGCCGGGCTACGGCGGGCGCGGCAGCGGGCTAGCCACCGCCACCGGCCGGCCGGGGACCATGCGTCCGTCCATTTGGTTCCATTCGCGCGCGAGAGAGGGAGACACCGGCCCCGTACGCACGGCCAGGCGGCGGGGGGCACGCATTGACGTCGACACAGGGAGCGAAACCCCATGCATGGCGCGCAGGCCCCCAAGCTGGCTGGCTAGCCGCTCAGGCAAGGGGACGAGGGTTTACGTACTGCACTTAGGCATCTGCATCACGCCGGCCGGAGGGGAATCAATTCACCAGGTAGTAGCCCATGTAGCCTGCGGGTCTCCGTGCATGCGATGCCATGATCGACGCTGCGATTTGGCTACTAGCTAGCCTCGCCCAGGCACAGGCTTGGCACCGGCGGGCAGCCGCTAATCAATCAACAGCGCCAAGCAAAACAAAAACCGAAGCTAGATAACTGGAAAAGCCAGTCAATCAATCAATAATAATAATAATGCATGCATCGCCTCTGCGAGGGCGGACCGGACAGGCGCGCTCCAGCTTGAGTCGCTGTCCGCTTTGACCGTAGGAGGCCCGCCGGATCACAAAGATTCACACAGTGACGGACAACCGATCATCGGCCGGTTCGAGCGCGAAACAGGACTGTGGGCACTGTGGTGCCAAACGCGCCGAGCGAGCTGCGACCAGACCAGAGCAGGCCAGAGGCCACGTCGCGGAGCGGGCGGTCAGGTGGGCCGGCCCACTGCAGCGGGCGGGCGGACGATGGATCCCCACCACGCATTCCGGCCCTGCCCTGCCCGCTTTTCAGAGGGAACAGTCCCAAGATGCTAGCTACCGGGCACTGTGGCGGCCACTGCTCCCTGTCCGGGCAGAGGAGAGGAGAGAGCGGGACTGGACGCTTTGGCTTTATTGCCCCCCTCGGCTTTCCCAATCTGCCCCTCGCTCGCTGGCCCTGCTACCTCCGTCCATTCCCATTCCTTGCCTCTCTCGCCCGCTCTGGCTCTCGCGCGGACGAGCAGGAGCAGGGGGGATCCCGGCTTTCAAATCATCAGAGGCAACAACAACGACGACGACAGATCCGAGGCTTTCTCGAATCGGGCAGGTCAATCAAATCCATCAGGAGTGCCCATCAAATCAAATCACCTCACCTCAACTCATCACGTCTCGTCGACAAGACTAGAGTATATACACGTCCATTCATCCCTCCCCACTGCCGTTTCCCCCACTATATAAACCCCCTCCCATCCCCACCACTGCTCACTCCCAAGCATCCATCCATCCCCTCCCCTCTCCTCCGGCGTCTTCCTCCCCCCACCCCCACCCTCGCCCCCTCTCCTGATCAAAGCACGCGCGCGCAGGTGGTGGTGTGGTGGGCGCATACACACAGTTACTGTACGCGCGACGCGGCTTTGCTTGTCGCCAGCACCATGATGTCGTCGCCCGCGGAGTCCGAGACCAGCTTCTTCCCGGACCACCTCGCGGAGCAGCCCCCCTTCGCCGAGCAGGAGCAGCTGTGCTACGTCCACTGCAACTTCTGCGACACCATCCTCGCGGTACGCCTCCTCCAGCCAGCCTCCCTTCCATTCGCTGCTCAGTTTGCTCGTCTTCGTCTCCACCCTCTCGTCTCACAATCTTGTTCGTCGTCCGTGTGGCGTGTGCATGCAGGTGGGCGTGCCGTGCAGCAGCCTCTTCAAGACGGTCGCCGTGCGATGTGGCCACTGCGCCAACCTGCTCTCCGTCAACCTCCGGAACCTCCTGCTCCCGGCCACCGCAAACCAGCTCCCCTTCAGCCCGTCGCTCCTCTCCCCGACCTCGCCGGCGTCGCCGCACGGCCTCCTGGTATGAATATGTACCTACTATACCTATTATTATGCGTTGGATTCTTAACTTGTACAGCGTCTTTGAACCGATGGCAGATATTTGCTGACTTAACTTGACTCCTGCAGGATGAAATGTCGTCCTTCCAAGCGCCGTCGAGCCTGCTGACTGATCAGGCCAGCCCCAACATGAGCAGCATCACGAGCAGCAGCAACAGCTGCGCCATCAACACGCCGGCCATGTCGATGATGCCGCCGCCGGAGAAGCCCGCGCAGAGGGAGCCCCAGCAGCGGAAGAGCGCTGCGTCGGGGACCAAGCGTAAGTGCCAAGCCCAGTTCCAAGAAACCATTCTTCTCTTCCTGCCGCCGGTCGTACGTACCAGCAACTAGTCAAAGCACCTTGATGCCCTGGGCCGGAGAACTCCGGGCGCCGGAGCATGCATGTGCAGCTGCACTGTTCTTGGTAGCACGCCACGCATAGCATACAGCTCCTCTTTATGCATTCTGTCTCTCTTTTAAGGATTCTTTCTGGACGGTCAATGGAGTTTTCGAGTGGAAGAGGCCTGTTGAATAGTTCGCACACCGGCCCAATAGTACCTTTTGTCCGTGGAGGAATTTTTTTCCCAAACTCCAACGTTAAAATATGCACAGTGCGAGATACTATAAGAGAACTAAACTAAATAAATGCAGAGGGCATTAGGAATCAGAAACATAATCAGTTCTGTAAGTTCTGTAGGGGTACCAATGGGCCGCCAGGTTGCACTTGTCTGACCTTTCTCCTTGATCCGTGCTGTTCCTGAAGCTACCAAGTACTGTTTCTCCTTATTTAATTTTAATGCTGCTTGCCGTGATTATCTGCAGATCCAGAGAAGCGGCAGAGAGTTCCCTCGGCATACAACCGATTCATCAAGTGAGTGATCAGTGGTTCATTCTAGTTCCCCGTTTTAGCTTGCATCTTCTCTCTGGCAAAATGCATATGCATGATGCATGGTTTCCTAATCCTATGTACGCAGAGACGAGATTCAGCGTATCAAGGCCAACAATCCGGACATCACCCACAGGGAGGCTTTCAGCGCAGCTGCCAAGAATGTAATTAACTTCATCTTCTCTATTTCTCATTCTCAGCAAACATTTTGATCGGACCGGGTTCGATCTTTGATTTGTTAAATGCTTTGTGTATTTATCATCGATCTTGTGCATGCATCAGTGGGCTCATTTTCCACACATCCATTTCGGTCTGATGCCGGACCAAGGCCTGATGAGGAAGACCAGCATCCAAAGCCAGCTGGTAAGGAGGCCCTAAAACCTAATCCTATAGTACTATGTCCGTGCAGAATCAGGTTGAGCAGCTAGCACTTATGTTCTCCTTTCTGCTGTGTACGTAGGACGGAGCTGGGGATTGCATGCTCTTCAAGGACAGTCTCTACGCAGCGGCGGCGGCTGCAGCAGCCACAGCGGCATCTAGCATGGGCGCCACTCCGTTTTAGCGTCTTCCGATAGAATATATTGCCTTAATTTTCGCTGCATTCTAGCTAGGGTGCTGGGGGATCAAGAGATCTTGAGATGTATCGTATCGTATCTACGAGTACTCTTCTAGTTTGCGTTGCTTCTTCCTGTCTTTTGCCCTTTCCCTAGTCCTACATGTTCGCCTATCAGCTAATGAGGTTGCTGTGTTTGCCATCTCTTATCTTATAGACATAAAATAGATCGATCTAGTTGTCGCACATTATCGTTTTAAATTAGTTCATAATCCTAACTCCTTACTTCGGCTTTCTACTAATTACATATCTGCTGAATAATTGAACATGTGTGGGATTTTTATCCTTCGAATTCCTCAAATTACAAGTGACATGTATGGTACTACAGGATTTTAGATGCACTTTTTATTCCGAAAAGGTTGTTTTAGATTTGTCAAGATACGGATGTAAATAGACACTAGACCAAGGGAGTATAAAATTTGAGGAACAATATAATTGTATGGTGAAGAGCTAAAATCATATACTCTAAAGACCTCCTAAAAAGTGCATCCAAGCACTATATATACTTATCACAGGATTGGATGTTTCTCAAGCAGTTTCAAACTGTACAGCAACTTAACCAAACAAGAAAATCATATTGCGTGTAACCAAATATATGTAGCAAATTAAAGCTAATCTCGTATAACAAAAAAACAAATATTATGTAGTTAATCACATTGTAGGACCCTAAGACATCTAGTTTTGATATCATTGCTCAAGCATTTCAATTGGGCCAAAACCCAAACTTGATTTAGTCAATATTTTTAAATTTGTAGTTATAGTGTAATATTCTATCGAATGACAATTAATATAAAAGAAATGATACACGGACATATCATTGTTTTTATTGATCCATTGTACAAAAAAATACATAAATTATTATTAGTTAATGATATTTTGAAATTTCATAGAAAATAAAATAGATAGACAAAACTTGTGCACCAAGATACTAATCATGTAACAAGAACATTATCCATGTCAAATGGGGCAACACAATTAAAAAATCCAACCGTGGTGCTAGTTTTTTAACTGAAGCCGACATGAAAATGAATTTACAAAGTGCACAATTTTATCTTGTTTAGTAAACCAAATACTATGTATAAATTTGGTTGTAGACTATAATTGTCGTATAATGTTTCGTCTTATATATTTTTGTAGGATTGTAAATATTACAATAGTTTGAATAATGATATGATCGCACGAATAAGCACGTAACCAAACACCCAATTACAAAAAATCAGCAAACTCAGTTGATCAATTAGGCTCTCATAATCCATCTCAATGTCTAGTAAAACATGACCTTGTCCGGTCGATACAGTGCGACTTTGTCATGCTGAAATTCTCTTTACATGGAGAAAAACGATCAATCAACTGGCAATTATATTGGCAACAAAGTTATGGTTAACAAATAGATGAAACGATATCAATATATGTTTAAACAAGATTCAGATTGCATATATACCAAATATAGTTGTTATTTCTGACATGTGCATCTGTCGTGAAATTACCTGCTACTTTTCTATCAAAAGTATAGTTTATTTTGTACAATTTTTTTTTCAAAAAGTAGGATGACCGCCGGCCTCTACATCTGAGCGATGCATGCAGCCATTTTATCAATTATTCACAAAGTAATACAACAGTAAGTCTGAAGCCACCATCTTGACAACATCTGTCGCTACTCCTGTCCATTTGATGAAGGGTCACCGAAAGTTTGAGCCGAATACCACACCAAAGCCTAACATGTAAAGTCGGAGGCCCCAACCAAGCCATTGTTGGGGAACATTGCATGGGAAACAAAAAATTTCATACGCTCACCAAGGTAAATCTAGGAGATGACATCTATGAGAGGAGAGATTGGATCTACATACCCTTGTAGATCGCTAAGCGGAAGCGTTAAGCAACGCGGTTGATGTAGTCGAACATCTTCGTGATCCAATCACGATCCGTCCCGCGAACTCCCGATCCAAGTGCCGAACGGACGACACCTCCGCTATCAACACACGTACGACTTGATGACGCCTTCACCTCCTCGATCCAGCGAGCGATGGTGAAGTAGTAGCTCGAGTCCTCCGGCAGCACGACGGCGTGGTGGCGGTGGTGGTGGCGGATTCTCAGCAGAGCTTCGCTAAGCACTACGGAGAGGAAGAGGGATGCGAGCGAGAGGAGAAGGAGCGCTGTGGCATGGAGATGTGTTCTCTTAGGTGCGGCTTCCCTCTCTCTACCTATCTATATATAGGCGAAGGGAGGAGGGGTGGGCTCCCCTAGGGTCTCCCCGAGGGGGGGGGGCGGCCAGGGCAGATGGGATCTCCCCTAGGGTGACTTGCCCTCCAAGCCGGGAGGTGGGAAGCCCTAGGGGGGCGCCCCAACCCTCCTGGTTACGTGAGATGGGGTGAGGGGGGCGCTCAGCCCCTTAGTGGGCTGGTTTGCCCCCTCCCCTTGGCCCATGCCCCCCCAACACTTGCCGGGCCCCCCCGAAACCCCTTTCGGTGACGCTGGTCATCACCCGGTACCCCTGGAACAATTCCGGACTCCAATACCTTTCGTCCAATATATCAATCTTCACCTTCGAACCATTCCGGAGTTCCTCGCCACGTCTGGGATCTCATCCGGGACTCTGAAGAACCTTCAGTAACCACCATAATGACTCAAGTATACTTATATCGTCACCAAACGTTAAGTGTGTAGACCCTGCGGGTTCGAGAACTATGCAGACATGACGGAGACACCTCTACGGTCAATAACCAATAGCGGGACCTGGATGCCCATATTGGTTCCCACATATTCTACAAAGATCTTATCGGCCGAACCTCGATGTCAAGGATTCAGCTAATCCCGTATGCAGTTCCCTTTGTCTATCGGTATGTTACTTGCCCGAGATTCGATCGTTGATATCTCCATACCTAGTTCAATCTCGTACCGGCAAGTCTCTTTACTGGTTCCGTAATACAAGATCACGTGACTAACTCATTGGTCACATTGCTTGCAAGCTTATTGTGATGTTGTATTACCGAGTGGGCCCTGAGATACCTCTCCATCATACGGAGTGACAAATCCCAGTCTTGATCCATGCCAACTCAACAGACACCCTCGGAGATACCTGTAGAACACCTTTATAGTTACCCAGTTACGTTGGGACGTTTGGTACACACAAGGCACTCCTCCGGTGTCAGTGAGTTGCATGATCCCATGGTCATAGGAACATACACTTGACATGCAGAAAAACAATAGCAGTAAAGTTGATATGATCATTGATACGTATCCAACGTATCTATAATTTATGAAGTATTCATGCTGTTTTATTATCATTCTTGGATGTTTTACAATCATTTTATGGCAACTTTATATCATTTTTTGGGACTAACCTATTGACCCAGTGCCCAGTGCCAGTTGCAGTTTTTTTGCTTGTTTTTTTACATCGCAGGAAATCAATATCAAACGGAGTCCAAACACCACGGAACTTCTTGGAGATTTTTTTATGGACCAGAACACCCAAGATGGGCCAGAGCAGCACCTGGCGGTGCCCCGAGGGGGGCACAACCCACCAGGGTGCGCCTAGGGGTCCAGGCACGCCCACGTGGCTTGTGCCCACCTCGGTGGCCTCCCGCACCCCCTCTTTACCCTATAAATTCACAAATATTCTGAAAAACCCCGGGGTGAAAGTAGATCAGAAGTTCCGCCACCGCAAGGCTCTGTAGCCACCGAAAACCAATCTAGACTCTTTCCGGCACTGTGTCGGAGGTGGGGGGGGATCATCTCCAGTGGCCATCTTCATCATCCCGGCGGCCACCACGATGAGGAGGGAGTAGTCCACCCTCAGGGTTGAGGGTTTGTACCAGTAGCTATGTGTTTAATCTCTCTCTCTCTCTCTCTCTCTCTCTCTCTCTCTCGTGTTCTTGAGATGTCACGATCTTGATGTATCACATGCTTTGTTAATATAGTCGGATCGTATGGTGTTTCCCCCTCTCTATCTTGTTGTGATGAATTGAGTTTTTCCCTTTGAGATTTCATTGTTATCAGATTGACTACTTTTATGGATTTGAGAGCACTTGATATATGTCTTGCGTATGATTACTCGTGGTGACAATGGGGTATCATATTGATTCACTTGATATATGTTTTGGCACTCAACTCGCGGATTCCCGAGGTGGCATTGGGGTAATCTATGCATAGGGGTTGACGCACGTTCTTGTCTTTGTTTCCCCGGTAGAAATCTTGGGGCACTCTTTGAAGTTCTTTGTGTTGGATTGAGTATTATGAATATGAATATGCTTTGGTGTTATTTTAGTACGAACTCTAGGAGAGATCGAACGGAAAGAATAACTTTGTGTTATTTTAGTACGAACTCTTGAATAGATCAAACGGAAAGAATAGCTTTGAGGTGGTGTCGTACCCTACAAAGAATTTATTCTTATGTTCTCCGCTAGATAGGAACTTTGGAATGATTCTTCATCACACTTTGAGGGATGGTTATATGATCCAATTATATTAGCACCGTTGAGAGATTGCACTAGCGAAAGTACGGACCCTAGGCCTCATTTTCAAGCATTGCAATATCGTTTTTGTGCCCGTTTACTATTTGCTACCTTGCTGCACTACAAAAAAGACACATCCGTGACATTTTGGGCTGAACGAATTTTTTTCTGTCATGCTTACGACACTTCTATGACGATAATTGTGACAAAACTCGGTATCATCATAGATGTGGTGGGCTCCTACTTCTATGACAAATAATCATGACAGAAAATGGGCTTTTCGTCCTGGGCGGGCCAGAGACGCAGATGCATGACATTCTTTGGAACCATGGTAGAAGCAAGGGCGAGGAAAATATCAGGGGTGTTCCCGGTTACGGTGGGTGGTCGGGGGCCGAGCGATGCGCATTTCTCTCATACATACGCGCATGTGTGCGAGGCGTTGCGCTCTAACTGAACCCGAGCGAGGCGTTGGGCTATAACTGAACCCGAGCGATTGCAGACCGCAGCTTACGCTCATCGAACCCGAGCGATCAATCGATCCCTTGCTGTTAACTGAACCCGAGTGATTCCTTCGCTACTGCTGCTAACTAAAGCCGATTGATGATGCCTCTGGATGAACAGTGAGCGTTGTTGGGGGGTTTGGTTTAACAGTTCCCGGTGGGGGTGGATGAACAGGACCCCGTGGTGTTGCCGATGGATGAACAGGACCCCGTCCGATCGAGCCGGTGGATGAACAGGACCCCGCAGAAGGCTGGATGACTAAGACCTCGTGGAGGGCTGGATGAGCAGGACAACCTCGTGGAGGGCTGGTTGAACAGTAGCCGGTAAAGGGCTGGATGAACAGTAGCCCGTGGAGGGGTGGTGGAACAGGACCCCGTGGAGAGGGCTGGTTGAACAGTAGCCGCTGGAGGAGCGCGCGGTGGAGGCTGGATGAACATGAGCCCGTGGATGAACAGTCGCAGGTGGAGGCTGGAGGAGGTCGACGGTGGATGAATAGTAGCCCGTGGAGGCTGGAGGAGGTCGACGGTGGAGTTGAACAGTATCCCGTGGAGTCCCGTTTTGCGGTACGCCACACCCTTCCCGATGAACAGAACCCCTGTTTCGACCGTAGCAATCCAACACAAGTCCGTTTCCTTCGTTTTGCGGTACGCCACACCCCTCCGATCAACAGGACACCGTTTCGACGAAGAGAAGTCCGTTTCCTCCGTTTTGCGGTACGCCAGACCCCTCCCGATGAATAGGATCCTGTTTCGACCGTGGCCGCTCGAACACAAGGCCGTTTTCTCCGTGCTGCGGTACGTCAGGCCTCGTTTCCATCGGCTGTTCCGTCCAAGCCGGTTGGCTCCTGATGAACACGACGACACATTCCGTTTCGACCCAGCCGGTTGGCTCCCCATGAACACGACGACGACGCAGTTTCTGTGTTCCGACCCAGCCATGTACACAAGCTCTGGCCGTACGTATGCGCGAGTAATCATTTGAGACCCCGCCCGTATGTACGCACATGGCCGTATTTTCTTTCTTGCACCCTGGCTGTACGTACGTGTACATGCTACGTGCGCGCCTCTACATCGACCAGTATGTACGTACACGTTCGCGACTAGAATGAAAACGCTACGTACGCTTCGATTAGGTGGGTCCCGACTGTCACGCACTTCCTTGCATGCATGCGAAGATGTAGCTGGTGGGTCAAAGCAGTCAGGGGGGCGAATCAATTTTTTTTGCCCGTAATATGGACGCACTTCCTTGCATGCGAAGATGTAGCTGGTGGGTCCCAGCAGTTCGGGGGGAAATGTTTTTTCGCGAAATATGGTGGCCCGTCCGGTGGGTCCCTGCTGTCAAGTGGAGGAATAATTATTTTCCGCGTAATAAGGAGGCACTTCCTTGCTGCGCCCGTGGACCCAGCTGTCAGCCTCTTCACGTACAGTACTCTTCCAATGGAAGTCGTTCGTTGACCACATTGACCACGCCGCGCCGAGAGCACCAGGGCGGTGGACGACAGCGAGGCCTAGGAAGGGGACGGCGCGGAGCAGGGGAAGACGTGGCAGTGGATGCCCACGCGGAGGGGAGTACGTGGGTTGACTGCTTCGGCTGCGGTGTGAGGCTGCCGTCGCCGGAGAATAACAGGAGGTGTGGGTGAGTATAGACGGATGGCATTGCCAGTGGTGGCACAGCCGGACACGATCTCCATCATCGTGTCTCCATGGAGTTGTCTCGCCAACTTATTACTTCTACTACTATGGCTACCGGTTAGCAATAAAGTAAAGTAATTACATGGCGTTGTTCAATGACACGCAGTCATACAATAAATAAAGACAACTCCTATGGCTCTGCCGTTGTCATACTCATCGACATGCAAGTCGTGATTCCTATTACAAGAACATGATCAATCTCATACATCACATATCATTCATCACATTCTTCTTGGCCATATCACATCACATAGCATACCCTGCAAAAACAAGTTAGACGTCCTCTTATTGTTGTTTGCATGTTTTACGTGGCTGCTATGGGTTTCTAGCAAGAACGTTTCTTACCTACGCAAAACCACAACGTGATATGCCAATTGCTATTTACCCTTCATAAGGACCCTTTTCATCGAATCCGTTCCGACTAAAGTGGGAGAGCCTGGCACCCGCTAGCCACCTTATGCACCAAGTGCATGTCAGTCGGTGGAACCTGTCTCACGTAAGTGTACGTGTAAGGTCGGTCCGGGTCGCTTCATCCCACAATATCGTCGAAACAAGATTGGACTAGTAACGGTAAGCATATTGAACAAAATTTTCTACTCGTGTTCTACTCGTGCAAAGAATCTACACAATAGACCTAGCTCTGATACCACTGTTGGGGAACGTAGCAGAAATTCAAAATTTTCTACGCATCACCAAGATCAATCTATGGAGATTCTAGCAACGAGGGGAAGGAGAGTGCATCTACATACCCTTGTAGATCGCTAAGCGGAAGCATTCAAGAGAACGGGGTTGAAGGAGTCGTACTCGTCGTGATCCAAATCACCGGAGATCCTAGTGCCGAACGGACGGCACCTCCGCGTTCAACACACGTACAACCCGGTGACGTCTCCCATGCCTTGATCCAGCAAGAAGAGAGGGAGAGTTGGGAAGACTCCATCCAGCAAGAGCACAACAGCGTGGTGGTGGTGGAGGAGTGGTGATCCAGCAGGCTTCGCCAAGCACCGCGGGATATGAGGAGAAAGAGAGGTAGTGCGCCAACATGAGAAGAACTTCGTGTGTTGGGCTGCCCTTACCTCCACTATATATAGGGAGAGGGGGGGCTGCGCCCCACCTAGGGTTCCACCCCTAGGGCGCGCGCCAGCCCTAGATCCCATCTAGGGCGGCCAAGGCGGAGGAGTGCCTCCCAAGTCAAGTGGAGGCCCTCCCCTTAGGGTTTCCCCTTCTCATGCGCATGGGCCTTGGGGGGCTGGTGCCCCGGCCCATTAAGGCCAGGGCGCCCCCTACAGCCCATGCTGCTGTATTGACGTGGTGGAAAAATTTCCGACCTCCGGACCCTCCGAATCCTCTCCGAACCTTCCGAAGCTTCCGGTACAATACCGAAAAATCCGAACTTTTCCTAACCCGAACAACAACTTTCCATATATAAATCTTTACCTCCGGACCATTCCTAACTCCTCGTGACGTCCGGGATCTCATACGGGACTCCGAACAACATTCGGTAACCACATACAAACTTCCTTTATAACACTAGTGTCATCGAACCTTAAGTGTGTAGACCCTACGGGTTCGGGAACCATGCAGACATGACCGAGACGTTGTTCGGTCAATAACCAACAGCGGGACCTGGATACCCATGTTGGCTCCCACATGTTCCACGATGATCTCATCGGATGAACCACGATGTCAAGGACTTAATCGATCCCGTATTCAATTCCCTTTGTCTAGCGGTATTGTACTTGCCCGAGATTCGATCGTCGGTATCCCGATACCTTGTTCAATCTCGTTACCGGCAAGTCTCTTTACTCGTTCCGTAACACATCATCCCGTGATCAACCCCTTGGTCACATTGTGCACATTATGATGATATCCTACCGAGTGGGCCAAGAGATACCTCTCATCAACCGGAGTGACAAATCCGATCTCGATTCGTACCAACCCAACAGATACTTTCGGAGATACCAGAGTGCACCTTTATAGCCACCCGATTCGCCAGGACGCTTTGGTACACCCAAAGCATTCCTACGATATCCGGGAGTTGCACAATTTCATGGTCTAAGGAAATGATACTTGACATTAGAAAAGCTTTAGCATACTTAACTACACGATCTTCGTGCTAGGCTTAGGATTGGGTCTTGTCCATCACATCATTCTGCTAATGATGTGATCCCGTTATCAACGACATCCAAAGTCCATGGTCAGGAAACTGTAACCATCTATTGATCAACGAGCTAGTCAACTAGAGGCTTACTAGGGACATGGTGTTGTCTATGTACCCACACATGTATCTGAGTTTCCTATCAATACAATTATAGCATGGATAATAAATGATTATCATGAACAAGGAAATATAATAATAACTAATTTATTATTGCCTCTAGGGCATATTTCCAACAAAATCGGCATCCATAGCCGTCGTTCCAGGTCCTATTACGCCTGTTATGCATTCCCGCATAAAGCTCCCTCAGGATTCGCCTCTTGTACCTCCTCTGGGCATCTTCATCCTCGCTGTCCACATCGTTATACAACACCTATACAAATAGTAAAACAAATTTGGCATCAAATCACTGATTACATGCCATGAAGTAGGATTAGGAATTTATGGCTATTTATTTATACATATCCAGAGATTATGGTTCGATTTTTAAGCACAGTCGTCTATATGTACAAACCAATCTTGAAGAAAATAATGGCACAAACATATGTAGGCCATTCAAAATCAATTGTCAAGTCATGGCTAGGAATTATTAGCACGAACACTAACCCTAGTCGGATTACTAGCAGAAATCATTTGCATAGATGAAACAACTAAACACGTACACTACAAAAAAAATACACTTCCGTGATGATACATGTTTGTCGCAGTAGGTCGTGTTTTTGTCATGCATGTACATCCATGACGATTTTATGACAGAATCAAGATAGTCATACCTGTGATGTCGTAGAAGTGTTCCATGACATTACCAAAATTATCATCATGGAAGTGTCCACTTCCATGACGATAAATCGCGCGTCACAGAAGTGCTTTCGTCAAGGGTGACCGACACGTGGCATCCACCGTAACGGAACGCCGTTAAGCTATCGGGTCGGGTTTTGGATCCGATAACCCGTTAACAGCCCCGACCAATGGGGTTTTTCCACGTGTAAAATTATCATTGGTGGAGGAAACACGTGTCGGCTCATCATTGGGATGATGTCATCCACTCACCGGATAGAAGGCGCTTATGATACGTCGACACGCCGCACGCCCAACAAAGGCCCATTCTCGTGAAAAGGCCGCCCGCTTGACTTGGTCAAAAGTGGCGGGCGCCCATAAAGCCCGTTAACGGCCGTGTAGCATATAGCCCATTTACGTTTCACTAACCCAAGGCCCGTTCGCCCTATGCGAATTAGGCCCAAGAGCGCCATCTGGGCCATCGAATATGATTCCACCGCTTTCGCCGGCCCATGTATGGCCTATGACGCCTTTCGCCCATATGAGGCCCTTTGTAACTCTTGGCCCATTAGCGCCCGTCTTTGAAACCGACCCGTAATGAATAAAGGTATTACTTTACACCCATTAACGGCCCGCGTGAAAATGGCCCGTAATGAATAGTGTAACACTTTATACCCATTAATGGGCCGTTATTCCGTTAATGCTTTCAATCCTGTGTTAACTTCGCCTTCGAGGGCCCATTTATTCTTAGGGCTCATTTGCGGCATTCGTTACTTACGCCCACATCGCTATTTTACGCTTGGGCCAAATTCAGCCTGTCGTTACAGTCGGCCCGTTTGTGGTCCATTAGTCTGTTGGGCCATTTTCATAGCATCACCAAATACGACCTATTAATGACCCGTTATGGTCAGCCCATAAAACGTACGATTTCCATTATAGGCCCGTCTACGGCCCATAAATGAGTCGGCGGCCCATGGATCCTACGTGACGTAGAAGGCCCATGGATCCTATGTGACGTAGAAGGCCCATGGATCCTACGAGACGTAGAAGGCCCATGGATCCTACGAGATGTAGAAGGCCTATGGATCCTACGAGACGTAGAAGGCCCATGGATCCTACGAGACGTAGAAGGCCCATGGATCCTATGAGACGTAGAAGGCTCATGGATCCGACGGCTCGTGAAGGGCCATGGTCGGGCGAGTTGGCCCCCGTTTGAACGATATAGCATATTCAAAGAATTATCCTACTCAATACTATCACCTAAAAAGCATACACTATACAACAAAGAGATCAAGGCGTAGAAAGGTAGAATAATCCTACACTATACAATAAAGAAATTACAGCCGATTATAGCCACTAGGCATTATGGTTCGGCACAGGTAATAATAAAGCATACACAAACAACAAATTACATACACTGGGCAAATACAGCTCATACATCATGGATGCACATCAACTTAACTCCATCTGAACTATAATCTCTTCAGAAAATAGGATTGGCCGGATTCAGATAGCACAAATTTCAGTCTGCAAAATCTCCAATTCCTTCATGGTTACCTCGGTGTCTTGTTTCATTTTTGACTCCTGATCTAATACCTGCATGTCCAGCCTCAACTTGTTGATTATACGTTGACAATCATGTACACGTTGTCTAGCCACCTCTAGTTGATGCTCGAGAACATCAGACATTCCAATTCCAATCCATAATCATTCGATAACGGCCATGCCGCACCGCCGCAGATTTTTGTGTTGATGTCACTTCATCCTGAAATGTTTCGTAAGTACACATGACTAGGGCAAAATATAGTTACAACAAAGGAAGCTTAACAAGACACTATTTTGTACTACATGGCAAAACAGGACTAACAATAATGTTACACGTCACTTTCACAAAAAAATGTTACACGTCATGAAGCATAAGCGGTGATATTTTAAAATTATAAAAGGATAGTCTGTGCAGCCTGCATACAGAAATCCTCTTAGCTCACCAGAGGAGCATGATGTTGGGGCCCAATCGAAAACACGACAAGTTACAAATTTAGATAGCACGTTGCGTATAAGTAAGCAAGCAGTTGGCCATTCTGTACCTCAATTAAAGTCTTAGGGAGCATAATGAATAGCAGAGGGTTTCATACAAACATACTACAACAGGCAAAACTTTGCAATCATTAGCGTAGTATAAACTAGATTGTGAGCCTCATGCAATAATAGTTGGTCAGTAGACTTCAAAGCTTCAAGCACACTTCGGCAAAGTAATTAAATGGTAAGGCCTTTAATTATGTCAACTAATAGTGATACAAGTAACGAACATCAGGCATGATTATTTGGGCATCTCATTAACTGAGGACAAATAAAGCAATTGAAAAGAGAAAATTAACTATGCCTGAAACAAACAAGGAATTGAAGTGTTGAGTTGCATACAGTGACTTACCTTAGCAGGTTAAAGAGGCTCAGCGCAGCTCCTACTTCTCTTGCAAGGCTCCTTCCTAACATCCTACTTGGAAATCCTCAATCTTATCTTCATTGCACCCCTTCTGCAAGGTGACACAAACTAGTTACTCGTCTCCTTGGAAGATAAATATGCATACTTTCCAGTCTATGAACACAAAAGGATGAGATTATAACAAAACAACACCACATAATGAAACATGCCGCATCTCTTGCACTTGCACACAATGAAATGAGCATTTACTATGTCTGCACTATGTAAAAACTAGGCATACCTTCAAACTGGATCTCCGGTACTCTTGGCGAGCCCATCAGAGTGTACAGCCAAACCTTTATGTCACCTATGAGTTAGACAAGGCCCCACTACAGCAGCCCTTAGTGTTTAAGTCGTTGACAAGCTCTGTTAGAGTGTTAGGTCAAGAACAACAAGTAATCAAAGCAAATAGCCTAGTATGGCTGGCTGATGCAAACAAGCAATTGAACAGACGTGTGAGAAAATCTTACATATCAAGAAAAGAAGCAAAGAAGGAGGCTTAAAGACCATCACTTGACTGACCAGATTTAAGGGGCATTTAAACATCATGTGCAACGTATGAACTAACATAAACATTGCATATTCCAGATTCTACAATGGGATGCACATGTATTAGGTTATGCCATGTATGATGATGCCTAAATGTACAGATAGCGTGCAGGAGTGATTCATCATTGCACGACAATTGAATTGTAGGTTAAGGGCCGCCTCGATTCCGCTTTTCGTGGGCATATTGTCAAAATAAGCCATAAAAGATGTAAAGAAGTCATTTTTGAGTTATGGGCTTGGGCTTAACTAATTTCGCTTTGGAGGGGGGTGTTTCGTAGAACCTCACTAAAATTGAAGGAAGGGGAATAGTGAAATGACTCATGTTCCGCCTATATTACACTCAAAATGCAAATGCAATCGCGATGCCCGTGTCACACCGACCCTCAAGTAAAACAAACACACAAGCATTCATTGCCCTGCCCGCTTGCATCTCCTCTCCCTTTCCTCTACTCGATCCCCGCTCAAAGACTAGGGTTCCTCCGTGAGCCGTCGCCATCGGGTCCCATCTGCCCGGTCCTCAATGATGCTATGTCCAGCTAGGCTACATGGCCGGGTAGGGGCAAATCTCCCTGCTGCTCCTCCTCCGGCGCCGCCTCATTCTCATGGTCTCCAGCAGATTGCTCCACTCGTGGTTCGTCCAACGACTACTCCGTGGGTATCGCACAACTACGGCTGATGCCACACTACGGCAGAAGGCACCTTATTCCCCCTCCCCTCCTCCCAGGCCATGGCCTTGAGGTGCTGTTGAAGGATGAGCTCATCCAACAAGGTAAGGATCTCCTCTGATTTTTTGCCAAATTTTCATTCTGATCCACTATACGATGAATTGCTATGAGCTGCTTCTGCTGCTGCTATATGATGCATTGCTATGAGCTGCTCCTGCTGCTGCTATACGATGAATTGCTATGAGCTGTTGTTGCTGTATGATGAGTTGCTATGAGCTGCTGCTGCTGCTATATGATGAATTGCTATGAGCTGTTGCTGCTGCTATATGATGAGTTGCTACAAGCTGCTCCTGCTGCTGCTATATGATGAATTACTATGAGCTGCTCCTACTGCTGCTATATGATGAATTGCTATGAGCTGCTCCTGCTGCTGCTATATGATGAATTGCTATGAGCTGCTTCGGTATATGATGAATTGCGATCGTTGTCATTGTATGATGAGTTGCTATGAGCTGCTGCTGCTATATGATGCTTTCAGGTGGTGTTGCTATATGATAATAACCAGCCACTTGGACCATCGAATTTCAATAAATAATTGTTCTTCATTTAAATGTGGGTCATGCGTTCTTTGTTTAAATTAGGCAATGGGATCTCTATGGAAAACATTGACCAAAGTAGATTGTGCCAAGTAGATGGTATCTTTGTATTTGCATTCTGAGCAAATAGTGATGGTTTGTTTTCCTATCATATTAATTACTGCTTGGGTTCAATTTGTGATGTTTGCAAGTCAAATTAATTTCCATATGGGCAGCAAAATGAAAAATATATAATGCAATCTAGACTTTCCACTGATCATACCAAAGATAAGCTGAAAATGCAATGAAAAGAACTGGTTGGCTTATTACATGGAGCTTATATTCACAGTGCTTATTTTCTTAGGATAACTCGTCATAACTGTCCCTAAGAAACTCTGGCTAATAAAACTGCATACAAATAACATGTCACGATGATTGCAATGGAGGAGTGATGTACCATAGCACATCAGATAGGCTCACCGCCGCCTCTCCTTTTTTTTATGATGTTCCATGAAATTGCCACATACATCTTGTACTTTTTCATTGTGTAACCCTATCTGCAAGTTGACACAGCTAATTTCGTACATCTCTACATGATACTACATTGCATATCCCTTATGCATATTTAAACCACCAATTAACGATTGTGTGCGTACCATAAACTAGCCATGACTCAGATGTTGGACTAGCAGGCACTCTAAGGGAGCCTAATGTAGTGCAATCGGGATTCCTACATGCCACCTACAATTTTGTGTAATGTATTGCTTGTTCCTAAATATATGTCTTTGTAGAGATTCCAAGATGGACCACATATAGATGTATATAGATGCATTTTTGAGTGTAGATTCACTCATTTTGCTCAGATGTAGCCTATAGTGGAATCTCTTGAAAGACTTATATTTAGGAACGGAGGTACGAGGTAGTATCATGTATGACATCTACATATCTAATTTAGCAGCCAGAGTAGAAATCATTGTCTGCATCGAAGGATTAGTGGTCGAAAATCCTAGCAAAGCACGCCGGGCAGCGTAACAATACAAGAGAGAGAGAGCGCTTAGAAGATCATAGCAATGCCTTAGTCCAGGATCTTGGTTGGCCAAGCTGTTAGATCCGTAAGAAACATCGCCCTTGTAGTTTTGCCACCGCATAACAGTAACAAATACCGTTAGTATATTTGAAGTACATCGGGCAGGTGATGCTGGACGGGTTTAAAGGTGACAAGTACCTAGGCCGTGGCGGTGCTTGGCATCTCTCCGAGCGGTGGGAATCAGGTTAGAAACGCCGAGGGTGATGACGCTGCGCTAGCTGTCGGGGTCCGGTAAGGAGATCTAGAACCGTCGAGTAGGGTGTTTGTGTAGCAGCTCCAGTAGGGTGGACTACGGTGTGGGCGAAGCGGATCTGTGGCCGTGGATGAGGGCGTAGGTGAAGCTGCTCCGGTGGTTGGGTTAAGGATGGTGTTGACGACGCGAATCTGCGGCCGTGGACGGGCGCCGGTTGCCCGGTGGTTGGGTTAAGCATGGTGTCGACGATGCGGATCTGCTGCCATGGACGGGCCGCCGGTTGCCCGTGGTTGGGTTAAGGGTGGTGTCGACGATGCGGATCTGCGGCCATGGACGGGGCGTCAGAAGCTGCTCGTAGGTTGGATGAGGGTGCGAGGAAGCGGATCTGAGGCCATGGACTTGTGAGTTGGCAAAGCGGCCCCGGTAGGGTTGAGAATGGTATAGTCGAAGCTACTCCGGTAGGGTTGACGATGGTGTCGGTGAAGCGGCTCCGGTAGGGTTGAGGAAGGTGTCGACGAAGCGGCTCCGGTAGGGCTGAGGAAGGTGTCGGCAAAGAGGATCAGAGGCCATCGATGGGGGCGTCGGTGGGGCGGCTCCGGGTGTGTGGACGAAGCGTCTCCGGTGGGGAGTACGAATGAGCCGCTGCAGATGCGCGTCGGTTGACGAGAGTACCGGCGAAGCAGATCCAACACCGTAGACAAGGCCGGCACCGGATGGGCTGTGGTACAGTGGTGGATGAGCAGTCTACTTATTTGTAGGGGAGGTGGGAGGGGTAGATGCGGCCGCAGAAGCAGATCCGGCGAGGTGGACGCCGCTGGCAGTTGCTACGTCTCGAGCTTGCGTTGGTTTTCCCCGAAGAGGAGAGGATGATGCAGCATAGTAGCGTAAGTATTTCCCTTAGTTTTTAAGAACCAAGGTATCAATCCAGTAGGAGGCCACGCGCAAGTCCCTCGTACCTGCACAAAACGATAGCTACTCGCAACCAACGCGATTAGGGGTTGTCAATCCCTTCACGGTCACTTACGAGAGTGAGATCTGATAGAGATAATATTTTGGTATTTTGGTATAAAGATGCAAAGTAAAAGTAAAAGCAAAGCAAGTAAATAAAGTGATGGAGATTGATATGATGAGAATAGACCGGGGCCATAGGTTTCACTAGTGGCTTCTCTCAAGAGCATAGATATTCTACAAGGGTGAACAAATTACTGTTGAGCAATTGATGAATTGAGCATAGTTATGAGGTTATCTTGGCAATGATCATGTATATAGGCATCACGTCCAAAACAAGTAGATCAAACGATTCAGCATCTACTACTATTACTCCACTCATCGACCGCTATCCAAAGATGCATCTAGAGTATTAAGTTAAAAACAGAGTAACGCCTTAAGCAAGATGACATGATGTAGAGGAATAAATTCATGCAATATGATAAATACCCCATCTTGTTATCCTCGATGGCAACAATGCAATACGTGCCTTGCAACCCTTTCTGTCACTGGGTAAGGACACCGCAAGATTGATCCCAAAGCTAAGCACTTCTCCCATTGCAAGAACTACCAATCTAGTTGGCCAAACCAAACGGATAATTCGAAGAGACTTGCAAAGGTAACTCAATCATACATAAAAGAATTCAGAGAAGAATCAAATATTTTCCATAGATAAGCTGGATCATAAACCCACAATTCATCGGTCTCAACAAACACACAGCAAAAAGAAGATTACATCGAATAGATCTCCACAAGAGAGGGGAGAACATTGTATTGAGATCCAAAAGAGAGAAGAAGCCATCTAGCTACTAGCTATGGACCCAAGGTCTGAAGTAAACTACTCACACTTCATCGGAGGGGCTTTGGTGTTGATGTAGAAGCCCTCCGTGGTGGATGCCCCCCATGGAGCTCCTAACAGCCCCAAGATGGGATCTCGTGGATACAGGAAGTTGCGGTGGAATTAGGTTTTGGCCCTGTTACGATCGCTCGGGATACGTGGGTATATATAGGAGGAAGGAGTACGCCGGTGGAGCGTCGGGGCCCACAAGGCGGGGCGCGCCCGGTGGGCGCCCCCACCTCGTGACCGCCTGCACGCCTTGGAGTAGGGTCCAAGTCTCCGGATCACGCTCGTGAGAAGATCACGCCTCCGGGTTTTATTCTGTTTGGACTGCTTGATATTCCGCTTTCTTGAAACACTCAAATAGGCAAAAAACAAAGAATTTCGGGCTGGGCCTCCGGTTAATAGGTTAGTCCCAAAAGTAATATAAAAGTGGAAAATAAAGCCCATTATAGTCCAAAACAATAGATAAAGTAGCATGAAGCAATCAAAAATTATAGATACGTTGGAGACGTATCAGCAGTCAATGGGCTATGGTACGCCAGTGGATGAGCAATCTAGGGTTTCGAGAGGGGAGTGGAGAAAGGGCGACGAAGTACGGACGACGTGATGTAAGATGCTCTGGTGCTGTGGAGTTAGTCGCTTTTGCGGGGGAGAGGAAATGGGGTGCCGTGTAGTGGGGGAACTGAAGTTACCAAAGCAGCCCCAACCTATCATGTAGATGAGGGCGGTATTGTAATCATTGGTCTCTGTGCACCAAGGACAAAAGGGGATTTCATGCTAAAGACTAAGGTGGCGGAAATTTTAGAAGGAGGCGGGAGATTTTGCTACCCGCAGGATCGTTTGTATCCAGTTTCAACTAATTTTGGACCGTGCTAGCGGGAAGGTCATGCTAGACTGTGTACATGGGGCACACGTCAAGAAGCTAATAACCGTGTGAAGTCCACCCGAAAAAAAGACAATAACTCGGGATGATGCGCCGATAACTTGGGCGCTCACACGGGCGCCGCTAATCGTGACGGGTGTAGTGGCGCGTTCACAAAAAAGGGATCAAACGCTCAACCTATGTATTTCTCGTGTAAATAGATAATTTAGTGACATTGATTATTTACTTTAAACATAATGCATTGACGTGTTAGTGTAGAGGCGCACAAAAAGAAATGGATATTGTAGTTAGCTACTTAAAAGTGTTACCTCATATGATTACATAGCCTCCATTTCATAAATTGTGTACCCATTGAATTCATATATGAATATTACATATATTACTTCAAAATAGAAACTTAAATCATCCAAGACTAATGAATTTGAATGCAAGAGTAACAATGGTGCATGTACATGATAGCTACATTGGTTGTTTGAAGAAACATCACTATAAATTTGGCATGCACAACTGAAAAGGTTTATTTAAATAGAAAAAAATGTGATATGTGAGTGTCCAATCTTTATAGCGTTGAATCGATATTGTACCTTTGGCCACGATACGAAGTAGATATTGACTTATGTTCAAGCGATGCACGTCCACGATCGCTAGATAGTGATACGTGAATGAATTGTGCAATCTCTCTCACACGCATATCTCATTTCCCTGTGGGCATCGGAATCACACACGCGCACTTCGTGTATTTCTCTCCCTCCGCCAGGGTTAAATTCGTCTTTCTACCCCATCCTACAAGTCTCTCACACAGAAACACACACGCTCTCTATGTCTAACATGCCCACCCCTTTAATTCCGCCCACCCACAACCACTAATGTCTCAAAGTATAATAATGTCTCTCACACATATGCTATCTACCTATCCCTTAATATAGCTAGATATGTGTCACACAAACTCCTTCTCCCTACTAGCAAGATGCCCATGCGTTGCACGAAACATCAAGATGCATTTGTATGAGAAGTTTATCTTGTGGGAGAAAAGGATGAACGAGGGAATGCCTTATTTGCAAATGCGGAGAGGGGTGTGGGCATCTTTTTGCAAAATTGCCATATTTTCCTTCCTGTCTATCGGATATAAATCGGATGGCCTATATTGCAGGATGGCAGGAACACCATCATCACAAACTCTGTTTTTTATAAGAGTAGAGATATGTGAGTGTCACTGCCCCCCCCCCCCACACGCACACACTTCCCAACACCGAAGGATTAGGGTGACACCTCGATCTTGATACTAATCTATCGACTGGCTTCTCTCTCAAACACACACACACACTACCCGACACCGAAGGAGTAGGGTGACACCTCGATCTTGATACTAATCTATCGACTAGATTCTCTCTCAAACATACACACACACACTACCCGGCACTGAAGGAGTAGGGTGGCACATCGATCTTGATAATAATCTATCAACTCCTCTTTCAAACACACACACACACACACACACACACACACACACACACACACACACACACACACACGCTAGTTGTGCCTCTGTGCCTACCGCGCACACTCTCGACACGCCTTTCTCTCCTCCCCCTCCCCAACAATGACAGCGAGAGGGTGACAACTCGATCTGATCACAACTCGATCCATCTTTCTTCTTGCCTTCAGAACCACCACGTGTGATCGCATCATCGTGGCCTTAATTCTTATTGTGCTGTTGCATTCTCGTTCCAATCAATACCGACATGTGCGATCCCTTTGCTTAATTATATGCATCACTGTAACTAGTACTCCATCCGTCAATTTATAAGTCGTGCTTACCTTTTCCATCAACTTCGTGCAACACACGGGCATCTTGCTAGAAACACTAGAATATGTCTATATAATCCGTATGTGATAGTCCATTTGAAATCTCAAAAAAGACAAATATTTAGGTACGGAGGGAGTAATATATTAGGAGTATATCAAAACAATAGTGATTTCTTTCAAGTTTGTGAACAAATACTACTATTCTACTACTTTGGATCCGTGTAGCAACGCACGGTCACATTGCTAGTAAAGGAAAAGGCCTGCCGTGTTTATGCGTCGCACCCCACACGCCCGGAATCGGGAGTACAACACGCCCGTCCCCAAGACGACACATAGCAAGGGGCGTGTTGCCTAGCATTTTCACTTTCATGTGGGACCGCCATTGAGCAAACCGACACCCCGCCCGCCGCCGGGTTGGAAAACAGAAACAAGGGGAAGATCTAGCTGTAGCACGGAAGCCAAGAAATTTTGTGTCAGACGGGGCTCATTGATAGAGTAGGAGCATTCCGTACTAGTACTACTCCTACTAGTACCAGGTTTGTACTCCTAATACTATATTACTAGTACTACCACTATACAACTAGTAGATACGTGCACGGCACAACATCGTAGGAACTAGTAGAAGCATAATGCACAAACCACCAGAATCTCATGCATGCAATGCACGTGTACCTTACTAGTACTAGTTGGTAGTAGTAAGAAACAAATTCCAGTTTTGGCACGAGCTTGTACTGCGGGAGCACCACAAGGCCTGCCGTAGGAGTTACATTTCCCTCTCAGGGTCCATGGGACCGAACTTTAGTGGCTTAGTGCCCGGCCTATGAGTCAATGACATGCGGACCTTAAATGCAGCTGGCCCACATGTCATTCTCATTGTGGTGGCGTGGTTCGTGATTCACTCGTTCGAGATGAACCGGCCGGTGGTGGCGTGGCCGTGGCGAGGGTGCCACAGCTGGGTGTCGGGGCGTTACGAGGCGTAGATGGCCACACCGGCGGGTACTACCTATAGTACATAAGTACTCCAGCTGAGGATTGATGCCCGGGACGAAATGTGTCACAGCCGCTGGATGAAAATTCGATGGTGCGGAGTACGGATTGAGCACAAAGAAGGAGCAGCAAACCGCGTCCAATCGGGTGTGTCTGTGGTAGAAAGTTGATGGTCGCCGCGAGTTCAGCTGCCCGCATGTCATGAACACAAAGGCGGAGGAGCGGTGGGGCCGAGAGGGATGAGGGCACGAACAATCCTACCATTACATCGCGACATGTGGGACCCATAAGCGTGGGTCCCACCTGTCAGTGAAGGAAAGGCAGGGCAAGGCAGTGATAGCTACATCAGAGGATCCATTTCCACGTTGGGGGACGTCGTGCCGTGGGTTGGAGCGGCATCATGGGAATCGCGTGTGGGTGTGGCAATGGTAGAAACAAGAAACGTGATGGTCACCGTGGTTCAACTTCCATGGACAAGCTGTCGTGTCTGCTGACACATGTATATCAAAACTAGAGAGTTTTATTTCAAGCACGTGAACAAGTATTATTCTACTAGTTTGGATCCATTGCAACGCACGGGCCAGCACATTGGTAGTAGTAGTGTCCATCTCTATCTCTAGAGGCCTTCCCTTGTTCATACTTTTCTCTCACAAGATAAACTACTCATACAAATGCATCTTGATGTTCCGTGGAACGCACGAGGATGTTTCCTTGGGGTCTTCCAATACGGCGTGGCCGTAGTTGCAAGTTGACGCCCCTTGAGATGCCGACGTTGAGGGGCACTCGGATTTCCTCCGATGAGCAGGTAAGATGAGTTTGATCACATAGTAAATGCATTCTAAAGACTACTTCCGTGTCCATTTCCTAATTCTCCCCTGCCCACTGCTTCACGTGCTAGGCTCGGTCAGTAGTGGAGATTGGCTTGCATATGTACGGAGGGTACCAACATCAATTTGCACAACATTTACAACGGTGACACCGTTCCCATAGAACCTTTGTCCAACATTGGGATCAGCCGTGCAATGGGCCACCGCATGAATTGGTACGATGGAACCACGGTGAGATTGAATAAGGTAGCACAAACCTTGCACATGGCGGTCAAAGGCGGACCATGCTGTCTGCGGCCGATTCGTTGCCTTACGAGTAGGAAGACGCTGTGCTCCTTTATAACCGCATCTTCGCGGTGACAAACCAGGGGACTTATTTTGTATGGGACACATCCTACGATATACTCCCTCTCTCCCAGTTTATTTGTTTTGAATCTTTTCGTTTTATAAGTTTCAAATCCAAATTTAGAGCTCCCCATCACAAGTTGAGATTACAATGTCCATTAAATCATTGCGTGCATGTATAGTAAAGAAACAAATCTCGAGTTTGGCACGAGTTCGTGCTTCTGAGGAGCACCACAAGCCCCGGCGCAGAGTTACATTTCCCTCTCAGGCCGCTGGATCGAGCTTGGCGCTTACTACACCTACCTTTCATCAATAACATGTGGACCCGATAGGTGACTGGTCCACATGTAATGCTCCCGAAGGCAGAGGGGCAGTGGGGCCAAGAGGGGTGAGCCACAGGTCGGGGGACGTGTGGTTGCATGGGTTCGAGCGGCGTCGTGGTAATCACGGGTTGCTGTGGTAGAAACTTGATGCTCGCCGCATTCTAGGTGGCCCACATGTCATGCACACAAAGGCAGAGGGGCGGTGCGGCCGAGAGGGGTGAGGCGCACGTCGGGGGGCGTGGTGCCATGGGTTGGAGAGGTGTCGTGGGAATCGCAAGATGAAACATGATGGTCGCCGTAGTTGAACTTCCATGGACAAGCTGTCATGTCTACGGACATATGCACTGCATACCGATCACTGGAAGGAGTAGCAGAGAAAGCTATATATGCGGATAAATATTTCCTTATAGTCAAGCGGACCCACGCTACTACTCTGTTCCAAAGACATGCACACCATCGAAATAGTCCATCTATATCAATATACACCGAGAGTGTCGTGGAATTGTCACATCAGATGTCCTCTTGAAAGGACTTAGTCGTGGAGCCATCGCGACGGGTTAGCTTGGAGGGGTTAAACCGGACAAGGGACACGAGATTTTTATACTATTTCGGCCCCTTCGATGAAGGTAAAAGCGTACGTCTAGTTGTGATGGAATTGATTGGGTTTCGGTGACCAGGGAGCGAATACGCTTTGCCTGAGTCTCGAGTTGTTGTTGTTTGCCCTCAAACCATCGTCGGGTCGTCCCTTTATATACATAGGTTGACGCCCGGACGGTCTACAGGGTCCCGAGGTCGGCTCATACAAGTGTCCGCCTCGGTCTCCCCTTCCCTATCTTACAATACAAGTTATACAATCGTGGCGATTTACTACCATGGGCCCTAATCCGCCTTTGGGCTCTGGGCCTCTAATCTTCATCAGTAGAGCGCCATCTTCTTTGTCTTCTTGGGCTTCAATATGATTGACCGTGAACCGGCCCCTCCTGGGCGGTTTACACTCAGTAGTTATATCCTCCACATTAGGCCCCAGATTGATTTGAACCTGTTCATGTCAATCTTCAATACTTAGGAAAATTCCGTGAACATCTTCTAATGATTCTTGTAAAGTGCCATGTTGTCTTCTCCCTGTAAACTTTGGTAAACCGCCATGACATCATCTTCTGAACACTGCAGTGAATCGTCATGACATCATCTCTGTATAAAAAGATAATAAAGATTCTCTCCATTTAATTAATTCCCGAAGATCGAGGTGGCAGCTGCGCCCCCTTTTGCCACTTTAGGCCCCTCGATTCTCACGCCTGCCGCTTATCCCCTTTCCTTTGTAAATAAGACCGGGGGTCTTCCATTTTCCCCCCTTCCTCTTCGCATCGTCTTCCTCCTCGCGACCCTAAAATACTCAAGCATCGCCGCCGCCGTCAACCCTGCACCGACTAGGCCGCTGCATCATCCTGTTTGTACCAGAGATTTGCGACACTCCTCCGCCGCTGCGTGGCCCTGGTAAATACTCCTTTCTTCCACGCATTGAATCTGCATTTGGGTTTCGAAATTTCTTCAGTGTTCGTCGGTGTTCATCAGCACTTATCTGCTTTTCCTTTAGCATCTCACTGAATCTAACTAGGCTTGATAGTTTCCTTTTGCGGTTGGATCTGTAGTTTAATCTGCCGTACTACAGCATCTTGCTATTCCTGGGTAAATCCTTATCTGAACCTTTTCTGTTCCTCTTGACGCCATTGTAGGTCTCATAATTTTTTTTACTGAAACACGGTAGATCCAAAATTATATTACCATCTTGTGAAACTTGTTTCTGCAACACTTAGTAGATTTTCAGCTCTGGCCCTTTCACCTAAGGTGGTTTAACCTTTAATAGTTGATAATCCGCCATATGCCATTAGCTCTCACTTAAACCGCCGTCTTGACTTGAATAGCAATGTCCGGTTTACCTCATACGTATGCTTTGATTAAATTTCCGTTTTAACACCGATGAGTGCACATGAACCGTCAATCGTAAACCGGCCTTCGTTTTTTCCCTTACAGCTCTGCTTTTCAAGATGACCAAGCAATTTTCTGCTTGCAACTGGGTTCCATCCCGGATCACGGAAACACAAATCAACGGGTTCGTTGTAACGGGCGCTTTAGCTCCAAAAAATGTCCTTCATTGGCGAGTTCCTGGCCCTGAGTGCCCTCCTGAGCCTCAAGATGGAGAAGTGATTGTGTTCATGCAACATCTATCCCGGGGATTCAGTCCTCCTGGATCAAAATTTTTCCGGGATGTACTTGCCAGCTTCCAGCTCCATCCTCAGGACATTGGACCAAATTCCGTGTCCAACATATGCAGCTTCCAAGTGTTCTGTGAGGTTTACCTGCAAGAAGAACCAACTGTTGATCTCTTCCGGGATTTCTTCCACTTAAACCGCCGAACTAAGTTCTCTGACGGCCCCAATACTGAACTCGGTGGTGTATCAATTCAAAAAAGGAAAGAGGTTGATTTTCCTCATGCCAAACTTCACAGCCATCCTAAATACTGGAACCAAACTTGGTTTTATTGTCAGAACACTGCCCCTGCTGGAGAAAATCCTTTGCCGGGCTACCGCACCCACCGGCTTAGCAATGGCCACCCTTTACCTCCACGAATGACTGCCAAAGAACGACAAGCTTATGCACGTCAACTCGCCAAACTCCGGGCTCTCCTCACCAACGGTTTGACTGGTGTTGATCTCGTCCGCTGTTGGGTTTCATGGTGCATCCTACCTTTAAGCCGCCGCCCCGGATTGATGTATGAGTATACCGGAAAAACCAATGATCCTCAACGGTTTAACGAAATAGAACTGACTGATGATGAAGTCACTGAAAGTGTGAAGAAGATGCTTGATTTAACCGACGCTATATGCACCCAAACTGGTCTGCGCCTTTTCTATGCCTCCAAATAAACCGCCAAATGTAAAAACTTTAACTTTGTACTTTTTTAATCCGTCTCCGCTTTAACACTAATATAATTATACTTTGTTTAATTTTGCAGACCAATAGCTCCTTCTGGAAAAGGAAAGCTCAAGATAAACCGGCTAGGGCTCCTCGTGCCAAGAGCAAAGTTACTAAGAAAACAACCAAGAAGAAAACTGCCGAATCTTCTGATCCACCAGAAGATGTCGATGAATCGGCTGAAGAGGTAGAACTTGACTCCCTTGGTTCCTTTTTCGTGCACCTTATTGACAATGACTATTCCCAGGATGATGCGGAGGCTAGCCATGCGGAGCATGTTGAGGTAATAGCTCTTTCTTCCGATTCAAATCTGGTGCCGGTTCAAAGATTTCGCCGTGCAGTTCGAAAAGTGAAATACTCTCACCCTCTTGCTTATTTGGATCCAAAACTTTCTTTGAAGACGCAAAAACCTGAAGGGCGTCGCACAACCCGACACAGTGGCCAGCAAGTCACCTCTTCCAGTTTACCGGACACACCAACCCGAAAGCGTCGTCCAAAGGTTGCTTGTTCTCCCGAAAAACTTTATCCTTTGAAGGGTTTCTTCCGATACCCTCTCAATCCGTCTGATTCGAATTACCAGGTGTCTTCTAATTCATCTGGCGGTTCATCAACCACTCAGCTGCCTCCCCTTAAAACTGTCCCTGGGTAAGTACACTACCCTTCATATTTTTCCTTCATAGTTCGACTTACCGTGCTAATCTTTGTTTTGATATCAGTGCCAAAGACCATCTGAGCAAGAAGGCTAAAACCAGTGCCCCTACTGGTGAAGTTGAACCGGAGAAGGCCCCTGAGGGTACCGGTGGAAATATTGATGTTGCAGATGATTCTGCCCCACACGGTGATAACATTGAAACTAATCCGCTGGAAGCTGATCCGGCTACTTATATTGATCCATCAAGCCCTCATGCTACTCCTTCGAGCCCGTGCTGATCCGCCAAGCCCAGCTGCTAATCTACCAAGTCCAACCAGGGATACCGACAATCCGCCAAGTCCACCAAAGGGTGATAATGATGATGTTATTATTACTGGCATGGGTCACACTAGCCCTGGTAATCCGTTTGTCCTGTCAAAACATACTGCCAAGGAGGAATTCACTGCTATGGGCAAGGGGAAAGGGAAGACTGATTTATCCAACTTCATCAACCTTAGTACCGAGGATCTTCATTCTGGATTTCTAAACCGCCTTCACACCAGCCGTGACTTTGAAGCCGGTTTGGTGAACCTGATGAAGGAACGCTATGAGGTATTCTTCAAGAACACTTTAAATTTTATCAGATTCAGATATCTCTTCCATTGTAGCCGAGGGAGTCTCGATTAGGGGTGTCCGGATAGCGGACTACCATCATCACCAACTATCATTGGCCGGACTATCATCATCGACCGGACTCCAAGACTATGAAGATACAAGATTGAAGACTTCTCCCGTGTCCGGATGGGACTTTCCTTGGCGTGGAAGGCAAGCTTGGCGATACGGATATGTAGATCTCCTACCATTGTAACCGACTCTATGTAACCCTAGCCCTCTCCGTTGTCTATATAAACCGGATGGCTCTAGTCCGTAGGGACGTAACAACAACCCTTACAATCATACCATAGGCTAGCTTCTAGGGTTTAGCCTCCTTGATCTCATGGTAGATCCACTCTTGTAAACATCCACAATATCAATATCAATCAAGCGTGACGTAGGGTTTTACCTCCATCAAGAGGGCCCGAACCTGGGTAAAACATCGTGTCCCTTGTCTCCTCGTTACCATCCGCCTAGACGCACAGCTCGGGACCCCTACCCAAGATCCGCCGGTTTTGACACCGACATTGGTGCTTTCATTGAGAGTTCCTCGTGTCGCCACCGATAGGCTCGATGGCCTCTTCAATCGACAACGACGCCGTCCTGGTGAGACTTTTCTCCCGGACAGATCTTCAGATTCGCGGCTTCGCAGATCGCGGGTCAACTCGCTGGCCATCCGGAGCAGATCGAAGCTACGCCCGCCGTCAGTCAGGTTTGAAGCCTAAACTTCACGGCCGATATCCGCGGGGACTTGATCTTCGATGGATCTGAGCCACACCGAAAGCGTGCAGCGCTGTCACGATCGGCATGACCTAACTCTGCTGCGGACAGCACCTTGAGGTCAGACATCTAATCCGCCCGACCCATAGTCCGGAGCCGATCGCTCGGATCGAGGACGGATGGCTGGACACCGCCGGAGCTGCAACTTCTATGGTGATGGAGCCAACACTTACCTTGTCCCGCATAAAGCTCATGACTCGAGGTGCCGGACTCTCCGCCGACTCAACCTCCTGCGCCCGCCAAGGAATCCGATTACGCCGATCATGGAATTCACCGCTGCGGACATCTTTCAAAGACTCGCCTTCGGCGATATCAGAATTCATCAAGCATCTCTCGCTATCCGAGAGCCCGGCCAACTACGACCAGGATGGTTGGGACGCGGACGACGAAGAAATTCAGAGCCCACCCACCACCCACTTCAGAGCCACCGCCGACGATTTAACCGACGTGCTTCGACTACGACTCAAGACATCGACGGTATGGACGACGATGCCGGCGACTACCAAGAACCAGCACCTACAGGACACTGGAAGACCACCTCGTCCTACGACATATACATGGTGGACACCCCAAAGGGAAGCGATAACGAGGAACAACGGGACGCGGCAGAGGATAACCCCGCCGATAAACAACCAAAACGGCGACGTAGACGCCACCCTAAGTCCCGCCTCGATCAAAGCAGCATTCCTAACGACCCAGCGACAGAGCAGGGCAAACCAGCGGACGACGAACAGGACGAGCCGGATAATCAACCCCTTCACGGAGCAATCAACAGTCCGGACACAACACCGGAGCATAAGAACATACACAAAAGACTCGTCGCCACTGGAAGAAGTTTAAAGAAGGACAAACGGAAGCTCAAAATAGCAGAAGACACGCTCAGAATGAAGTGGAGCAAAGTATTCAAGACTGCAGACAAATATGGCAATGGCCATCAAACAAAGAGCTACCCAAGCGCAAGTTGTTGCCAGAATTTGACGAGGAAGCCATAGAGCCTTCACAAAAAAATAAAGAGGCCGCTGGCGGATAGACGACAGATGACAGCCAAAGCGACAAGCGGGCCGCACACAAGCTTCTAATTATAATCCTCGCGAAAACGGACGGCCCAACTAGGTCCATCTACGGGCCAAAAAGAGGGCCCCATGAAGTAACACAACACGACAAGTGTTCAAGACAGCGCACACCCAATACATGGGCGCCGCACACCCGCTTATGTTTTACTGATGAGGTGCCGGATCATGAATTTCCAGCAGGTTCAAACCCATAAACATACAGGCATACGACGCACAATGCACCCGGAGTCTGGATAGAAGATTACATACTACACATACACATGGCTAGAGGAGATGATCTCCACGCCATAAAATACCTACCCTCAAGCTCAAAGGGCCAGCTCGGCATTGGCTCAAAAGCCTCCCGAAAAACACTGTTGGAAGTTGGGAAGAGCTTGAGGACGCGCTTAGAGCAAATTTCAAGGACTTATGTCCGCCCTCCGGATGCGATTTATCTGAGTCATATAACCCAACAGCCCGGAGAGTCACAAAGAATTCGGAACAGGTTCCTTACCAAAAGAACCAAATAGTCGACTGTCCGGAGGCGGAAGCCTTAGCAGCTTTTAAACACAACGTCCGAGACGAATGGCTCGCCAGACACCTCGCCAAGAGAAGCCAAGAACAATGGCCGCGCTTAACAAGCCTCATGACGCGCTTTTATGCAGGAGAAGACAACTGGCTAGTAAGATGCAGCACCAATGACCCGAGTACATCCGAGATCGAGATGGAACGGAAAGTCACGACGCAGAAAGATCAGCGCGGAATAAAGAAAAAGCCCAAAGGGCATGGTGGTCAACGCCGATTCAAAAGCTCGCGCCAAACAATAAAACACGGCCTCTTAAGGACAACAGAGACGAGCTATCAAATTTAAACAAAATTTTAGATCGGATATGTCAAATCCACAAGACTCGTAGGCCCGCAAACCATACCAACCGAAATTGTTGTTTTTAAACAGTCCGCAGACTCAACACCGACACAAGGCCTCGATCGCCAAGCGAGGACGATGACGAACCCCACCAAGCAGAGCACCGAAGTCAAAAGACCTTCCCACAAGAAGTCAAAACAGTAAACTCGCTTCACGTGATAGTACGGAACCAACACGGCACTCGCTAAGACAAGTGCCGCACGGTCCACCCTAGTGGAACACCGAGATTGGATGTCAAAACCAATCACTTTCGACCATCCGGATTAGTCCTCGGTATCCGGAACGCAGGATAGACTGCCCTGATATTGGATCCCATAATAGACGGACTGCATTTCACGCAGGTTCTGATGGACGGCGGCAGTGACTTAAACCTGCTATATCCGGACACAATCCGCAAGTTGGGATAGACCCTACTACAATTCGGCATAGCCACACTTCCTTCAAAGGAGTGGCGCCAGGCCCTAACGCCAGGTGCACAGTTTCATTATTAATAGAAGTTGTTAGGGTCACCCGACAACTTCCGACGAGAAAAGCTAACCTTTCATGTCGCCCCATTTAAAAGTAGCTATCAAGCATCATCGACGGAAGCTTTCGTCCGCTTCAATGCAATACCACATTACGCTGCCTCTTACGCTCAAAATGCCCGTCCACATGGCATCATTTCATTAAAAGGTCGTTTGAGACCCCGGACACAACTGGACGAGTCCGGAATAAATAAGCTAGGGGCTACCTAGCCGCACACCCCTTCACAAGGGTTTGTCCATATAAGCCATAATGAGCTAGCATAGGCTCAGCTTTATTAATCTATATTTCAATTTTTTATGCACTTTCTCGCACGATTTCTTTCCCAACTAAGTTCCTCTCCTTTTACAGATGAACAGCGTGCATACCCGTCCAGGATACGGCACAACGGAGACACAGCGCAGACATGCAGAGGGACCCGCTGTAAGGACTCTTTTCGACTAAGACCCTCGTAAACCTTTCTTCTGTCTCTTGTTGCTATAATCCCTGGTTTATCATTATAACCAGAGTGGAGATCGGCGTTTTGGCATCGGCATGCGCTGTAAGAACCTGCCTGCACTGGACACAAGGGGCTTAGGGCTTTGTTTTGCCGCTATTGTAAAGACCGAACACCTTCGGGAGTGTTCGCGCCTCGAGTTAGGCCTTATATGCATCAGCTCCAATCATATCTTTGGTCAAATGTTGGGTTTGCCCGGCTCTGTGTTTTGCTGCCTTACGCTCAGATCATCGGCTAACGCGCACCGGGAGAACTATCATGCGACAGTGCCCAGCTTAATTTGGCGAGCACCTCAAGAGAGAAAGCCGAAACTGATCATCATGATACAGCGAGAGACCGGTCAACCACTCGATCGACCATGGAATGTTTAGGATTCCTCCGCTTAGACGAAGGGCGCTTCGCCAGCGATACGCTGCCCCCAATTCGGAGAGCGCGGTGCCCCTGTGGGCTATGTCGAGCCCCACCCTCGAACTCCATGGCTAAGTGAAAGTGATAAAGCATTATAGTCCGTTGCCTCGCTTTGCTACGCTACCACCTCCTTTACAGACCGAGACGCCGGATTAAGTGTGAAAACGCTATTTTTTTGAACACCCCGCACCTTGTGCGTGGGGGTGAAGCCGACGATCGCCATCTTTCAAAGTTATACACACGTATACATGAACGGCCGATAGGAGATATTTTATTACTTGAACGCACAAGTATAAAAGGCGCTTGCATCATAAATATTGTTTTACATCATACAAACGCTCATTCAAACGTAACATTTTTGAGCATCGCGACTTTATTACACGAGCACCACGCAGCACTTCGCCAAAATAGTGCTCGGCGGGTAACCGGTTATCATCCAACCGGGGTCGCAATAGCGGTGGCATCCATTTCGTCCAATGTGTCTTCACACGGCGAAGTGCCATCCGCGCACCTCTATGTAGGCCGACCGCTTCATCGCTTTGATATGCGGCAGTGCCCCAAGAAATTGCTGCAATAAGCCAAAGTAACTCTTCGCTCGGGCCTATCCGGCCGGATATGGGTCACTATATCCGCTATAGCAAGCCCGACAACCTATTTAGCTCAGCCCACTCGGCCAAACGGTCGGTCAGCGGAAGTGAACGCCCGGACTATGGAATTGAGACCAAAATAGCTCTTCCGCCTTGTGATCCTTCCGCTTCGAAATGCACAACGGCATCCGCCGCACTCGCTAAAGTCCATATAAGGGTCCTCTGGACCCCACAGTTGGCCTAGCTGAGCATACTTTGATCCAGAAACCTTCAACAGCGTAAAAAGGCTTGCCAGCTACAATATCTCCGCCCGGCATAGCTCCTCCTTTATAGCTCAGATTGCAGGCGGGCATCCTTGGCTTCGCGATGGCCTTCCCAGGTCTTCTTGCCCGCTTAGGCGCCCCTTCCCTAGAGCCTCATTGCGGTCGGTAGCATCTTTTAACTTCAAGGCCATTTCGCCATCTCTTCCTCGCTCCGCAGCAGCGCCCTTTCGCCACTAACTCCTCGGCGCCCTCGAGGTCGCCAGATTACTCCTTCCGCCCGCCCTTGGCTTGAGCAAGTTCGCCCAAGGCTCTCCACAACAGCGGCACTATCTGCATTTCACGAACATGTTGTAAGGAGCTGGCTTCGCCCGCTACCAAGTGACCGCGACAAGAATAATTACCTTGCGACTCATCAAGTCGCTTGTTGACCAGCGTGATTTCCGTGATCCGCAACAGCGAGTTGCCGCTTTAGTTCAGCAACTCCGTCATCCCGGCTGGCCCCGGACAACCCGCCACCTGCATCAAGACGGCGGAAATTTAAACTCATGATTTTGATCCTCGAAGACGCTGTCGATTTCGACAACCTACCGAGTCTCAGGGCTACTATCCATACAGGTGCATTCTATATGCAAAACTGTTAAACGGTGTGTCATTTTACGACCTCAAACCCCGCCAAAGAAACTTCGACGGCATTGTAAACCCGCCTTGGCGGATTTAAATCCTTTCAATCACCATGCTCATCAATGCGCAGTGATCTTCCGAGATAGATGCCTTCTCAAGCAGATCCTTCACCAGACACCAGCTTGGCGCCGAACTATCCGGCTTTGCCAAACCCGGGCTCCTCCGTGATTTACACTTCAGCTCGTCCGCCCTATCCGACGGCGCCCGGACGGAGGCGCCTCGCTCTCCATCATCTCCGGACGAAGGTCCCCAAGACGAGCTCATTTGCGAAGGACGGAGATCCGAACTACAAGGTAGAAACTTTAGTTATCCTCGAAGCACAAATAGGGATGTCCCTTATTATAAAACTCCTTTATTTCTACTTACGGCTCGTTGGAGGGCTGACTTTTAAGGAGATTGTGCGGCGGGGCCTCCCGGACGCAGGACCCTCTGCGAAGATTTCTTCCCCGCTTAGGGCTTTGCCCCGGGTCCTCGGAGGCAGTCCTCTTCTCCCCTTGGAGGAGGGATTCTCGATCCCCTCTTTCAAGAGCCTCTTTAGGCGAAGCAGAGCTTCCGCTTTCCCTTCGCCTTCCTCTGGGCGCAACCTCAAGCATCCGGACCAGCACGGATCCGCGCGTCTCGGGAGGGGGGCCGACACCATATCAATTTTGCTTCCGCTATCCACTCCTGTGTAGAAGGAAGTTGGTCATAAGGCGAATCATCGAAAGGCAAACTAACGGTGTGTCCGGACTCGGAACTACTTACTTGAGTATCCGGCGATTGCAGCTTAGGCCAGCATCCTCGGTCAATTCCAGCACGCACTTCTTGCGATCCAAGAATAATTTGTACATCTCCAGAGGTGTCATACCCATGAAGTGTTGAAGAATCCGTGGGCTCCGGATTGAACTCCCATAGCCGGAGAGGGCGGCGCTTGCGTAGGCAGAGACGCCTAATCAGCATAACCTGCATCACCACCACCATATAGATCTCCCTCGCTTGGAGATCTCGAACCGGCCCTGCAAGAGGGGCACGCCCTTTGACGGCCCCAGCTGAGACCTTGGTTGACCCACGACATCAACCGTCGTGGAGGTCCCGCAGAATAAGGGCGGCGGCTTTTGTCTGCGGCCCTCGAACGGTAATATAGAACCACTTTGCTGCCACGGGCCGAGCTCCTCTTGAAGGAGCCAGGCCACGGGCATCGCCCTCCTACTTATGGCCGCCCGCCACACTCCGCTTGACGCCCCGATCATCTTCGGCGCCACATTGAAGGTCTTCACCACAGTCAAGTGAGGGTGACGCGAGGAAGGCTTCGCAGACGACAATAAATGCGGAAATATGGAGGATGGACTCGAGCCAAATCGTGGAATTCCAACCCATAGTAAAACATGAGCCCTCTCACAAAAGCATCCATCGGAAGCCTAAACCCGACGGAGGTGGGATACAAAACGACATACTCGCCGGCTCGGGGGTGGGGATGGCCTGCCCTTCGCAGCAACCTGTAAGAAATCTCATAAGCTGTACTTGGCCTCCCGCAGCTTTAGCATGTCCTCCTCCGTGACGGAGGAGGGCATCCACCGCCCCGAGGTCGGAACCGACATCGCTGAAGTCCGAGGCGCTCAACTGGAGCTCTAGGTGCTGGAACTTGGAGCGGGAGAGGATTCGATGAAGGATTGAAGAAAAGAAACGAGCCTTGGTCCCGTTATAAAGAGGAGAATACCAAGAGCCGCCTCCGTGACCGCTTGGGACTCGCCGATAGAGGGGCATGGCGACGGCGCGTTGGGTTACCCACGTCCGTATTAATGAGAATCCCGGATTAAGGGAAACACGATCTCTGCTCGACAAGACGTGCCAAGAAACCGCTTAAAAATGCTACCGAGGTGGTAGAGTAAAAACGATTTAAATAATGGCTTGGTAGTGGCGTGACGTCATGCCTCGTAAAACGCCGCAGATTGAACTTGTGTATATATTATTCTCTACGGTGGAATGTGGAATTTATTTTGCGAGCCGACACTATCCCGGTGTTCACAATCTTCTATCATTCGGAGGAGGAACCCGCTTTGCAATGCCAAGCAATATACGCGCGGACTTATCGTCCTTGAAGCCTGGTTCAGGGCTACCGAGGAGTCCTGGATTAGGGGTGTCCGAATAGCCGGACTACCATCATCACCGAACTATCATTGGCGGACTATCATCATCGACCGGACTCCAAGACTATGAAGATACAAGATTGAAGACTTCGCCCGTGTCCGGATGGGACTTTCTTTGGCGTGGAAGGCAAGCTTGGCGATACGGATATGTAGATCTCCTACCATTGTAACCGACTCTATGTAACCCTAGCCCTCTCCGGTGTCTATATAAACCGGATGGCTCTAGTCCGTGAGGACGTAACAACAACCCTTACAATCATACCATAGGCTAGCTTCTAGGGTTTAGCCTCCTTGATCTCGTGGTAGATCCACTCTTGTAAACATCCACAATATCAATATCAATCAAGCAGGACGTAGGGTTTTACCTCCATCAAGAGGGCCCGAACCTGGGTAAAACATCGTGTCCCTTGTCTCCTGTTACCATCCGCCTAGACGCACAGTTCGGGACCCCCTACCCGAGATCCGCCGGTTTTGACACCGACAGTAGCCCCCAAGGGCCGGGTTATTTTCTTGAAGATAAACCGGAACTTTGATATATAGAACACTTCAACTGAGTAGCCCCCAAGGGCCGGTGTGTCTTTTGAAGACAAACCAGAACTGTCTGTCCTTGTTATTTGCCTTTATTTATAACTGATCAATTGTACATTAGCCCCCAAGTGCCATGCTTAATACCTGGATTGAGCCTTGGGACTTGAAAATACTCACTTTAAAAAGCAATCCGCATTAGCCCCCAAGTTCCGAGTGCATAACTTGTTATGTGCTTGGGACTTTAACAACTTCATCTTCTAACTTTTGCAGACCGATAAAAATAGCAAAGAATCTCAAATCGCCAATCTTCAAGAAATAATGAAGTCCCAGCAAGAAGAAACCTCTAAAGACAAAGAGGAGCTAAAGGGTGTTTTGACAACCATGGAGCAATTGAAGGATGATTTCAAAAATGAACGCACCAACTGGGAAACTGAGAAAGCTGCTTTGTTGAAGCGGGCTGAAAATGCTGAGGCAGCTCTTAAACCGGTGGCGGAAGAGCTAACAGGGCTGAAACATCAAGTGAATGCTATGACTTCTGCAATTTTTGGTGAGTACTTTGCCATATCCGGTTTGAAAATATCTTGAAATCTTCCGGTTTAACATTGAATTCGTAAACTGTTGCAGGTAATCGCATTGCTCAGCTGGGCACATATATGCGGATGAAACTGAAGGCAGCATACACTTTGATTGAGCAACTATACACCGGTGCCCAACGGGTTACCTGTGCAGTCTCATACAACAAACCGGCACCAACATTGATCAAGGTCACCCTAATCAAATTGTCCATGACGCCGGCGCAGGTAGAAGAGGTGAAGCGATCTGCTGCCAGGGCTGGCGCTTTACTGGCACTGACTCGGGCCAAAGCATGGATATCTGACTTGGATCTAGTTGATATCGCCAAGGGATTTCCGGATGAACAAACAGACGGGTCAGCATTTGACAACGAGGCCCTCAGAGTCCTGACAAAGGAGATGCGTCCACTGGCAAGTCAATTGGCGGAAGAAGCTAATTTGACTGTTCATCGGTCCTTCTACAATGCCAACAATGAACGGATTGACACTGCTGTGAGGGAAGTGCAAAACCTTATCCCACCAATCCGTAAGCACACTTACGCTCCTGACGTTGATCCGTCCGAACTTATAAATGAAGAAGTTGTCTTTCAAGCTTTAACCCGGATTGATTGGACCACCGTTGACTTCCAGCCACTGGATGGGGAGGAGGAGGCTGAAGAGACACCAGAAGATCCATCAACCTCTCGCCAACCCAGCAATGAATCTTAATCCGGCAACTGAGTTTATAGGCACGGTTTGTAGTCTGTGAAAAAACAATCGCTTATTTTGGGCCTTAAAGCGCTTTTTAATAGGCTAGTTGAAATACTGTGATCTGCTGCCATCGTGCACTGGATATAACTGTTTGATCCGCCGTGATAATTTCAGTGCTGGCTTTTATATCTTCATAATATTATGCAATCCCTATGTCTGCATAAGAAAGATTTGCCCGGGCGGTTTACCGCCAGACGGGTCACAATGCACCATGCAAAGCCTGGTTAATGACCAAAGCTGAATCAAAAATATGAAATAAATCATACCTGTGATATTAAATTATGCTGTTGGTTTACCAACTTTGATTGTAGTAAGGGTGAACACCCAACTTCCACCATGCAGTGCTGGTATGTATGAAGTATAACCGGGTTGTAATGAACATCGGATGATTGTACTGGAAATATGTAAGCGAAGCCAGTCCGGGTTGTGAAACACCGGTTTGATAAAAAATAGGGTCTGACAACTTATAGTTGAAAACCAAGCCGGGTTAACGAACACCGGATTAACATGAATATGATCTAAAAACTTGTAGTTGAAAGCCAAGCCGGGTTAACAAACACTGGGCTAACATGATATTACCAAAGAACAAAAACTTGGCAAAAAGCAAACAAAAACCATGTAGTCGAGGCTTTTCAAGGGCTGCCAGGCCCAAATTCGAGGCTTTTCATGGGCTGCCAGCCATTGAGTTAAACCGCTTTGGCAAAGCCTTTAAGATGGGCCTCCAACTAACTAATCGTTGTTTTAACTTTGACAAGTTTAGGGTCTCAATGAGAGTAATCACAAACGTTCGACGGGTCATGCCAGGATTACCTGGATAGGAGTGGCTTACTTGATGAAGGCAGGTTAACCCGGGGTTTTAGGTGAATACACCAGGCTTCCAAGCCGTGGGTCGATACCCGGTTAGAAGGATCCTTTCAAACTCTTTGGTACTTTACACAAAGAGCCCCCAAGTAACTTTGTGAGCTATGCTCAATGGGTGCCTATGTTTGAGTCGTGCTTTGAGCAATAGAACTCTCTTTGGCCCCTTGGTGTGAAGCTCCCAAGCTGTGTTGTGGCATGATAGCCGGTTTAACAGGTAATACTTCGCTTTGTCAGCTAAAGCCCCCATGTAAACAAAGAGTTTTGAGGAAAAACTCAGAGACCCTGCTTATAGCAAGGATGCCGGTTTATTATATTGATCATAATATATACATTGTTGAAATATATACATAAGAAAAGCCGATGGCTTCAAGTGTAGTAAGGCCGGAGGAGAGCTATGTTCCATGGCCGCCGGGTCTCCTCCTCAGAACTGCATGAGTCTTCTCGAACGTCAATGAGGTAGTATGATCCGTTATGTAGATTTTTGCTGACCACAAAGGGTCCTTCCCAAGGTGGGGATAACTTGTGCATATCGGTCTGATCTTGGATGAGCCGGAGCACTAAGTCGCCTTCCTGAAAGGTTCTTGACTTAACCCGGCGACTGTGATAACGCCGCAGGTCTTGTTGATAAACCGCCGATCGAGCCAAAGCCATGTCCCGTTTGTCATCTAACAGGTCCAGTGCCTCTTGGCGTGCTTGCTCATTGTCCGCTTCAACATAATTGGCAACCCGGGGCGAGTCATGACGAATATCACTTGGGATGACGGCCTCAGCCCCGTAAACCATGAAGAAAGGTGTATAACCCATAGATCGGTTCCTGGTGGTGTTTACACTCCATAACACAGATGGTAATTCTTCCACCCAACAACCCGGCGTCCGCTTCAAAGAACCATAAGCCGGGGCTTGATACCCTTCAGGATCTCTTGATTCGCCTCTCAGCTTGACCATTGGACTGGATGAGCCACGGACGCTACATCAAGCCGGATGTGCTCTCATTGACAAAACTCCTCCATCTCACCTTTAGAAAGGTTTGTGCCATTATCTGTGATGATGCTGTGTGGAAAACCAAAACGGAAAACGATCTTTTTGAGAAATTGAACCGCTGTGGCTGCATCACACTTGCTGACGGGCTCCGCTTCAACCCATTTAGTGAACTTGTCAACCGCCACCAACAGGTGGGTCTTCTTGTCCTTGGAACACTTAAAAGGTCCCACCATATCAAGCCCCCAAGTGGCAAATGGCCAAGTGATAGGAATCATCCGTAGCTCTTGAGCCGAACATGAGCTCGACGTGAAAACTTCGACAAGCGCCACACCGCTTACCAGATCCTCCGTGATCAAGATGAGTGTCAACCAATAGAACCCATGACTTAAAAGCTTTAGTCACTAGGGATTTTGAACCGGCATGGTGACCACAATCCCCTTCATGGATTTCACGTAGAATCTCTTGTCCTTCTTCAGGAGAAACACAGCGTTGAAATACGCCTGAAATACTGCAACGGTGTAACTCGCCATTGTGAATAACCATGGACTTGGACTGCTGGATTATCTTCCTGGTGAGGATCTCATCATCTGGAAACTCGCCCCGGTTCATATACGCCAAATATGGACCGTCCAATTCGGAGTGATATGTAAAGCGGCTACCAATTGGGCCTCCGGATCAGAACAGCTAAATCCTCCTCTCAGAGGCAACTTAATGTATGGGTTATGCAAGATATCTAAAATGTATTGGTGGTACCGTTTACGTTGAGATCCCAGCCGCTTAAAGCATCTGCTGCTTGCTTTTATGCGGTCAATGTGCTCAACCTGATACCCTTAAAGTGATCTGCCATAATATCCACCTCGCCTATAAGCTGCCATAAGTGGATCCTTAGAATCCCAAGTACCGTAAACTTGTCGAGCCAACAGATCGAAATCTCCAAGACAATAACCCGGCTTAAGTTCATTTCCTTAGCCACTCAAGACCGTGGAGCAAGGCCTCGATCGCTGCATTGTTAGTACAAGGAAACATTAAGCAGAGAACATAACAAATTTTATCACCTCGAGGGAAGTAAGGACAACTCCAGCCCCGAGCCTTCCAATTGCTCGACCCATCAAAGTGAATAGTCCAAGATGTATTGTCCGGTTTGTCCTCCGTGCCCGTAATCGTCCAATCATTGATGAAGTCAACAAGCGCCGAGATTTGATGGCCGCTCGAGGCATATACTTCAATCCATGTGGACCGAGCTCAATTGCCCACTTCGCAACCCGCCGCTTGCTTCTCGTTCAATTATATCGCCCAAAGGAGCAGAACTAACCACTGTGATGGGATGGCCTTGAAAGTATTGCTTGAGCTTCCGACTTGCCATAAAAACTCCATACACCAGCTTCTGCCAATGCAGATACCGTTGTTTTGGCTCAATCAGCACTTCGCTGATATAGTAAACTGGTCGTTGAACCGGATATTCTTTCCTAGCCTCCTTACGCTCAACCACAATTGCCACACTGACCGCACGGGCATTGGCAGCCACGTACAATAACAGGGGCTCATTATCAACCGGAGCAGCAAGGACCGGCGGTTCAGCCAGCTGCCGTTTCAAATCCTCAAATGCCGCATTGGCTGCGCCACCTGCATAAAATCATCTGCCTTCTTCAACATCTGATATAAAGGAATCGCCTTTCTCCCAAACGGCCGATAAACCGGCCGAGGGCTGCAATTCGACCCGCCAGACGCTGAACATCATTGATGCGTTTCGTTTAGCCAAGGATGTGATCGCTTTGATCTTTTCCGGATTGGCCTCAATACCTCTGTGGGATGTAAGAAAACCCAAGAGCTTGCTCGCCGAACACCAAAAACGATTTGTCCGGATTGAGCATCATTTTGTAAACCCAAGATTACCAAACGCCTCCTTGAGGTCATCTATCAAGGTTTCTTCTTCCTGACTTTACCACAATGTCATCCACATAGGCATGAACATTACGCCTAATCATGTGAAGACAATTTTGCACACAACGCCGATAGGTTGCTCTGGCACTTTTGAGCCCTAAGGGCATAGAGACATAGCAGAAGGCTCCAAAAGGAGTGATGAAGGCTGTCTTCTCCTAGTCCTTAACTGCCATTTTAATCTGATGATAACCTGAATAAGCATCCAAGAAACTCAGGCGCTCACAACCCGCCGTCGCATCAATAATCTGATCAATACGCTGGAGAGCAAAAGGATCTGCCGACAAGCTTTATTCAAATCTGTAGTCCACACATACGCCAAGTGCCGCTTTTTCTTAAGAACGAGCACCGGATTAGCCAACCACTGGATGAAATACTTGACGATAAACCCAGCAGCCAACAGCCGGCTACCTCCTCACCAATGGCCTTGCGTCTTTCTTCGTTAAAGCGGCGAAGAAATTGCTTGACCGTTATAAACTTGGGATCAATATTGAGAGTGTGCTCAGAAGTTCCTCGGTACACCGGCATGTCAAGGCTTCCATGCAAAATGTCCCGTTCTCACGGATGAACTCGATGAGCGCGCTTCCTATTTCGGATCCAGATTGGTGCCGATGCTAAACACTTTGGATGAATCGCCAGAACAAAGTCAACAAGTTTAGTCTCATCAACCGTTTGAACGCTGTGGTTGGGTCATGCTCGTGAGTGGGCTTCTTCAGAGGGTCATGTCTGCAGGATCGACATTGTCTTTATAAAACTTCAGCTCCTCTGTAGCACAAACCGACTCAGCATAGGCCGCTTCACCTTCCTCACAATCGAAAGCGATCTTTCGAATTCCGTGTACTGTGATAGTTCCCTTATGACCCGGCATTTTGAGCTGTAAATAGATATAACAGGGCCTCGCCATGAATTTTGTGTAAGCCGGCCGTCCAAACAGTGCGTGATATGGGCTCTGGATTTTCACCTCTTCAAAGGTCAGCGTTTCAGACCTGGAATCATGCTCATCTCCAAACACAACCTCCAAAGCAATCTTGCCAACAGGATATGCCGATTTACCTGGTACTACACCATGGAAAATAGTGTTTAACGGTTTAAGATTCTTGTCTGTCAACCCCATGCGACAAAAAGTCTCATAGTACAGGATGTTGATACTGCTCCCTCCATCCATCAGAACTTTGGTAAACTTATAACCTCCCACCTGAGGTGCTACCACCAAAGCTAGTTGACCAGGATTGTCAACCCGGGGCGGATGATCCTCTCTACTCCACAGAATGGGCTGCTCGGACCACCGCAAATAACGTGGCACTGCCGGTTCAATAGAATTAACTGCCCTCTTGTGAAGCTTCTGATCGCGCTTACACAGGCTAGTAGTGAACACATGATACTGCCCACCATTCAACTGCTTGGGGTGACTTTGATAACCTGATCGCTGCTGATTCCTTGATTATTCTGCTGGCTATTACCACCTTGGTTGTTCTCGTGGCCCCGACTATTCTGAAATCCGAACTTGAACCGCCACCACCATGGAAACCTGGACCTGAACACCGATGGACCCCGATCATACCGTAGAGATCGAGTTTTTGAACTCCTTCATAATGTAACAATCTTTCCAAAGATGTGTGGACGGGGCTTCCTTGGTCCCATGCTTTGGGCAGGGCTGGTTTAACAGACTCTCCAGATTCATCCCTCCACCGCGCTGGGGCGGTTTACCTTTACGACGCTGCATATTGGTGTTAGCCACAAAATCTGAATTATCTGCTTTGCGCTTACCATTATTCCCATGGCCTCCTTGGTTGTGATGCTGTCCTTTCGCACCGCCGTTCTTCTTTCCTTCTCCGGTTTCTCCTCATCAGACTCGGGATCCTTGGTATTATCAGAATCGGCATATTTGACCAAGGATGCCATAAGTGTTCCCATGTCATTGCAAAGGGCGCTTGAGCCGTCCCAACTTCATCTTTAGTGACTTAAACCGCAATTACGCCCAGCGTTATGATCGCTGGCCATCATTAATCCGGTCCGATTTAATGCAAAACTTCTGAAACCCAGCGCACCCAATGAGTTGTTCACTCATTCTCCCCTTGAACACAGGCATCCAGATCCACAATGGACATAGGCTGTTTACAGGTGTCTTTGAAATTGGCTATAAACCGGGCCTTCAACTGATCCCATGACTCGATGGAGTTGGCTGGTAGGTTTTTCAACCAAGTACGGGCTGTCCCTTCCAACATCATCGTGAAATACTTTGCACAAGCCGCTTCATCCACATCCAGCATCTCAATTGCCATCTCATAACACTCGACCCACGCCTCAGGTGGCTGATCAGCGGTGTAATTTGGTACCTTACGTGGACCCTTGAAATCCTTAGGTAGTCGCACATTACGAAGAGCCGGAATGAGACACGGCACTCCCCAGGAACTGAAAGCAAGCCCGGTGCCTCGGTCTACTGACGCCGCTGGCTGAATCAGGGCGGTTTAATAATGACCCGCATGATGTGCTGCCAAAGCGGCCTCCCTTCGTGCTCTGCCATTATCCACCACGTCCTGAGCGTTTACCTCACCGCGTGCCGGATTGGGTCCCTGAGGGACATTACGATGCCGAGCACTGCTAGACACTTCCGGTTCATCCATGTGCCCTGCTATAGCTTTTGCTCGGACGAGGGGTCGAATGGATTCTATCTCGGCTATATGAATAAGCCTGCTGTTGCACTACAGCGGTTTGAAGAAGATCCCTGGCCCGCCGTGCCTCAATCGCCGCCAGTGAATCGCCCTCCATCGGAATAGCTGCCAGGCGAGATGCTGCTGCAATCATGTTATCCAAAGGGCTCGAAAAGTGACCCGGAGGTGTTGACACATGTTGTGGCGGGTTATCTGTTCGTCGAGGTGGTTCCTTTATCCGTGGTTGATCCGGCGCTGCCCCAGGCGCGTCGGTCCGGTTTGCAGCTGCCAGATTACTCGTTCCAGCCCCCGGTGTATTAAAGAGATTCAATCCTTCGAAGACCGGCTTCATACGCGATCGGTATTTCCTTCGCATTACGTCGCTCGATGCATTCTGATCTAACACGAGCCGGTAATTCGCGTACAGATTCGCTGTGATTGGGCATTCAACGCGCCCGCTCTTCACCATCCTAACATCCTCGCCTGCCAGTCCTCCTTAGCTCGCGCTTATCTCGGTCCTTCACTTCAACATCTGCATTGTGTTGATCATGTGTCTCCGGGGTAACTGCCGTGGTTAACAAAGCTGCCCAGGCATCCATCGAACCGGAGAGAACTTGAGCCGGTCGGCGCACCGGGCCTCCTGTCGCGGCCGCTGATCCGGAATTCATTGCTGCTGTAGATGAAGACTGCAAAGTGGGCTGTGTTCTGGCCATGTAAACAGCAACCTGACTTGGCGGTTCAAAGGAGGTCTGAAATACTGTTGCCATCGGAATACCCTCCAAACACACCATCATGAACTTGGTATAAGGACTCGGTTTCACCGGTGGATGACTCGCCGTCAGAATAAACAATCGTCTCGCCTTCAGACACCGATTCAGATCCGATCCCATGGACACATCCTACAAACGCACGCTTCATGGCGGGCTTAACCCGAGCAGGACTTGCACACTGAGCCGTCTCGACAAGGTCCGTGCAGATGTCCGGCTCAGGGCCTGGTTCACCGATCTTGCTGATGAAGACATGAATTCAGCCAAAGGGGACCCGGTACCCGTACTCGATTGAGCCGGCCGCGACGACTCTTGGTCATCCGGCCAACCGCGTACCCCTTGAGTCCTTCAAAGCTGCCCTTCAAACACTCGAAACCATCATGCGATAGCCCCACGGTGGGCGCCAACTGTCGTGGAATTGTCACGTCAGATGTCCTCTTGAAAGGACTTAGTCGTGGAGCCATCGCAACGGGTTAGCTTGGAGGGGTTAAACCGGACAAGGGACACGGGAGTTTTATACTAGTTCGGCCCCTTCGATGAAGGTAAAAGCCTACGTCTAGTTGTGATGGAATTGATTGGGTTTCGATGACTAGGGAGCGAATACGCTTTGCCTGAGTCTCAACTTGTTGTTGTCTGCCCTCAAACCATCACCGGATCATCCCTTTATATACATAGGTTGGCGCCCGGCCGGTTTACGGAGTCCCGAGGTCGTCTCATACAAGTGTCTGCCTCGGTCTCCCCTTCCCTATCTTACAACACAAGTTATACAATCGTGGCGGTTTACTACCATGGGCCCTAATCCGCCTTTGGGCTCTGGGCCTCTAAGCTTCATCAGTAGAGCGTCATCTTCTTTGTCTTCCTAGGCTTCAATATGATTGAGCGTGAACCGGCCCCTCCTGGGCGGTTTACACTCAGTAGTTATATCCTCCACAGAGAGGGAATAATTTTTTTACAAGAGAGGAAATAGTTCATCCATCCATAATGCCCTCCTGCTGGTGCAACGTTTTCTTCTTCTTCTTCTTCTTCTTCTTCTTCTTCTTCTTCTTCTTCTTCTTCTTCTTCTTCTTCTTCTTCTTCTTCTTCTTCTTCTTCTTCTTCTTCTTCTTCTTCTTCTTCTTCTTCTTCTTCTTCTTCTTCTTCTTCTTCTTCTCCTTCTTCTTCTCTTCTTCTTCTCCTTCTTCTTCTCCTTCTTCTTCTTCTCCTTCTTCTTCTTCTTCTTCTTCTTCTTCTTCTTCTTCTTCTTCTTCTTCTTCTTCTTCTTCTTCTTCTTCTTCTTCTTCTTCTTCTTCTTCTTCTTCTTCTTCTTCTTCTTCTTCTTCTTCTTCTTCTTCTCTATGGGAGACGGCTTCGCAACAAGCTCTTTGGACTTTGCAGCTATCTCAAACTCAGACGGGCATCGAGGGCAGCATATTTTATCCGCCAGACGTCAAGGGATAATTCTCCCATCCGACGACCTTAATGCCACCGCCTCGTCACCCTTATGAAGATTTGTACCGAGCACAAAATTTGCTACGCCGAATAGGGATGGTGTCTGCTTAGCACAATCTTCTACAGGAATTTTGATTCTGGTTTGTAGGTCGCTGATGCTTTTCAAATCAAGGTTGTACGGCTCCAGCTTCTGCTTGTCCCTTCGATGGCTGCCCCACGTAAGTATACGTCCTCCCGAGACAAAAATCATGAAGCTCACCTGGTATGGAGGGCGAGTGTATGATGTGGTACACCAAAACATCATCTTCGAGGCACGGCCAAGGACAACAAGCTGGATCTTCCTGTGGCACGCCTGTACTCTGCGCCGAGACCGATGACCCCCGTCTCTACCTTTTTGAGGGAGTTGGATACATTGTTGATCCACTGCCGAACAACCCTTGGGTGGATGGTGACGGTGGCAACTATGTGCATCGAGCCTTCGACAAGGACATGTTGGACGCTAAACACCTGCATCTCGATCTCTTTCACCATTTGGAACCGCTGGAACGGAGGGCTATGGTTTGGAGAATTAGGATTAGATGGCTAGTCTAACTGAAGTAGTAGATGATTATTTAAAGAGGTTAAAACAATTTGAATGCAGTGGGGTTTGGATGCAAATGAAGACAAAGGGGAGGTGAAGAAGCCGAGGCGAATCGGTTCCCAATGGAGAAGTAAATGGGAGAAGTGGCGTGTAGGCAGTTTATTAGACGGCTAGGTAGACTAAACGAAAAGGCTATGTGGGTAGACTGAGGAGTCGTACCTGTTCGTGTACGTGCCCATCCTTCCTGATAGGTGGGACCTATGCAAACAGATAAAAAATGTGTCATAGCTTTTTTTTGAGCGCGTGAGTGGGAGACACAACATTCTCTGGTTATGGAATACTCCCTCCGTTTAGGTGAGTATAAGTCACCTTATGAAAATCAAGTTTTCCCAAAACCTTTAGGCGTGGAGCATTAACTTCCTGCTCGATCCCCTCCCAGCCTCGTTAGCCAGCGTTCTCTTCCTCTGCTGCCGCGTTCTACCTTTCCATTTTTCCTCTTCCCAAGTGTGGAACGATCTGCATGCCGTCCTTGATGCACCAGAACGACCACTTCATGCATCGCGGCAGGGCGTTGATTGGGCATGCACGAGAATTTGGTTCTGCTTGCAATATGGATGATACCTGAATGATGAAGTGAACAGGCATGCTAGCACGGGAGACCTATTTCTGCTATACAATACTGGAGTACTCATGTTCCTACTAGTAGTAGTAGTAGTAGTAGTAGTAGTACAACTGTGGTACACTTGATGGTCAAAATACTATTCATCCAGTCCTCACAGTGAAGTGACAACACCCTGCGCCTGACACTAGTCCAGACGAGGCGGCGTGTTCGGGTTACCAAAGTCAGCCTCACCATGTGCACTGTGCAGTCTGTCACCGCCACAGACAAACACATTGGCGCCTTGCCTTGTCTCCTCTCTCGCTCCCATAGCACCACTCCATCTCCATCTCCTTCTCCGCCTCCGCCTCCGCCTCCATCTGCCCCGTGTACCGTCGCCTCACTCGCCTCCCCAAGACCACTATTCCTCGCTAGCCGCTCCAAAGACCGACATCATTCTCCCCCGTAAATCAAGCCCCCTTCCAAACTCCACCATGGCCGAACGCGAACCGCGCATCATCCATATGAGTAGCGATTGGAGCAATCTCCCCAGTGACATCCTCGACCTCTGTTGTTCGTGTATGGATATGTTGACTGCCCTGCAGCTGGCTACATGCTCGAGGGACATGCACACGGCCATCGTCGAAGCGAGGCCTAAGCTTTTAAAGACACCCTGCTTGCTGCTATCTAGTCTTGCGAGATTGGCTCACCATGATACGGAGGCGTGCATGATGCCCCTCGACTTCAATCCGATCTCCATTAGCCGAAACTTCTTTGCAGGTATGTAGTGTGTTGCCGTACATCATTTCCCTCGACATCGATCCAATCACCATCGCCCGAAACTTCTTGGCAGGTATGTACTGGGTCGGCATGAACTCCCACTGGATGGCTGCCTTCAGAGAAGACGGTAAAAGTTGGTGCTTGTGAACTTCCAGACCTCCCATGAGATTATCCTTCCTCCATTGGATTATATAGAGTATTACCATCACGGTCCAAGTCATCTAGATTACTACGTCAGTTGGACGGACCTTGTTTTGCAGAAGATTGTAATCTGCCAAGTGCCCACACGACATGCGAATTACGCAGACTTCAAGCTAATTGCCTTGTTCAACCGCGGACTCGCCTATATTTACGCCGGTGCCTTCTTTAGCTGGAGACAACTCGGCTCGCAGTGGATCATCGTCAAAGCTGATACACACTTCTGTGATGCTATTGAACACAATGGCATCATCTACGCGATCGACAAAGCAGATGGCACCACATATTGCTGGGACAGAGCGTGTAAGTTGTTTCCGTCTCATGTTAATGATGATGCCATGATATTGTTTGAACTTTTTGTGATGATTGGCATATCCCTGTTTGAGCAGAATTTGAGTAGAACTATGGCAATATATTAGAGACACCGTAAATCAGCTATATTTGGAATGAGTTAATTCATGCGATTGTGACCATGTGATTACAGCCAATTTGTACCCTGAATAATCAAACGGTTAGGAATATATGGATATTATCCTTATTTTACAGTTATCTATATACTACTACTAAATATGAGTGTGTATCAATGGCCATGTTAGTTTCCTCATTTTCATGATGTAGAAACATGCACCACACTGTTGGTTTCATCTAACCATACATTAGGGAAGTAAATGTGCATATGGAGAACTCTATATTTGGAAGTAATGAAATCCTGCAATGCTTACCATGTGCACATACCTATATTCGCCATTCAACAATCAATGGCTAGAATAATATCCTCACAAAAATTTTGCCCACAGAACACGAGTATATAACAATGCATGGTCTGTTAGTTACCTTGAAGAATTTGTTTGTGAGTACAGAACATGATTACATAACATGCATGACATGGTAGTTTCCTGTGAAGAATCGATTGCGAGATAACATGATTATAACCATGCATGGCACTTCTATATTTTGGAACCCAATATACATTTCCCTGTATTTTCCTCCCAGTTCCAACAGGGACATATCAATGTTGTTTCTTGCATTATCCTACTCATACTCGAACAATGCTGATCTTACATTAACAATGCTCTGTCCTTTTTGATATGATGCGGTGTCCCTACAGCTTATCGCCCTTTGTAATCACACCACCTTTGCCAAAAACAGGAAGCACAACTGGTTCCTCGCTCGATCGACGACGGCAAAAGACGATGATCATTCGGACACATGAGCCGAAAAGTTATATTGCAAAACCCCATCAGATACAAGCACCGTGTAATACGTGAGTATCCGGACAGTGGCTGTTACGTCTATGAGCAGGATACCAGCTTGTTAGGGCCTTTAGGATTTTTTAGTTGGAGGCGGGTAAACAGCCTTGGTTCACACTCTCTGTTTCTCGGACTCAATTATCCGATTAACCAGGAGATCACTGTTGGCAAGGACCTTGATGGCAGAGAGGCTTTGTTTGCTATGGAAAACTGTGTCTACACGGCGAGCCCTAGGAGTACGGGAGCAAACTCCCCTGATTGTCAACGATACAGCCTGCAGCCAAAATAAGGTGAGAATGACAAAGGCATCCGGATTAACTTTGATCCTTGGATGTCTCAATTACGACAGGCAGTGATGTGGTTTAAGCCTTCAGGTTGATAGGTAATTGGGCTGTTGCATCGAAGGGTGGAGTACCGTGTCTCGGATCACGGTCGTCAAGCGGGCTGCAAATTATGATGGTGTTGGATCATCTCTTTGAATGACTTTGTTGTCTTTGCTGCTAGTTCGGATGGGTAGTTCTTTATTTTGTTATGCATATTCCTTGTCATTTGGTCATCCTCGCCTATGTCACTCTTTCTATGTAATAGTTGCTTCATTTAGAATGTCATTCTCGCCTGGATCACGAGAGTCCGAAAGCCGCAGATGGGTGTGTTTTGGTGGTGTAGCAAGACTTCTTATGAACTATCATGTCTTGCTATTTATGTCAAGATTAGTCACTAGTCGTTGTTTGAATGTTGTATATATCGTTGTTTCAACTGTTTATTGTCTCGAACTCACTGGTGGGCTAAATGAGGGCATCACCATTCTCCAGTTGTTCGAGTATATCTCCTTTTTTTTTCAAGTTATATAATTTGAGCTCACTGTCTTTTCGATGATGTACACTTCTTTGTGCCAGTGAGGTGTCGTTGAATATGGGTCGAGTAGTAACGCAATGCCAAACAGGTCAATTATGACTCTCAGGCCGGGCTCTCAAAAGATCCTGAAAAAAAAGGTCGGGCTCACCAAAAAAGAAAGAATAAGGACTCTTAGGACGACATGTGGGCGTCACCGGTGTTTTTGTGCGCTTGCACGCCGAGAGCATATTGGCGCGTGCTCGAAATTCATGCTACCTTTTCATCCCCAGTCTCCCGCCCCTCCCCCACCTCTGGAATCTCGATTCCTACTCCAGTTCCCCCAAATCCCCCTCCTGTACTCCCTGTACTCAAGCGCACTATCATGTCGCCGGTCAACGCGGATCTCCGAGCCGGAGATCCTGAGGTCCGTCCTGCCTTCGTTCGATGCATGCTGTCGCTCAACAGTGGCATGGCGGCGCTTGACGACCAGTTTGCCAGCAATGTGCTGATGGTAACCATCAACGACGACCGGCCTCCCGTCTCGCCGGACGATCTTGTCAAAGCTCTTGGCATTGCGCACGGCATCCAAATAAGTGACTTGCTCGTCGAAGTCTGTCCGCCACCGGCTGATTTCTTCGTCAGGTTCCGAACAACTTTCGGCTGCAGTCGTGTGTTCAAATCTTCCCGGCGTTTGTTCTGCGATGGCGCGCTGGTGAGCTTTGATCGGTGGCACCCAGGATGGGGCTCGGTGCCCTCTGAGCTTGAGTTTTTAACAAAGCTTACCTTCCACGGCATGCCTCGACGTGCTTGGAACATCGAGTCCATGAACGAGCTTATCAACGACCTTGGAGGTGAGCTCGTAAGTATGTTTGTTCCTCTAGACAGCTGGGCTCTGATGGTTATGGCATGGATGAAGAAGCCATCCACCATACGGAAGGTGATTGGTGTTGAGATACCGGTGCAGGAACCAGGGTTGTACTATTCGTCGCCACCAAGGCCGCCGCGGACCATGTTAGGGATGTACATGTATCGAGTGTTCGTGCATGTCCAAGAAGTGGTCAATCCATCAATCGAAGTCCTACCGCCGCCGCTGGTGCCAGGGGTCCGTCGACGATGTCCATTACAGGAGTCAACGTCAGACTTTCCCCGTCTTGCTCGGAACGATGGATGGCACAGGGCCTACTCCATCGCGCGGCGGAGGCCACTGCTTCTTTGGGAGAAGAGGCAGGCTGGCTGCCCGGATGTGCTCTAATTTGAGGTAACAACTGAATCTTGTCAGATAGTACTAGTTAAATCCGAGCTATGGGTCTGAAGCACTGATATGTCAGTACATTTGATTGTGACCTGTTCTAATTTTGTACCTAAACTATTTTTAGAAAGGGTTGTACGTCAACTTAATGTGCTAGCAGAACATATTGTGTTGTCTGTCTGTTTTCTTTGCACAACATTCAAGATATTTCCCCGTCATTTATAAAGATGATGAACCGTTATGTACAACTTCGTTGGTTTCAACATAGCCCTTCCTGTAGCGATCCACTACTTCCATCCTGATTGTGCCGCCTGCGTGAAATTTTTGTATGCAAGTTCAATGTGCTATGATGTTCTATATGATTGTGTCAACTATATAAGTTTTTACTGAGCATCAGCAATGCATATGGCTGAAAGATGTATTTACGAGCATCGACCGATGGGTCTCTCTCTCTATCTCTCTCTCTCACACACACACACGCACACACATGCGCACACGCACAAGTGGGACCCGTTGAATTATTTATTTTCTCGTGACAGCTTTTAAATAGGTTCCACTCTAATCTAACTTTTTTCTTAAGTTATTAACTGAGCTCAATGACTTCAACAAGTTGTACAAAAGCCTTGTTTGGGCCTTTCCGGCGTCGCTGAATGTGGGCTGAGTAACCATGTTAGGTTGTAATGTACTACACAGGCATTTTTTCAACATCAACAATGCAATCTGGCCGACAGTTGTACACAATATCCGGTCAACTTGTTATCCGCTTCATTGGCTGCAAAGTTTCCTAGGAGGTATGCATTAGGCTTAACAAGAAAATGGACTTTAAGAAATAATAAATGGGATGTAATTATAATAACTGAGCAATTACTATGCACCAAACACGTAATTAGTTTGAAAAATATATTATTTTTGGAATTTGGAAATTTACCTTTCATTACTTGTTGCGCGCGCAATATTTCGTTGAATTTTAACGTAATACAACTTTATTTTGAAATTATATTTAACCTGACTAGAAATTTTGGAAAAAAAATATTTCGGATCCCATCAAAATGTGGGAATTTTTTTTCCATTCTGTTTTCATCGGTTGTTTGAAATTATTAATCGTTGCCCTATCTAGAAGTTGGGCTGTACTTTTAATAAACTGTAAATGGGTTGTTGTAAATTCCATTAGAATTAAAAAATGGGCTGTACATTCTTACAAATCGCAAACGGGCTATATGTTCTCTGCCAAATCTGAGCTGTGGGCCTACTAAGTTGACACGTACTAAGGGCTTTGTCAACTTAGTCAATATAAACGATTCTAGCTGCAGTGATCGTACGATGTCCATCCAACGGCCGTAGTGCTTCTTCAACCTCTGGTCTTCTTGCTCCAGCCGGCCAAAGCAGCGCCGGTCGTGTCGCATATGATGCCGCAGAGGCCTCACCGCCCGTACTACTCCCACCGCTGGCCAGGCCATCCCTCTACTCAGCCACACCCCTTGTTATTCTGCGGCGACGGCAGCCTCACACCGCAGCGGAACCAGTGAACCCTTGTACTCCTCTCCGCGCGGGCTTCCACCGCTGCGTCTTCCCGACTGTGTCGTCCCCTTCCTAGGCCTCATTGTCGTCCGCACCACCGCCTGGTGCTCTCGGCCAAGCGTGGTCAACATGGTCAACGACCGACTTCCATCGAAGAGTATCAGACGTGGAGAGGCTGATAGCTGGGTCCAGACGGACGCAAGGAAGTGCCTCCTTATTACGCGCAAAATAATTATTCCTCCACCTGACAGCAAGGACCCATCGGACGGAACACCTTATTTCGTGAAAAAAAATGTTTCCCCCTGACTGCTGGGACCCACCGGACGGGCTAGCGTATGTCGCGAAAAAACGTTCCCCCCGCTGTCAGCTCGGACCCACCGGAAGTGCCTCCTTATTATGCACAAAAAAATGAATACTCCCCTTGCTAGCTGGGACCCACCATGGTGGGAGGCTTACTTGTGGGCCTACTAAGTTGACTGGGATGGAGGCCTTTGTCAAGTTTAGTCAATATGAACGATTCTAGCTCCAGTGACCGTACGATGTCCATCCAACGGGCGTAGTGCTTCTTCAACCTCTGGTCCTCTTGCTCCAGCCGCCCAAAGCAGCGCCGGTCGTGTCGCATGCCGTGTAGGTCAGTACATTGAATGTACCGGCAAGATCACAACATGATAAACAGATGGTAAAACTATACTATATGCAATTTGGCTTTGTGGCTCGGGTCTGAGTTTTGTTTATGTAAAAGCTGGTTTTATTTTCCCTACATCAAAGGAATAAATGAAGTCTGTACTATAGAGTTTTCTATCATGACATGGTTCCGCCAACCGATGTCTCATAGCCCAAATTCATCATAAGTTGCCCACAATTAAGTTATCGTTCGGTGTTGAGAGTTCCGAGATAGATCCAGTCCAGATGCTCAAATTGTCCGTAATCGGGACACGGCTAATCGATTAGGTTTAAACCTCTCTGCATAGGTTTGTACACTTTACCCGCAAGATTCGATCCTCTTTTACGCTTCTCACACTTCGTGGTGTTTGAGAACAAGATGACCAAACATGGTCTTCCAAGAGTTCCCCGACCACCGTCCGTGCTCATTCAATCCTACCGTAGTTCTACATCTGCTAGCACCGCCCTAGCCAGAGTCACAACTAGGGTCAACCAAGCCAGAGCCCATAGTGACTTGCGGTTGCACATGTAAGCTTCCGGCATGAAGTATTCTTCCGCCTCTTTGAGTCTGGGTGAAGCTTTCCGCAAGATGTCATGGCGCTTCTCCATGCATCCCGCCAACCACTGGATTCTCCAGGTGCCCACAACCATCCTTCACCCAAGAGTGTGTATTGAATTCTTGTCTCGAGTCTTGAAGTCTTGAGGCCTTGAAGATGCAGTCCTTGCAGATTCCATCATGGAGTTGTCGCCATTGACGAGATCCTCCATTCTCACACCACTCCCGAGCACTCATGCCAAACCCCGCCTACTATAGCGTAGCATTAAAATAAAATATCGTCCCGGCTTGGTAACAGGTGATGGGTTCCTACCTCATGCATACTACTCAACTACAAGAATTCAATATCACTACTGGAGGGTTTGTTGCGAAGATGACACTAGATGCAATAAAACACATAGGTATGAAAACATGGTCAAAGTGAACTTGCCTGGTAATACTTGATGAAGATAACAACGCTGTCAGAAAATGACTTGGTAGAACTAATCGTCACTCCGTTGAAAATCTATATAGTCAAACATAGCATTCACATAAGCAAACATCCTAGCAAACAATTCTAACACTCATAGCAATACTCAATCAAAATAAAAGCGACAAAGAAAACCAAGTCGAAAACCAAAGGATAAACTTCGAAAGAAAAATTCAAGGAAAAACTAGTGGTGACCAACTCACACAAATCTTAACATAACATCACTAAATTACTCTAATAATTTTTTCTACAGCAAAGAAAATATAAATCTAATAAAATAACAGAAAATAAATTACTAATTTAATAACTAACAAAAGAACTAATATAAAACTACTATAACCATCTAGTTAATACTAGAACAAATATAGCAACTAGCAAAACACTAAGACAACTATAACAGCAAATCATTTATTAAAACATTAATAAACTATACTAAATAAATATAACAACTAATGTGTTCACAAATAATAAAAACAATATAACTTGAAGTGGAAAAGAATTACTTTTAAAACTAATAAAACTATTTTTATCCACTATCACTATGAACTAAACAAGCAATTACAAAAACAGTAGCTAAACACTAATAAATAACAACAAAAATTTGTCTACTGTAGCTAAACATAAACATATAACAACAAGTGAAAATCTACAAAAGGAATGAACTAAAATAATTAAAACAATAATTACATAACTAAAACAACTATATAAGCAAAACAGTACTGCTTTTACTAAAAGTCTAATTTAAAATACTCCAAAATTACCAAACTAAATCCTACAGCTAAAAAATATCACAAGTGACCAGGAGCAAAAGAATTAATTAAAACCTATTTTAAACTCAAGTTATGGCCAAAATACTAATCTGAACAAAATTTATCAAATTCAAATTTAAACTACTCAAATTTGAAATCCAGAGACACTAACAGAAACTTCAGCAAATTTGTGACACATAGCAATTGGAATCACTCAAAATACTAAAAACTCTAAAAGATATGAATTTTCTAAGATTGCTATTTTCTGAAAAAATGAATTACGGGATTTCGTGGATCTCACCGGAGTAGTCGTCGGAGTTGGGGAAGAAGATCGGATCCGATATGGCGGTTGATCCTAGAGGAAAGGAGATCACGGGACGGGGGAGAGGAGATCATATAAACCTTAGGAGAGGTCGAGGCGTGCCAAGGCGGCACTTGGCGGCGGCAGGTGGTGTTGCTTCTGCTGCTGAGAGGAGAGGAGAGGAGAGGAGAGGTGTTGGTTTGATGTGTTGGAGGGGGGGCTTGGGTATTTATATTGGGGAGGGGAGGGTTTTGCTTGCGGTAGGGGACAAGAAATACACTAGGATTAGAAAACAAAAGGGAAAAGATCTAGAAACAAATCGGAATAAACGAAAGTAGGAAAAGAGTCCTACTAGGAAAAGGAAAAGGAGCGGCGGCTCCCTGGTGCGCGCGATGGCCTTGGCCTTGGCCGGCCGGCCGCTGGCTTGGCCTTGGGCCTTGGCCCTTGGCGCTGCGAATATTTATTTAATTTTTTTTAAAGACAGAGACAACAAAACAAAAATAATAAAACCAAATAAAATTTTTATATAGGCATATAATATATCAAAATTTTCAGAAAAAGATTTCCTACATGATGAACATTATTCTAGCGTTAAATAAAATACACACAAATTTAAATAAAGCAAAGAGTGCTTCTAGTCCAATAAAATCCAACAAAATTATTTTAAAATACCAAAATGACTTCAAATTAATTTCTCTCCAATTTTCTGATGTAGGGAATCATGTTACCCTATTTTCCATATATTTTGTTTTGGAGAAAAATATTTTGAATAAAACTCAAATAACTCCAAATTGGAAATAAATTCAAAAGAACTTTGGATTTAATTCTTTTAAAACTCCCAACTCATATTTCATTTAATTTGAAGAAGTCATTTTATCTTCTCTCGTGAAAATCATTGAGTTGCATAAAGTTTCAGAATTGGAAATATTTTCCAAATGAAATTCAAATATTTTCAACACCCTTGTCACTTAAATAAATGGAAGAAGTCATGTCATCTTCTCTCCGGGTTTTGTGATGAAAAGAATTTGAATTCATGGAGATCATAAATGCAAGGTGGAAGTTTGGGAAAGTCATTCATTCCTCTCATTCAACTTTCGTAAAGTTTCAAATTTCACTCAATTTCACACAAGCAACCACACCACTATCAAACAAACAAGCATAAATATTTATTTAATATAACATTCCAAAATTTAGAATTTTGGGATGTTACAAATCTACCACACTTAAAATGAATCTCGTCCTCGAGATTCAAGAGGCAGCAAGAAAAGGCTAGGGTTTGGGGTCTTCCAAAGAACCACGATCGAATGGTCTAGTGTGCTACCACACTTAAAAGCAGGTTATGGTTCCAACGGAACTCAGGTACTCCATCCCTAGGGTGAACACTATCGGTCTTCTCACAACTTCAAGTAACTCCTACACCGGGCTCTTCCGGTAGGGTCAAAACCTTTTCCTCAAATATGTGTCCTTTCATCCCGGTGAGGTTCTTCCGAGATCGTGTCTCCTTAGTCGACAGTGTCTGCCGCCAATAAACAACTATCGAGATCTCATGGTGGTCGACCATTACAGGTTTCTCCTGCAGGAATAATGGGTTGGGTTGGGTCTCACCGTATGACCTACGCTTGGCAACGGTTGCGGTACATGGATCACCGTCCTACCATTCTAAGGTTTTTGGCTTGTCGACGACGCTCTTCTAAAGTTTTCAAGTCTCTCGATTTTCCATCAACATATGATAGTTCATGATAGAAGTCTCCGGTATGGGGCCAATCCATCCCGCATTTGAATCATTACCACATACGTAAACAAAGGAATCACGATTCTAACACTTGGGCATACTCACAAGCATTGCGGAGTTTCTCTTGTTGACGAACCGAGTTCGAATAAATCCATGGTTTCGCAAGCTGAACAAGACATCTAACGCTTTCTTCACAACCTCGGTTTTTGCGTAACCTCCTACGTAAACGTATGCTGATTGGATCACCGATTCTTCCAAATTTATTCCTTTATCAAGGTTACATCTGTTCCTTTTCAAAATCCTGGGCCTGTGGGTTATGGGCCCACTTCAACACTAGTGCAGCTTTAACTCATCCTTGGAGTAACTCTCTTGTTCCATATTACACCTCCTTTAAATCCAGAGTACTGCTTTCTTCATACCATCATATCAAAAGCAAAACTCCAACTTTTTTTTCCTTCAACTACAAATCATGGAATATATATTTTCTTATCCATTAGTCTAGTCTTCTTCACAGGGTACTACCACCCTAAAAATGAAATTCACAAATCCATCCATAGACCATATTTCTCATATCCTCGAAAATAGTCAAAATCCGTGTTCATAGAGTAACAACTCATACAATTAAACATATGAAAACATGTCACCGTAGCTTTATTGATTTCATGAATTCATTACAATATCCGAGACTTTCATTACATAAATTCAACTCCATATCCTTATGGAAACAATTGCTTCCTACTACACTTATTACCAATATCAAAATTCCAACTACTCAGCTCCAGCTTTCATCTTGTCGGAACATTTAGTAGCATAATGTCCTGCTTCCTTGCAGCGAAAACAAATGACTTTCGTAAGTCTTTGGGCTTCTTGGAGATGGTGCTGCTCCTTGAGTTCCTTGCTTCCTTTCGAGACAATGATTGGCATAATGCCCGACGCCCTTACATTCAAAACAGGTAATATGACTGTTGTCCCTATTTGCAGAAATTGGGTTGTTCTGAGGGTGTCTTTGTTTTCTCTTCCAGGTTTCTTCGCTCGATCAAACCTTCTATTCCTCGTGGATCAAACTCCATCGCTTCGTCGGAAGTATCCCGATACTCTTTTCTTTCCTTGGTGCAAGATCGTGAAAATGTCCTTCTTCTCCACATGAATAGCAGGCATTGGAGTAAAATCTGTTGAGGCCTTCTCCATCGGGTCTTCAACACATTCCTTCATCACAGGTTCTTTCATAACTTCTCGGAGGGCTTCTTTCATTCCTTCTTCCTGCTCCTGAATAGTTTGTTGTACCATGGGGTAAATGTGACACTGAGTCGGGTAGTGGGTGGTTCCTTCACACAAGAAACAAGTCACCTGACTAGTTGGGCATTCCTCAGCTGGGTGTTTCTCCTCACAATGAGGACATCCATCCTTGTGTTCCTCCTGAGTGTGTCCTATTTCTCCGCAAATCTTGCAGGCACAAGGTTTATTTCTTGGTGTATTATGGTGCTTCCGGATAAGACGAGATCTTGTCAGAGTCTTCTTGAATTCTTCCCAAGTCTTTGCTCCATTCCATCCCTTGTATGGCTTGATGCATTTTCCACCAGATTGCAACACTCTCGGTAAAATGTTGAAGAGCATATGGAACCTCATACCTCCTTGCAAACCCAATTTTTCTTGAGTTGATTCTCCATGTTTTGAATCCATAGCTCTGCCTCCAACTGAGTCATCGGTCCAGAGAATACCAGTCCAACTTCATTCATCATCTAATGGGTCCAAAAGTTTTGGGATGAGATATGAGAGAGGTGGGGAGGGATATACACACAATACAAACAACAGTTTTTAAAGAAACAAGTTTTACTTTGTGGCTGTCGGAAAACATCAAACAAATGACAGCTCACAAATCGCCGCATCTAACGTAAGTATATAACAGGGGTTTGGTCTTCTAAAAGTCAAATAAATCTTTAGATTCTTCAAATTCTTCAAGTATTCGAGTCTTCAATTGTTGCAGCTTCAACTCTTCTAATGCATGGTGAAATCCTCTTTACTCAAGTGGTCATCGCCTCCGATATCTAATCCTTCTTGGAGCGCCTTCATTGATCCTCCGGTGATCAAAGGATATGGTATATTCTAACTATTTGAGGTAAGGATGTTATTTGATAAAATCAGAAAAGATGAGAAGTAAAGGATCTGTTTGAAAATAAAGTTTTTGAGACATCCTGTCCTAGGGGCTTTCCGGTTTCTAGGTCACGCCCTACACCAACATGTGCTCGATACCATATTCAGAGCGACCCGACCTCGAGACGGTCAAGCCTCGTGTTGTCGTGCCATCCTCGGATCAAGATGCTTTGGCACACACAAGACATCAATGTATATATCAAAGTGCAATCACATGTATAATTAACGTAAACTGATATATACCTCATAAGTCACAGCGAAACAAATAGTCGGTGTGGAGTCCATCAACGCCATCGGCAGTTGAGTGTAGACCGTAACCCTGATCGTAATTCTTACTGTCGAAGAAAATCCTGCAACATGATACGTTGCAGCCGTGTAGGTCAAGACATTGAATGTACCGCAAGATCACAACATGATAAACAGATGGTAAAACTATACTATATGCAATTTGGCTTTGTGGCTCTGGGTCTGAGTTTTGTTTGCGTAAAAGCTGGTTTTATTTTCCCTACATCAAAGGAATAAATGAAGTCTGTACTATAGAGTTTTCTATCATGACATGGTTCCGCCAACCGATGTCTCATAGCCCAAATTCATCATAAGTTGCCCACAATTAAGTTATCAGTTCGGTGTTGAGAGTTCCGAGATAGATCCAGGTCCAGATGCTCAAATTGTCCGTAACCGGGGACACGGCTAATCGATTAGGTTTAAACCCTCTGCATAGGTTTGTACACTTTACCCGCAAGATTCGATCCTCTTTTACGTTCTCGCACTTCGTGGTGTTTGAGAACAAGATGACCAAACATGGTCTTCGAAGAGTTCCCCGACCACCGTCCGGTGCTCATTCAATCCTACCGTAGTTCTACATCTGCTAGCACCGCCCTAGCGAGTCACAACTAGGGTCAACCAAGCCGAGCCCATAGTGACTTGCGGTTGCACATGTAAGCTTCCGGCATGAAGTATTCTTCCGTCTCTTTGAGTCTGGGTGAAGCTTTCCGCAAGATGTCATGGCACTTCTCCATGCATCCCGCCAACCACTGGATTCTCCAGGTGCCCGTCAACCATCCTTCACCCAAGAGTGTGTATTGAATTCTTGTCTCGAGTCTTGAAGTATTGAGGCCTTGAAGATGCAGTCCTTGCAGATTCCATCATGGAGTTGTCGCCATTGACGAGATCCTCCATTCTCACACCACTCCCGAGCACTCATACCAAACCCCGCCTACTATAGCGTAGCATTAAAATAAAATATCGTCCCGGCTTGGTAACAGGTGATGGGTTCCTACCTCATGCATACTACTCAACTACAAGAATTCAATATCACTACTGGAGGGTTTGTTGCGAAGATGACACTAGATGCAATAAAACACATAGGTATGAAAAACATGGTCAAAGTGAACTTGCCTGGTAATACTTGATGAAGATAACAACGCTGTCAGAAAATGACTTGGTAGAACTAATCGTCACTCCATTGAAAATCTATATAGTCAAACATAGCATTCACATAAGCAAACATCCTAGCAAACAATTCTAACACTCATAACAATACTCAATCAAAATAAAAGCGACAAAGAAAACCAAGTCGAAAACCAAAGGATAAACTTCGAAAGAAAAATTCAAGGAAAAACTAGTGGTGACCAACTCACACAAATCTTAACATAACATCACTAAATTACTCTAATAATTTTTTCTACAACAAAGAAAATATAAATCTAATAAAATAACAGAAAATAAATTACTAATTTAATAACTAACAAAAGAACTAATATAAAACTACTATAACCATCTAGTTAATACTAGAACAAATATAGCAATTAGCAAAACACTAAGACAACTATAACAGCAAATCATTTATTAAAACATCAATAAACTATACTAAATAAATATAACAACTAATGTGTTCACAAATAATAAAAACAATATAACTTGAAGTGGAAAAGAATTACTTTTAAAACTAATAAAACTATTTTATCCACTATCACTATGAACTAAACAAGCAATTACAAAACAGTAGCTAAACACTAATAAATAACTACAAAAATTTGTCTACTGTAGCTAAACATAAACATATAACAACAAGTGAAAATCTACAAAAGGAATGAACTAAAATAATTAAAACAATAATTACATAACTAAAACAACTATATAAGCAAAACAGTACTGTTTTTACTAAAATCTAATTTAAAATACTCCAAAATTACCAAACTAAATCCTACAGCTAAACAATATCACAAGTGACCAGGAGCAAAAGAATTAATTAAAACCTATTTTTAAACTCAAGTTATGGCCAAAATACTAATCTGAACAAAATTTATCAAATTCAAACTTAAACTACTCAAATTTGAAATCCAGAGACACTAACAGAAACTTCAGCAAATTTGTGACACATAGCAATTGGAATCACTCAAAATACTAAAACTCTAAAAGATATGAATTTTCTAAGATTGCTATTTTCTGAAAAAAATGAATTACGGGATTTCGTGGATCTCACCGGAGTAGTCGTCGGAGTTGGGGAAGAAGATCGGATCCGTTGTTGCGGTTGATCCTAGAGGAAAGGAGATCACGGGACGGTGGAGAGGAGATCATATAAACCTCAGGAGAGGTCGAGGCGCGGCGGGCGGCGGCGTTGCTGCTGCTGCTGCATGGAGAGAGATGAGAGGAGAGGAGAGGTGTTGGTTTGATGTGTTGGAGGGGGTGCTTGGGTATTTATATTGGGGAGGGAGGGTTTTGCTTGGGGTAGGGGACAAGAAATAGACTAGGATTAGGAAACAAAACGGAAAAGATCTAGAAACAAATCGGAATAAACGAAAGTAGGAAAAGAGTCCTACTAGGAAAAGGAAAAGGAGCGGCGGCTCCCTGGTGCGCGCGATGGCCTTGGCCATGGCCGGCCAAGTCACTGGCTTGGCCTTGGGCCTTGGACCTTGGCGCCATGAATATTTTTTTTAAAGACAGAGACAACAAAACAAAATAATAAAACCAAATAAAATTTTATATAGGCATATAATATATCAAAATTTTCAGAAAAGATTTCTACATGATGAACATTATTCTAGCGTTAAATAAAATACACAAAAATTTAAATAAAGCAAAGAGTGCTTCTATTGCAATAAAATCCAACAAAATTATTTTTAAAATACCAAAATGACTTCAAATTAATTTCTCTCCAATTTTCTGATGTAGGGAATCATGTTACCCTATTTTCCATATATTTTGTTTTTGGAGAAAATATTTTGAATAAAACTCAAATAACTCCAAATTGGAAATAAATTCAAAAGAACTTTGGATTTAATTCTTTTAAAACTCCCAACTCATATTTCATTTAATTTGAAGAAGTCATTTTATCTTCTCTCGTGAAAATCATTGAGTTGCATAAAGTTTCAGAATTGGAAATATTTTCCAAATGAAATTCAAATATTTTCAACACCCTTGTCATTTAAATAAATGGAAGAAGTCATGTCATCTTCTCTCCGTGGTTTTGTGATGAAAAGAATTTGAATTCACGGAGATCATAAATGCAAGGTGGAAGTTTGGGAAAGTCATTTCATTCCCTCTCATTCAACTTTCAGAAAGTTTCAAATTTCACTCAATTTCACACAAGCAACCACACCACTATCAAACAAACAAGCATAAATATTTATTTAATATAACATTACAAAATTTAGAATTTTGGGATGTTACAGTACTCCTCTCCGCACGGGCTTCCACTGCCGTGTCTTCCCCGGCTCCCCATCGTCCCCTTCCTAGGCCTCGCCGTCGTCCACCGCCCTGGTGCTCTCGGCGCGGCGTGGTCAACATGGTTAAGGAACAACTTCCATCGGACGTGGACTGTACGTGGAGAGGCTGACAGCTGGGTCCATGGCCGCAGCAAGGAAGTGCCTCCTTATTACGTGGAAAATAATGATTCCTCCACCTGACAGCTGGGACCCACCGGACGTGCTACTGTATTTCATGAAAAACGTTTCCCACGATCGCCGGGACCCACCAGCTACATCTTCGCACGCAAGGAAGTGCGTCCGGGCAAAAAAATAAGACGATTCACCCCCCCTGACCGCTGGGACCCACTAGGGACACCTTCGCACGCAAGGAAGTGCGTCCGGGCAAAAAAACGATTCGCCCCCCAGACTGCTGGGGCCCACCAGCTACATCTTCGCACGCAAGGAAGTGCGTCCGGGCAAAAAAAAAATGATTCGCCCCCCTTACTGCTGGGACCCACCAGCTACATCTTCGCACGCAAGGAAGTGCCTGATAGTCGGGACCCACCTGGTCGAAGCGTACGTAGCGTTGTCATTCTGGTCGCGAACGTGTACATACATATATACAGGTGGATGTAGAGGCGCGCACGTGTCGTAGTAGAGGCGCACACGTAGCATGTACACGCACGTACAGCGGCGAGGGTGCAAGAAAGAAAATACGACCACGTACGTACATACGGGCAGGGTCTCGAACGCCTACTTGCGCATACGTACGGCCAGGGCTCGTGTACATTGCTGGGTGGAACGGAGAAACAACATCATCGTCGTGTTCATGGGGAGGCAACGGAATGCGTCGTGTTCATCGGGAGGCAACATAATGCGTCGTGTTCATGGGGAGGCAATGAAATGCGTCGTGTTCATCGGGAGGCAACGGAATGCGTCGTGATCATCGGGAGGCAACAGAACGCGTGGGAGCCAACCGGCTTGGACGGAACATACGATGGAAACGAGGCCTGGCATACCGCACAACGGAGGAGACAGACCTCCTACATTCGGAACGGGGTCCTGTTGATCGGGAGGGGTGTGGCGTACCGCAAAACAGAGGAAACGGACCTCCTACGGTCAAAACGGGGGTCCTGTTGATCGGGAGGGGTGTGGTGTACCGCAAAACGGACGAAACGGACCTCCTACGGTCGAAACGGGGGTCCTGTTGATCGGGAGGGGTGTGGCAAACCGCAAAACGGACGAAACGGACATCCTACGGTCGAAACGGGGGTCCTGTTCATCGGGAGGGGTGTGGCGTGCGCAAAACGGACTCCACGGATACCGTTCATCTCCACCGTTGACCTTCTCCACCTCCACGGGCTACCGTGATCTCCTCCAGCCTCCACGGGCTCCTGTTCATCCAGCCTCCACCGCGCGCTACTCCACCGGCTATTGTTCAACCACCCCTCCACGGGCACCCCTCCACCATCTATTGTTCATCCAGCCCTCGACACCATGAGGTCCTGTTCAACCACCCCACCGTTTACTGTTCATCGAGCCCTCCACACCACGGGTCCTGTTCATCCAGAGGCAACGCCACCGCCATCGCTCAACCAACCCGCCCAGCAGCGCCACTGCTCATCCAATTGATCGGCTTCATTAGCAGCAGAGCGGCGAATTGCTCTATCGGGTTCGATTAATAGCCATCGATCGATCGCTCGGGTTCGATGAACGCGTAGCTGCAGGCAATCGCCCGGTTCGCTTAGAGCCCAACACCTCGCTCGGGTTCGATTAGAGCCAACGGCTCGCAAATGTACGAGAGAAACGCGCATCGCTCGGCCCCCGACCTCCCACTGTAACCGAGAACTCCCCGAAATTTTCCTCCCCCTCGCTTCTACCACGGTTTTTTCCGTCATGGACGGGCCAAAGAATGTCATGCAGCTGCGTCTCCAGCCCGCCTAGGATGAAAAGCCCATTTTATGTCATGATTTTTTTTGTCATAGAAGTAGGAGCCCACCACATCTATGATGATACCGGGTTTTGTCACAATTATCGTCACAGAAGTGTCATATGTATGACAGAAAAAAATTTCGTTCGGCCCAAAATGTCACGGATGTGTCTTTTTTTTGTAGTGTTATCACCTGTAACATTCAAACAATCAATACACTATACGGATCTAACGAAACTTACTCGGATTTCATGGATTGGGAGAACATAACCACTGGATTTCTATTCCAAAAAGGGGGAGGCATGAGTAACCAGAGAAACCCTATGATCTATTTGACACATAAATGGGTATAGATGACTAACCAACTGTCTGTCGTTGTCGGAGTCGTCGTTGGAGTGGTCGTCGGATTCGTTGCCGGAGTGGTCGTTGGAGTTGTCGCCGAAGTGGTCGTCGGAGTTGGTGTGGAACTCCGCCTCCGGATGTGGAAGCTCGACACCGTCGATGATGTCAGGGTGCAGCGATAACTCACCGGTGGTGACGGCAACCTCTGTCTCCATCTCCACGTCGTGCTCCGGTGCTTTAGCAGCCCCGGCGTCGCCACTCCCTCCGATGGGGCGCTTCAGCGGCATCCTCATACACTGACGGCTTTGAGGACTGAGAGCGGCATCGAGGATGCATGCCTACCAAAGTTTCACACAGCTACTCGCACCCGTCCCGATGACACTGTGCAGTGAGCATGCCTCCGTCAATTCACACACCTGCACGCACGCCTCCCCATCTGCCTGTGCGGTGGAATGCTCGCATGCGTCCCGTCAAATCACGCCTGCTCACACACCAGACGGGTCGCGCGGCGGCACGTATATTGTTTTTCTATCTGGATGATTAATGCTGCCGCTTTATCGCTTAACCGAAGCATGGCACGTATCCATTGTTGGTCTAACGCTCACGGTTCGAATAAATGATCCGTTTGGGATATTGGTTGCCAATTCTTAATAATATCTAGTCTGTAATTAGATAAAGATTACATCAAAACTGGTCTCAAATTTGACAAAAAAGTACAATGCCACTTTGTATTGGTGTCCATATGACAACACGATAAGTTTCATGAACTTCAAATAAGTTTTGGATGTACTAGAATTTAAAAATCAAGATTCTCAATGTTTGAAATTTGTTGCATGGGGAGTAAACATGCACCCAATGAGACACATGTGTTTTTCATGCACCCAGTGAGACACATGTGTTTTTGCAATCCATTTAGGTGCACTGTCACGTGTGCATGTAGCTCAAATTTGATTTTTGCACATTATACCCATAGAAAATCAATCAATCAATGTACTAAAACGTCTTAATGATCTCTGTGATGTTTTTGAAATTAAAACGTCCCTCCTTTGGTAACATGTATGTTCACCGCGGGATAATTAATTTAACATGCATTGTAGTTGTGGTGGATTCGCGGTGTGTGTGTGTGGGTGGGTGCGTCTGGGGGTAGCGGTTGGCTCGTAGTACTACGAGTTGTGAGCCACCGTGTGGGTTGGCCGTTTTGTTAGGCAGGCTGGTGCCACATCAGAGTCATGAAATCGTTATTTAAAACATTACACAACCCTTTCATACATAAATGTTTTGGCCACGTGCAGCCTATGGTTGTCCTACACGACACTCGATACTCGCGTGTGATGCTTTCTGTGGGCCCGCGAGGTCATCGTCCATCACTTTGACGAATAGCCGGCACTGAGGTTAATTTGACCAGCAAGGTAGAATCTTTTTTGTTTGTGTTATGGTGGTATATAGTATGCGTCAAAGAGGTGGGAGGGGATTAGCATATATACTATACGTATGCGTTCGTGAACAAGTACACCTCACTCAGTGTCAGGACTTTTTGGTTACCGAGGCACGTGCCACATCAAAATTGTGAAATTGGTTATTCAAACATCACACAACACCTTTTTGGGCCACATGCAAGTATATCATAGCTAGGACACTCTTGTGTGACGCTTCCATCTGTGGGCCCATGAGGCCATCGTCGATGCATGCATGCATCACTTTGACCTACATGGGAGAGGTTAATTAATTTCACCATCGATGAGGATTCTTTTGTGTTGTACATATATTACGTCAGGAGCATATAGTATGCGGTGAAGAGGGGGGAAGGGGACCATCATATGTAGTACGCTTGATATGAACCTCGCTCTGTGTGGGTGTATGGTTTACGGTTTTTGAGGCATGTGGCACATCAAAGTTGTGCATTTTGGGTATTCAACATATATATGTTTGGCCCACATGCAAAGCGGTGGTGGTTGTCCTCTCGCACCCACTTAAGAGGTTATCAGCGATATTGATGCTTTCCATCTATGGGCCCGCTTGGTCCATCACTTTGTTTTGCCTGACAATAAGAGAGGTTAATTTGACTTAGTAGGGGATTATTATTTTTGCTCTGGGATGACATGCATGATACACTTTGAGCACACACACACATGCATGTGTACGCATGAATCCCTCCCATCGAGTCGAAGTGGCTAGTACAATGACTCCATCATGAACCAATCTCGCTCTGTGTGGGGAGCTAGTGTACGATTTTTGACACACGTGCCAGATCAATGTTGTGTATTCAAACATGCATGCACGCATCACCTCCATATGTAGTGGTTGCCTTCAAACGATACACTCCCTCGCATGGTTATCGGCGACAAGCCTATATATTCATGGGCCCGTGTGGATATCCATGATCACCTTGACCAACAACAAGATAGGGTTCCATAGCGTATTCTTCATTTGGTTCGTGTTATCGTAGTATAGGTCATGGTGAGATCCAGACCTAATTAAGTTTGAGCGCATACTATGCACGCATGCATGCATATATGAATCCCCGTCATTGGCTTGAAGTGTGGTGTAACATACATATGCATCGTCAACCTAACCCTCACTCAGGCTGGGGATTTCTAGTTCGAAATCACAGAGCCACATCAAAGTTGTTCCATTGTTACTCAAAAACACACCTCTCCATACATATGTTTCGGCCACACGCATGCAGTGGTTGTCTTCAGGGACTAGCTACTTGCGTGATTACTGGCGAGCTAGCCCATCTCCGGGGTCGCCTGGACGGCCATCACTTTGACCAACAACAAGAGAGAGGTTGTACGACCAAGGTGGATTATTCTTGGTCCGTTTTACAATCCATCTTTGTGAGATATATGCCTCTCTGGCTCGCCGACCGAAAGTGTATGTGTGTGTGTGTGGGGGGGTTGCTACATCGCACTTTGCTAGGTGAACCTCGGTTGGGGGGCATGCTTCATAGCTTAATTAGGATTCCCTTCATGGCGACACGAGGGGTGGGGGCTGCTAGCTACTTCGCACTTTGCTAGGTGAACCTCGGTTGGGGGAGGGGCATGCTCATAGATTAGGGTTCCCTTTGTGCCGACACGAGGGGGGCATGTGCATTCAGAGCTTAGGATTCCCTTCGTGCCGAGACGAGGGAGGGGTGGCTGCTAGCTACTTCACACTTTGTTAGGGTGAACATCGGTTGGGGGGGGAGGGCATGCATTCATAGCTTAGCTAGGATTCCCTTCGTGCCGACACGAGGGAGGGGGCTGCTAGCTACTTCGCACTTTGCTAGGTGAACCTCGGTTGGGGGGGCATGCATTCATATCTTAGGAATCCCTTCGTGTCGACACGAGGGAGGGGGCTGCTATCTCTACTTCACACTTTGCTAGGTGAACCTCGGTTGGGGGCATGCATTCATAGCTTAGGATTCCCTTCGTGCCGACATGAGGGAGGGGGCTGCTAGCTACTTTGCACTTTGCTACGGTGAACCTCGGTTGGGGGGGCATGCATTCATAGTTTAGGATTCCCTTCGTGCCGACACGAGGGAGGAGGGGGGCTGCTAGCTACTTCGCACTTTGCTAGGTGAACCTCGGTTCAGGGGAGGGGGCATGCATTCATAGCTTAGGATTCCCTTCGTCCCGACACGAGGGGGGTGGGGGCAAGCAATACCGTGCACTTTGCGAGAGAGGTGCCACATTGAAGTTGCATTTGGTATTTGAAAATCAAACCACCCTTTTGATACATAAATTTGGTCCACATGCAAGTGTGTTCGTGTTCTGACCCTTCCCGCGTCATTTTTCGCCAAATTTTTAAACATTACACTAGTTGGATGACGCAACAGACTCGGTTCACTCAAACTAACCGTGTGCCACGCCGGTGCACCTGTCACGCACACATCCACACAGTACATTGGGCTCCACAAGGCTCCCCCTCTCAAAAATATCTGCCCGCGTCGAGGGTTTTTCTGTTTCATAACACACGGTTGTTATCTCTGGACCGTGTGCGATGTTTCTTGTTCCCAATCCCGCCTGCATCGAAAATATCTGCCCGCCTTGATCGAGGGTTTTTCTGTTTCATAACACACGGTTGTTATCTCCGGACCGTGTACAATGCACTATCATCAAAAATTTCAATAGCCCGGCATTTCAGTCCCGCGTTTGACTCCCGCATAGTAAAATTTTCAGTACCCGCATCATTTCCTCAAACACCCCGCGCCCCCTCCACACACACACACACCCAAAAACCTCCTCGGGCGTGCGCACACACACACCCTCCCTCGCTCTAAACCCAAGCAAAGTCCCCGCCGCCGCTACCGCCGCAAGGCCTCCATTGTCAACATCTGCCGGTTTGCCCGTGCAGCTTACCCACCGATCTCCACACGCAGGCCGCCCTGAGTTTGTTAGATGACGCCTGCCAAACGCCCCCTTTCCCATAGATCCCCATCCCCATCCCCCACTCCAGAGCGTCGCAGCCTAAGCCCGGCCACGCTTCGCGTGGAGCTCGAGGAGCGACTGGCCCAAAATAGGTGTATAGCGGTCTCTTCGCCCGACGTCGCCGAGGAAGCTGACGACCATTACTGGCGGCAGGCACTCAAGCAGCGGGCTAGAGTTTGCGGGCATTTCAGTTGTTCAATTGAATATGTGGAATTATTTACTGTGCAGTACATTTCATCAATCCAGTTTTAAACATACTGATAGGAATGCATATATTTGCTTGCTGTTAAGCCTGTTATAGCTAGAATATGCCTCTTTTAATTTTTTTTGATTGTTCGGTTGTTTGTAGTTAGCATATGTTCAATTTCAAATGCTATCTTTGGTTGTTCGTAGTATGCCTTGTTTATTCCAGTTATTCACAACATGATGTTCTATATGTGCAAGTATGAACTGTGCAGTTCAATTTCATCAGTACCAGTTTCAACAATAACACTATGAATGACTACAATTGGTTGCTACATCTTGTAGTTAACATGCCTTTCCATTTTTGTTTAACCATAACCAGTGTACTTAGACCGGCACAATACCAGTTTGAATGACCATGTTTGCTTGTTGTTAAATGTTAGGCCTGTTGCAGTTATCACACCTTTCCACTTGTTCTGCTTTACTAGCGTGCTTAAACCTGCCACTGAAGCAATCTTTTGGAGATTATTTTGTATGCCATGTGTAATTTTGGTTGATGTTTAGCCTGTTGTGCTTAACATGCTTCTTGATGTACCTACACAGGACAATTTTGGGAATGACTGTTGTTTTCCATCGAGGTTAGTTTCATCCCATGGCTTATATCTGCTCACTGTTCAGGATATCGGTAGCTGGTACCATATAGGCCGGCGGCAGATAAGGGACAAATCGGTGAATCGGACTTTTAAATGAATATATCTGCAACCCATTTTTCCTTAGGTTAACTAGGGCCATATGTAATATATCTGAGGCTACATAGCAACATGCAATGTACTCAATGTCTAAATATGCAATCATAGGCTACATAGCAACAAGGAAGAGTGTTACATTAATGTTCTAATGATGTCTAGATATACGTAGAAGAGCAGCAGCAGCAGCAACAGCAATAACTCAGCCTTGTTTGGATACTCAACTTAGCTAGAGGTTAGAGTTAGTTTCTAGCTCATTACTAACACTGAACTAACTCCATCCAGAGAGTTGTTTGGATGCCAGGGTTAGATTGACAATAAATGCACTAGGAGAACTAGCTCCAATTAGCACCTCTTGGGTTGGATACTAGTTCTTTTTGGGTGGGTTATAGATGCAACTAGCTCAAACTAGCCCTCATGTTTAGATATACTTTAGGGTTATTTGAGCTCGAACTAGCTCAAATTAATCAGAACCCGTGGATACAAAGACAGATAATTTGTAAGAATGAACTAAACTCCTTCCAGCCCATAATATAAGATGTTAATTCATCTAATATGTGAGTATATTGGATGTTATAAGATACTCCCTCCGTTCCTAAATATTTGTCTTTTTAGAGATTTTAAATGGACTACCACATACGGATGTATATAGACATATTATAAAAGAGTGTTGTACTACATCATTGTGCAATTACTGTTTAGCTTCTAATATTAACTTGGTGCTTTTAGGTACATATGTCATTGGTAAGGATCCACGTTTCAACCTTTTCTGCGTATAGGGCAATGAGATATCGATGAACCAGCATCAAGTGAGGAAGCTGATAAAGATTGTTAGTAAAATGGGTCCAAAGATGGCAATTAAACTATTTGTTTACACCTTATCCAAGACAATAGCGAACTGCAAGATGGTAAGTAAGAACTCTGCAGCCTTCTTTTTACTGCCCATAATGAGTTGTGTTAGATGACAATGTCTCAATCTTTTTCCTTTGCAGTGGTTGCCAAAGCAGTTTACTCAAGATTATCTCTCAAACTACATGATTGGTGGGCATGCAAAGGTTAAAGTATTTCTACCAGCACACGATGATTATCTAGATGTTTTCATGAAGACCGTGAAGGATGGGCGGTTGGCCATCACAAGGGGTTGGACTAGAGTCGTGTGTGCCTTCTGCATTGAGGAGGGCACAGTATGGGCATTCTGCTTCACCTTGTTCAGCAACCAGAATATATTTCGCCTCTTTCTTTACCGTCTTTAATAGTACAAGTATACAGCTGTGGTTCATCATTCTTTATTTGGTTCTTATGTAATTCTTGAACATATGTACCTATGAATCGAATAATGCATTGGTTGTTTGAACCTGATGGATATGAATAAAGTTGTTGTCGGCGTCCTGGGAATGGGGGTCCCCAGACTTGCCTGCCTGCAGCCCACGGCATGGCTCCACTAGCGGCCCTGTACGGCCCATCTTCACCAGCAAACACTCAAGACCCTCGCGCGGGGCCAAGACTCGTGAGGCGGACGACGCAAGACCTCCTTGGGGGCGGCCTCACCAGGCTGGCTCGCGAGGGGTGGAGAGATCAAGGCAAGGGGCACCTCGCGAGGTTCCTGTGACGCAAGCCATGACGACCGTTGCCAGGCGGGCACCAGCACGCGCAGTGTCCTCGTTTCCTCTTTGGTGCTAAAGAGGCAAGCGCAGGTGAGGAGTCCCGAGGCATCAGGCAAAGGTTGCCATATCGGTGCAACGAGACCAAGACCAGCAGGACGGCAGGATGGAGGACACCGTGGAGCCCAAGATGGCGTCACCACCAGAGCCTTTGGCAGGCGAAGACCACTTTAGTCAGGATAAATTGTAATAGTTGTCTCCCTTCGAATTTGGCTGTTGTGGCATCCCTTCCCGCCTAACATTTGGGGAGAGGACCAGGGCCTCTATAAATAGGACTAGCAACCACAGTAGGGAGAGGACGGATCGAATGGATCATACGGACCACTCACACACAAACAAGTTCACCAAGCACAAGAGCACCGCCCCTCAGGGGGCTGTTCTTCCCTTGTAACTATTCATCCTCAGCCCAAGAGGCAATCCAACACACCACACTGGAGTAGGGTATTACACCACATCGGTGGCCCGAACCAGTATAAACTCTTGTGTCTCTCGTTCTTTGGTTTCGTCGAGCTAGGCCTTGCAATCGTTGAAAGAGCGAGCTAGGGAGAGAGAGATCTTCGTGCGCACCCCAGTGTTCGAACCTCAAGGGTTTGCGGGAACCCGAAATCTGACAGTTGTAGCATACATTCAAATTCAAATCCAAATCCGGTACAATTTGGAAAAGTGGCAATTAAATTACGGTGAAATTACGCTCTCCAGGTTGTTACGGCACACACGGTTGGTAAAACACAAACGTTTGTGATATGCACCATAATCGGAGACGGTGCACAGAGAGGAAACATGTGCAAGCATGCACACAGTTGATGTTTGCAAAGCGTGTGCAATGTCAGACAATATCACAAACGGTGCGGGCGAACTAAACGTTTGTGTTAGTGGCCTTATCATACACGATTCGCAACCATGAATTGTTTATGATGAAGTATGCATCATAAACGTTGCACCACAGAATAGCGTGTGCGATAGTTGTCATGTACGACGATGTTACGATGGTCCGACGTTTCGTAACCCTGTCCGACACTCGGACGACGATTAGCTAATCTTCTTAACGGTGAACCATTTTTGATGGGCCGCGCATCGTAAACGTAGCACCATAGAATACCAAATGTCATGGCAATGCAAGCAGAAACGAGTAGGAGTACTGTAGGGGCCCTATCCCCAACGGTTTCTGGGTCATGTGGGAAGGACTCCCCTATCGCCCATACTCCCTTGGCGACGATTCCAAATGCCGTCGCGGAAAGGGGTTAAAAACCGTTTGTTTAGTATTGACGCGCACCAGTGAGTACAGTGGAGACACTCTACAGCTACCAGAAAAACAATTAGTACTAGTACAGTGGATACACAACCGCTTCTGGATCCTCCTAGGTCATCGAAACGTCTCCCTCTACTGAATGTCGTTTTACTTCTGTTCACCGACATGCAGGCCATGCCGCGCACGGGCCCAAATGCAATCCACCAAATTAGAAGGTAGTATGCAGGCGGAGAGTCACCCCGGTCGTAGCGCGGCAATAACGAGCCGTCGTATCACAAAACCCCACCTCCCCGCAGTCTAAGTTTGACGGACGAAGCAACCATCATTTCACTCTTCGCTGAATCCCCTTCTCCCTCTCCGTCTTCAAGAAAGCCAACACTCGCATCTGCCACTCTTCTTCTCTCCCAACTAAGGGAAGGTAAGCAGATCCGTGATATTGGTATATTTTCGTTCAGAGAAAAAAAAGAACTTTTCAAAGCAGTAACCGATCCTCACTCTCTTTTTTGTTTCAATGTCAATGCGATTGTGTTTTACTTTCAGTTGTCTCCTAGTATTCGTCAGTTTCATGATGGACCAAGGAGAACCAGGCAAAGATCTGCCGATATCGGAGCAGACGCGGGAGGCTGATCCCCATGAGACAGAGAGCTCCAAGAAGATGGAGGCAGCCACCGAGCCGACCCTAGATACGCTCACGGCCACTACTGAGATGGTCAACGCCCCGTTTGAGGTTATAACCCCCGTGGCACTGCAGGAGCAGTTTTCCCCCTTCGAGGATGTGCCCCCCCCCCTCCGCTGAGCTGCCCAAGGTGATTTTCTTGTTTGTCGATCTCGATTGTGGTTTTTCATCTAAGTATGTGGTGATGAATAATGCAAAATTTTATTAGCTTCGATGCCATGCTATACATAGTGGTTTAAATAACTTGTGTTTCTTATACTGGAAAGTAATTCGGAATTTGTTTCTGTTTCAATTAGAGCCCTGATGCAGGCAAGGATTGTGTGATTGTACATGTCACTCGCTATGAGGCGGATGACCTGAATATACGCACTCGGAAAATAGAGTTATTAGGCTGTTGGATCCCAGAATCCATTTGCGCTTATACCGATGTCGAGTTGTATTCCAGCCTCACTATTGTCAGGCGTGTTGTCCAGGGTGTACTGAAGCACAAGAAGTTGAAAGCTACTCCTTTGTTTGTGAGGCATACTGTTCTTGTCAAGCTTACGCAGGAAGATGACGTGGCATGCCTCCACAAACAAGTTTATGAGTGCCAAGGCCACAAGGTTATCTTCATGAAGGTTCACAGAATTGAGCTGCTGCCGGACGTCCTCAATGATGTTCATGGCAAGGTCCGTCTTGTGTCCAGCCCAAATTAGATCGAGGCATGAAATAGTTGCCCCAGCTAGTGTTTAATACTACTTTGGATTGTGTCTACTTAACCAAACCTTGCCTATTATCGAGCCCTCTGGGCTAGTACTCTGTTTGAATCCGTCTATGGGAACTGCTGCTACTTTTGTGTGTCCATGAATCATGTGAGAACCATCGTAATTGTTGCCGAAACAGATGCGTCCTCACTAGTTTTTAATGAATATGGCATGGTAAGACATAAGTTGTCACGATTATCATACTATCAGTGTGTGTTTGATGAAATAGAGTACTCGTTCGAGAACTGTGCGCTGACGTATACATAAGTACTTGTAAACACTGTTGGTGCTACCCCACTTGTAAGCAGTTGCGCAAAACACGGCACATTGGCTCAACTCGCTTCAACACTAGGCTATCGACCAGCTAACAATCAATAATCTGTTGTCTGACATATAAGCAACTACGTATCTTGTTACAGTGGTTCATGCAGTTAATTGAGGCCACAATGTAAATTCCAATCGTTCACACGCTAGTCCAGTGTTCATGTGGAACACTCACATTAAACTCGGCTTCATAAAAAACTTTAAAAGCATAAGTTAAGCAATTTTATACATCTCAATGATTCATAGAACATAACAAATATATACTAGTTCACAGCAAAAGACAAAGTTGTGAGAAGGTTTACAAATCAGGAAAAAATAAGCAAGGCTTCTCTGAGGAAAGGACCTCCCGACAGGCTTAAATTTCCTGGAGTTCACTCTGGTTTTTTCTTGTTGCCACCATCCAGGGTTAGGTTCTCTCATTCCAGAATAACCAATTATAGTTGTGTTCTCAGCTGGAATGCTGAACTGAACCGTGTAGTGTACGGACAAGGTGAAATTCTTGTGCATTCCACTAAATTTAAGCACCTCTATTTGTAGAAATAAGCAGACCACAATGCCTCTTGTCCGCACACCTGTCCCAAAAACCTCCGTGCAGTCGTGCCAGCTAGTCCTCGGTCCATGGATCAACTTGTAGAAAGTGCATTCCAAACTAGGATGCAGTTGTTTTCGCTCGTCCCTGCACTGCAATCAGGAAGTAAAACGTACGAATCAGCTTCTTTTAGATTGCGTTGGTCGTTCTACCTAGTTAGTGTCAATGTAGGAATACCTGGAACACTGGAGGTTAGAGGACGGCAGCTAGGAATAGCCATCTCATTTTGTGCAACTGTATTAAAACTGAGGTGTGTACTTTTGATTGCGCAGATAGAAAATATATGGAGACAGACATCCCTATTTGTGCAAATAAGAAATACGGTAATATAAACAGTGAAAGAATTTGCAGTGGTGTATGATTAACAACAACATATAGATTGATAGTGTGAAAGTGCACTTAAGTAAGTAGCATCACATCACATCAACACTGCCACTAGATTAACATGCAAAATAATAGCATTAGTTTTACTTTCATGAGAGTGGCACATGGTCACTATATGTGCAATCAAATTTGTGCAGTTCCACTGGGATGAAGCAATGTTAGCAGTGTGAGATTTAAATGTAACTGCAAAAACACAATTCATGGGAAATAAAGCAAGACGAAAGCACTTCATAAAATGGTGGTGGAATTTCTTCAATCTATCGACGGCACTAGACCATTACTTATAGTGACATTAGGTGGCATTGCTTAATGCTTCATGTGATTTTACATTAACGGTAGCGATATGGGCGTAGGGACAGCAGGGGCATAAATTGGTGAGGCAGATGTGGTTGCCGAGAGCGGCAAACACTCAGGCAGCATGTCTGCATTTGTCCCATTTTTTATCTCCTCGGCGACATTTTCCTATGTGAGCATAGGAAATCTAGACCTGCTCATTCCCATTTGCGTTGTCCCCCAACACCCCTCACTTTCTTTCCATTTTCAACAAAGAGACAGGTCCACTTCCCCCACCCTTCGCCATCCACCATGCTTTCTTCGCCTTTTCAACCAAGAGACCGGTTGGGTAGCCAGTATCTACTACTTTCCCCCTTTTCCTCTTAGAACCAAGTCCTAGATTCATGCTACAACTTTCCCACTTTCTTCCCTATTTGAACCAACTCTTAGATTCGACTGTGTGAACTAGTGTTACCTCTAATAATAGTAAAAGTATAGGTGGCTTTGGAACACCCGACAGAAGTAGAAAAAGATCCACACGCAGCCACGTTGGGAGCTGGGGTAGTAGAGCAAGGCAGGTTTCAAAGGAATATATACCTGAGGGTTGTCGGCATGTGGCAAAGACGGCGTCGGGAGGCCGCATCTTGGCCAAAATACCGCAGGGAGGAAGAAGGGGTCGGAGGCACCCCTGAGCCGGTGCTCTCTCGAAGAGAACGGGACGGTCGCCGATCGAGACGCGCGGGTAGCCGTTGGTCTCCCCCCTTGCCGCCGACGACAGCGTGAACGATGCACCTACACCCCTGCCCCGGTGGATGTGGTCCGGCCAGATTTGTGACCAGTCGTGAGTAGAGAGAGAGTGTGGCCACTTATGTCTTGCTTAGATCTGGAGAGCATGAGAGAGTGAAAGAGAGGAACCCTAGTAAAGCAAGCGCTAAGGCTCCTGCTATATATATATATATATATATATATATATATATATATATATATATATATATATATATATATATATATATATATATATATATATATATATATAGTGGAGTGATTTTGTTGTACCAGTTTCAAAAAAATGTGCTCCTACGTGTACCCACGAGTGGGTGTGAGAGAACTAGTGCGTGCGTGCACCGCTTCTCTTCGTGAGAGTACAATATGATATGCCCAAAGAATGTTCGCCAGAAGAGTAATAGTATAAGTGTGTGACGTGTGAGCTAAAATAAAAGGTGCGCGACGTCTTTTGTTTTTTAGAAGCTCTGAGGGTAGGGTGTAAAGAGCACATATGTGTGTGACGTCTACCTGCAGATAGATGGTGGGTGCGACAAGACTCGGGAGAGTCGTGACTTGTGAGGGTGCGTGTGTGCATGAGAGAGAGGGGGCACGTATCAATGCAATGCATGTCTCCATAAATCATTATCCGACAAACATTCGCCACAAGCCGTTTCCTGACGAATGCCGTAAGAACCGTTAGATCGGCATCCGACAGTGTCAGTTTTTCCATGTCATTTAACAGAACAACCACTCCTCCTACACACAAATCTTCGACGTGAGTGCTAGCAACTGCCGTATACTCCTCCCTCCATTCTAAAATGCAGTGCATATAGCTTTATTGAAAATTCTAACCTCGCAAACTTTTATTGAGTTTTTGTGTACCAAAATGCACATATAGAATACCCAGTATATATCATTTCATTCATCTTCGAGAGGTAACTGTAAAGATGGGGGAGGAGTCTACAAAGAAAGACCGTCGTATCACCTGCAGCAATTTCAACCATCCATTGGTGTGGAGGAATATCATAGGAACTCCATATGATATGATTTTTATAGGATTTTTTCCTTTAGAGCCAATTCGTTCATAGGAATAGATTCATATACTCCACATTTCAAAGGAAATAAACATGATATAATTTTTATAGCTTTAGAGCCACTTGGTTCATATGAATGGATTCGTATACTCCCATAATTTCAAAGGAAAATTAACGTTAGCGTATATTCAATAGAAAAGTTCCTATGATGTGAACCAAATGACATCTCTTTTCTAATCCCTCCTCGTAGGAATTGAGATACATGTCATCTCTAGATTCAATAGAAAAGTTCCTATGATGTGATCCAAATGACATCTCTTTTCCAATCCCTACTCATAGGAATTGAGATACATGTCATCTCTTTCCCTACAACTTCCATCCATACATCTTCTATTCCTAAATAGCTAGTACAACCCACTAGTAGATTTTTTCCTAGAGATGCAACTATGGCACAAGAACACGTCATGCATGCAAGTCATAAATCATATTGTTTTCTACTCTATGCATGCAAGTGCCACATCATCAATTCATGCATGTTACTCATAAATTATTTCTTGCATTAAATTTTGTATTGACAATGTATGTGATGGTCACGTGCACACATATGTAGTTCACATTCACATTTTTGTTAGAAATGTCATTAACTGCAATTCATTTTTTCTCTTTGTACTCCCTCCGTCTAGGTGTGTAAGTCATCTTCCGAAAACCAAATAATCCCAAAACACTTTGGCACGGTACATTAACTCCCTCCTCGTTTCTTGTTTCGTGACATATCAACCAATAAGAGATGTGGGTCGTGCATGCTTTCAATGGACTTTCAAACATGACATGCGGTGGTTAATTCATTGCATGGAATGCTATTAACTAGCAAAAAAACCTAAGATGACTTATACACCTAGACGGAGGGAGCATTACATTTTTTCATTTTAAGCATACATTCACTTCCCATTAGTTATAGATATTCTTGGAGGAACTTTTATGCATTATCTATACCTATACCCCTATATAGTGTGTGAATAACTTTGAAAGATTGTCGTTGGATAAAGCTAATCCGACAGTGCAAATATGGCAAATCCGAGCACTACCGGCCGTTGGATGTCATCAACATTCCACCAGATTCTGCCACATGTACAATCTAGAAGACTCCATGGTTGAACTTAAGCATAATGCACAAAACCTCAAAACACAAGCACTTCTCCTTTGTTCTAGAATCTTCCGTATCATAATTGCCCAAACTTTTTTTGTCTAAATGAATTGCCATTATTTTTTTTACTTTATGCTTTACAATGCACAATCTAATGAATCTTAACCTTTTTATAAAACTAATTGATTTTGAATGAGATGAACTATAAGAACTAATCGAACATCTACATCATGCATATATGACTCAAAGCTTTACATGCTATAGTGTGTATTTATTCATAATTTGGTTTCCAAATCTCATGCATTCAATGCATGTGTACCTTACTAGTTTTGAGTAGAGTAGCAAATTTCACGCGGCCGCAGGTATATCAAAATGCAGGGCCCATGCATCATTGCCTTTCGGTCGAACCTACGTCCACAATTTTTTGTACGTATATCTCCACTGGTCCCCGAACCCAAAATGCTGCCTCGTTCCCGTAAAACCAAGCGGCCCACACATATTAAGGCGTCGACTCGAACTCAATCCCTCTCCTGTTTACCACGACATGGCCCCGCACGCCGTAGTACTCCTACAAACCCTACCGCCGCATGCATCATCGGTTTTCTTCGAGAGGACGAGGGAGAAGCGGATTTGTAGTGGAGGCGCTTTCAAAAAAATGGATTTGTAGTGGAGGCCCCTACTCTAGGGTGCCCTAGGTATCTGCCGCACGCATCATTGGTTTTCTCTTTTCTTTATGCTCTTGCGCCCTAGAGTGAAATGATGGTTGCTTCGCCCATCCAGATAATGCGGGAAAGGTGGGGCTTTATGATTTGACCCCTCGTCGCTCATTTACTACTACTGCGGCGCTACGACCTGGGTGCCTCCAAGTCCAACCGCTGCTCCGAACTGTAATTTGGTGCATCACACGTGGAACAAGACGGTGGATGAGCCACATGTCGGCCAAAGGGGTCCTGTTAAGTGCGTTACCATTTCGTGTGCGGACTGACCCTGCTTGAGTTGCTACGCCAACACGACAGGAGAAGCCTACCACTTGGTTTTGCTCCTTGATGAATCCCGACTATATTGATCTAAAAAGATACGTACTGTACTACCCTCTCCGTCTCGGTTTATAGGGCGTGCACGTAGTTCTCGGTCATACATTTGACTAACTAAATATGAGTTACTATGTCACAAAAAGTATATCACTGGATTCTTAAGAAGATGTAGTTTCTAAACATATACTGTTCATCACATATTAGCCATTAAATTCTCAACCAAGAATGACGTGCATGCCCTGTAAACCGATACGGAGGAAGTAGTAAAAATGAGGTGATTTTACCGAGCGATGGGCGGGGGAGCATGGCCTGTTATGCGGTCCCATGTGTCCTGATGTACCAAGGCAATGCGCGTGTCCCTCTTGAGGCAGAACAATGGCAGAAGCAATACTACGTGGTTTTCTTGAAGGAGATGATGGCGAAGCAAAGTGTAAAATAATGGTTGCTTCGTCCGTCTGGGAAGGTGCAGCATTGTGATTTGACGTCTCATTGCTCATTACTACTACTTGGGTAGTACTACTGGGGTGCGTCCCCCCTGCTGTTCTGCACTGTTAATTGGTGCATGACACGTCGACCCAGTTGCTACATGTCCCACATGTCGGCGAGAGGAAGTACAGAGTTCATGAAAGCGAGAGTTGACGGAGGAGTACAAGACACAGCTTGGTTTTTGCTTATTCACGCGATCCATCGATACAAACCCGGACTAAAAAAAGGCGAGGGCGGGTCTTTTCCCGCGCGGCAGGTAGGGGAGTTTGGCATAGTCTATTCGAGACAATGAGGCAGGAAGGTAAACAAGCAAATAAAGGTTGCGCGACTTAGTTTTGGGAAAATCTGATTTTACGGAGTACGTACCCACTATGGAGGTAGTGTACTACTTACTACTCCCTCCTTTCCGGTTTATAGGGCTCGTCTAAAAAAACCATTTTTCTGTTTTATAAGTCTCAATTCTACTAGTAGTAGTAGTACCATCACATGTTGAATTTCGAGGTGCATTAAATCACCCGATGCAAGCATTGTCAAGAGAAAACTCACCAATGCATGTAGAAGTTCATAGAAATTTAGTGGTCATGCATGCATTCGTTCTAATTAATGCCTCGGTAAACATAACTTCTTGAGAAAAACGAGCGTACATTACTTGTGCAAACTACGAAATTAATTCCACCACTCACCGTCTACCTTGGTTGGAGAGATTTTGAAATTGAGCCATAAACTGGAAAGGAAGGAGTAGTAACATAGCCTAGGGTAGCTTGCTGCACCACGGACTCCAAGGAACTTGCTGTAGTAGTACTACTCCTATATATACCACTGTACTATTCCTACTACTACTAAAAGTCATATATTCCAAACAATATGATAATCTCTCTAACCAAAGTAGGGACGAGGAGTAAACGGAGGGAGTAGTAAAATTTTCTCCTCGTCCTGTGAGCCACCGCGTGCGTGGGCGAGGGAGTGGGCGTAAGGCGTAGTACTACTACCTCCGTCCTGGTTTATAGGTCACCTTTGTAGTTTGTGCCAAATTTTGACCAAATATTTAGCTAACAAAATGTTAATGCATGTCAACAAAAATTATATCATTGGATTCGTATTTCAACATAGTTTTCAATGATATAATTTTTGGTAATATGCACGGATATTTTGTTAGTTCAATCTATAGTCAAAATTTGACACAATATACAATGGGGACCAATAAACCAGGACAGAGGTAGTAGTAACCAAGCTTCACCTTGTCCTGCGAGCCACCGCGCCCGTGGGCATGGGAGACGGCGTGGTAAGAAAGCTGCTCCTCGTTCTGTGAGTTGACGGGATACATCAAAAGTAATACGTACAGAGCATCTTGAGTGTATAGAGCCTTGCCTCTAAGGTAGGCCCCACATGGTTTGCCTCTTTTTTAACATAACGCGTCAAGTCACAGTTTGTTTCTTCACCCGTGGTAGACGATCCTCCATCAAGTGGACAACTAGTACACGTGTCAAATTACCACGTGGGCTGCCTTTTCGTACAGAAATGAGCTCGACCGTGTACCCACGCGGGTGTGGTTGGGAAAGAGACGGGAGTACGTGCGTCGTGCATGCACCTCTTCTATTTGTGCACGTCCCCGACCTACGTGTGTGTGAGAGAGAGATACAAACCTAGACATAATGCGCCGTCCATCCCCATGCCCCCGCCCAGTCCGACCACCAGTCACCACCACGCCCACTCTTCCTCACCTTATCTCTCATCTTTCTCGAGATATCATTTTTTCGATGAAATTCCCGAGATACCATTTTTCCAATAAAATTCTCGAGATATCATTAGTTTTTACAGATGGGATTACTCCTGCATGGGTCAATCACAATAGGTGTTTTGTTAAAACTGCATCTTGATGTTCCGTGCAATGCACGGGCATCTTGCTAGTCCATGAAAACAACACATGGCAAAATTTCACGGCGAACGAGGGATTTGAATCTGCTGGGAGGGGCTATTTGGATCTTGCCCGGGGTAGCCAAAATATTGGCGACCCTTTTGTCCACTGGTGCCTTTGCCACCGATGAACGAGGGAATGGCTCGGGTGCTCATGCTTCCTCTAGCGCGCACGTTGGGGATGAGCTCGCATGACCTGTGCTTTTTTTGTCCCACCACGCCGCCCAAGCCGGCCACAGACCGACCGACGACCCGCATATTACGCCATCCAACCGTAGCCGCACACATTCTGACAGCAACTCAACCAACCGAACGAAATTCATGCAAACACGGCGATATTTCATATAAACAATGACGGAATTCATATAAAATACCAGATTTTCATACAAACATGAGGGATTTCAGTACATTCAAATCAAGTAAGCGATGCTAGTTCTGGACAGCACAGGTATATAATACCTGGCCTAAATGGTCGCCTGCCGATCCATTTGTGTTCATCATGCCCGGCAGCACGATTACCGGTGTGCCGAGAGCCCCCGAGGTATATGCTTCAGCGCAAAGGACGACTCGCTTCCCCACCGCCAAAGCCGAAGATGATGGTGGAAGGGGGCTTCTCCGTTTTCGTGGAGCCCATGCGGGGTCGACGAAGGTCCTCGCAAAAAAAGGATCCGGCAAGACACCAGCTGTGTACGTCGGCGTCGCCTCCGCGGTGGCCTTCATGGGACCCAAGCGGCGGCGGCCTCCCGTGTTCTACTTCTCCTCGATGATGGCGGCGGATGCGGAGGCGTTGGCCACCGACTCATCGCTCTCCACGCACCCGGCTTCTGTCTCTGCTTGCATGGCGCGGCCGCCGGCATGGGAGTCTCGGCCACAGAAACAGGAGACGCGGTCGCAGACCCAGGACGCGCGGTACGAGGTGGCGGCGTGGACGGCAGCGACGATGCACGTGCGCTGCTCCTCGTCGAGCTGGCCTGGAGCGGTGACTTGTTGAACCGCGCGCCGACTTGGGGCGGCAACTGGCTCCGTCGGGCGAGGGGGGGGAGGTGGATCAGCGAGCTGCATAGCTCATATCCGGTGGGCTCGGCGGGCCACCCAACCAGCTTGGATGCATGATAACTACTCTTCGTAAGCCATTGTAAGAGTGGACAAAATGGTGAAGGAGGAGATAGGGGAGCGGCGGAGGTGTGTGATTCTTGGCCGGCGTTTGGCCTCGTTTAAATAGGAGATTAAATAGACGGCGGACGGGAGGAGCTCGGCAGGCGTTGCGTTTAATGCCGGCCCGGTCATGAACGGACGTGTGTCCAGAGTGGGTTTCTCGGCTTCCACACGGGTTTTATGTAGGCGTTTGAATGCGACAAGGAGGTGTGTTCAGCCGGGCGTGCATCGAGTGGCGCCCTCGACTCTGACGTACGACACCACGCCGTTCTTCCACTGACGTGTGGGCTCTTTGGGTACATGGCCTGCATGTCAGTGACCCAACGGAGGCAGCGCACGGCAGAGGAACTTTTGGTGGGCCAGGGCGGTCAGAAGCGGGCATTTCAAAAACCGATGATTGTTCATTGAGTAATGTAAGAGAATTTTCAAATTTTCATATATACGTTGATAGCCCGTTCGATATGTTGTGATTCATAAAGACCGTTGCAAACATAAATGTTCTGCTTATCACAGATAAGATTGATTAATACCCGTAACAATCCATGTCCTTAACAAAGGGTGCATGCACGTATAGGTTGAGCGTGTGTCTTGCGTCGTGTGCTGTGTGCATCCAGGCATGCAAGTGTTGCCTGCGTGCATGTGTACGTTTCAGTGTTGCATGCATGTGTGCGTACGTGCATGTGTTCGTGAGTGCATGTGTACGTGTCAGTGTTGCACGCCTGCATGCGTGCGTGTGTTTGTTATGTGTACGTGTCAGTGTTGCATGCCTGCATGCGTGTGTTCGTGCGAGTGTTGCGTACATGCATGTGTACGTGCGGGGTGAGGCTACACGTCAGTCGACTGACTTTTTCATCTCTGGTCAGTAGATTTTCCAGCCGTTGGATGCGAAATTAAGGACCTGCAGTTTATCTTCCACCGCCACCCCCTGAGCCACCAGCCACCACCAGGCCGACCGCCGGCCACCGCCGCCTGCGGCGGCCCATGCCACACCGCCCGGCCGCCCGAAACCACTCCCCATCGCGGTCCACCGCCACCCGGCCATCCTCTAGACCCCCCCGAGCTTTTCTCCGGCGATCCCCACGCCACCGCCCAATCACGCGCCCCAGAGGTCTCATGACTTGAATCAGCACGACCACTAATTTATTACCATTTTGTCTTTCATATCTGCGTTGTGGGTGGGCAGATGGTAATGTCTTGCTGCTGAATGTGGACCGTTTGACTGGTCAATTGATCGTGGCATCAACCAACTACGGAGCTGTATGGTGAGCCAGTGACCGTATGATCACCCTAAAATCAATTTTATTAACACAGTACAGACTCAAACTACCATTTCTTTCTTTCATATACGCGCTGACAGGTGGGCCCCATGGTTACGCACCCCGATGGTGCAACACTAGTTGCGCCACATGGAACATTTGACTGGTTAATTGATTGTGTCATCAACAAAATACAGAGTTGTACGGGTGAGCCAATGACCGTATAATCACGACATGTATTTTTTTAACATGGTACAGACGCAAGCACTCACCGCTATAAGCGCACACACGCAAACCCTACCCCTATGAGCACCTTCGAGAGAGTGAGCAACATATGATCTTGAGATTTTATGAAGTCACCATAGGTGCCTCGTAGTCGAGTGGAACGTCTCCTCCCATTGAACGCACATCGCCGGAAAAATACTGAAATTAACCCAGGATAAATGTGAGCACCAGGCCTTTAACCCTGGTGGGCTCAAGAAACCACTGTCCTCCTAACCATCCAACCACAGGTTGGTTAGCACCACAAAATGTATGTGGTGACCGTGATGAGCTTATTCTGAAGTCCAGTGACCATATCGTGCTTTCGCTTCAAATACAATGACCGTAAGTGTCATCAACAAAATACGGAGCATGCATCAAATACAATCCGTCAGTGTCATCAACAAAATATAGAGACGTATCATGAGCTAGATACCGTATGATCACCACGAGAATGTATACGGTGACCGTAATTAGCATATTCTGAAGTCCAGTGACCGTATAGTGCTTTCACTTGAAATACAGTGACCGTCACGCGTGAATGTGTCATGGGCATGCATACTTTTAGAGGGCCGAGAGATAGTTTGTGTGCGTACGTGAAAGTGGTGTAGAAAGAGGGGTGTCGGTGGAGACAAGGAGAATCACGCCTTCGTTTCTCTTTCCGTGACTAATATTTTAGGAGAAAATATAAACATTCACAATGCGAACAAATATTTTGGATGCAACATGCAATTAACTTTCATGTATAACATTGTACTATTGTATATGCTTATTTTCTTATTGGCCGATTGCGTGTGTGGTGTGGTGGGCACGTCATTTCTAGTTGTGGTAGGCACATCATTTCTAGTTGTGGTGTGTCAACATGAGGACTCATGGGTCGGTTCCATCCTGCGCCACATAGGTTGGACCGAGATGCATTATACGAAGACCCATGTGGAGGACTCGGCGTACAACACGAAGCTACCAGAGTCGTGGAGGACTCTATCCCCACTGGTGATAAGCCGACTATATATGATTTGTAACCCTAGGCCCCGAGTATGTTATAGAAGCACAGGGGCTAGTTAAATCGATAGTATACACACATGCACAATGCAGGTATTCACATGTACTTTGTACACACCCTATCACTAATATCTGATGCAGTAGTAGTCTTTTTCCTCAAGCTGCAAGGGTCCGAACTTGGGTAAAACTTTGCCTCGTATTACCATCCAGCCTAACAGTCAGGGATATCCTACCGAATGATCTGATGGAATCATATCTGCCAACTACTAAGAGAGAGGTGTGTGTGTGGGGGGCAATGTGTCTTGAGAGGCTGAAGATAATGTGCGTGCGGGAGACACGTAGGCACATATATGTGCATATAGAGGGCTAGTAGAGACCGTGCGTGTGTATATATGCATGTGAGATAAATAGTGTTTTCCAACTGAGATTAGTGAAAAGAGTGGTACATAGTAGTCAGAGAGAGAGAGAGAGTGCGTGAGACACCCTGACACCCCGGGAGAGATTGTGAGCATGTGTCAAAGAGAAATGCCGATGTATATAAAGTGTGTGCACTTATGCGTTAGATAGAGAGAGATATAGCGCGTTTGTGAGAACGGGCCGAGGAATAGTGCATCTATGTGTAAAAGGCGGTTCTACACATTAAATTAAAATATAAATGGCATTATTCTTTTTGGATGAGATCATGAGAATGAACGAAAATCGGTCTATCAGACACCCATACTCTATTGAATTCTAGCATGTGCATGTGTTTATTTCATATTATTGATCCATAGAGTGAGGGCGGTTTGAAATACAGGCAGTGCGTTGCTTTTGCAATTCATATATAAACATTAATCAGTGCACTCCATGTTGTTAGTGTGAAGCACTTTATACAGTTGTCACTTTGTCGGTGTACAAAAGAAGGGGCGCACCTTTGTACCCCTTTACCTGTGCACGGACAGTCGGAGCCGCGCCCACGGCCGCACCGAGCAGAATAGGGGAGGTGAACCGACAAGACCCTTGCCGGGGCGGCTCGCCCACACCAGCGGAGTGAGCCACCCTCGAGCCCACGGGTTCCAACTCAACCAACCACGTTGGAACTAGGGCTCGGGAGGCACCTCCATGGTGGCATGCATATCTTTGTCAAGACCAAGGAATATTCAAGATCAGATGAGGATTAAAAGACAACGGTCCTCGGCAAGATCCTTGCCGAGGAAAGCCACAAGACCTCCAGCAAGACCCTTGCCGGGGACGACAGCGCGCCACGGCAAGACCCTTGCCGGGCCACCCGGCAAGGCCCTCACCGAGGACGCCAGCAAGGCCACTTCTAGGCCCGCACCATCCAAGTCTCCACCGCTGTTCGCATGCAGCTGCCAGCTCAACCAGCTGGGCTGGCCCCTGCGTGGCAACATGCAGCTCCTAGACCGGATTAGCAAGGACATGCGTGGCGGCACGCAGATCTTCATGAAGACCCTACCGCCGTGCCACCTCAGCTGCTTGCCTGCCTGCATGGCGCCGCATGCGGCGCTGGCTAGGGCGCGTGTCGAAGCGAGGGGAGCGGCGACGGACGGGCGGGCCACGCCCCCGTCCCCGATAAAGCTAGGGGACACCTAAGCGACGCATTAAATGCGTCTTGTCCTGTAATACGAGCAATAAGCTCGTAGCACTGTACGCCTTTCCACCTCCTGTGTGCCACAGTGGCAGCCCCTTTCGACTACAAAAGGAGGCGCATGGAGTACTGGAGAAGGATTCAGCTCCTTGGAACTGCTCAACAACCATAGCTAGTTCAAGGGCTCAAGAACACTCAATACATCCACCAAAGCAAGACTAGGGTTTTACGCATCCTCGCGGCCCGAACCTGGTTAAAGGATCCTTGTGCTGATTACTAATCCTGATCTTCTCGCAACCCTGCGCCCCGACAACCGTAGTAGGGATTATTGTGATCCCATAGGTGTCGTCCCACACCGACATCTTTGGTGCGCCAGGTAGGGGGTGCAATTGTGAGAATCTGGTCTAGTAGTTAGCCTAGCGTCTCCTCATCACCATGGCTCCCAAGAAGAAGACGGCCGCGGCGATCGGTTTGTTGGGGGCCGAACGACCCGTGCTAGTACGGGCGAGCAGCGGCCCGGTCGTGGACAGAACCCGAGCCACGGTCCGCGAGCACTAGCATCACCCTGGTAGTCACAGCCTGGCGAGCGGCGCCGTTCGTGCGCCAGGCGACGGGCCGCATGCCACCAAATCCAAAGACGGGGTTGGGCCCCCCACCGGCGGCGCGGGGCCCTCCAGGAGTGTCGTTGTGCCACCCATGGGCGACGCAGCAACCTCCAGGACGCCAACGCCGGCGACCACTGCGCGCTCTTCCCATGGTGTGCATCACGAGCAGCGTCACCACGCTGGTGACCCTGGACACCGCCGTGGGAAGAGCCCTATGCGTCGTCCGCGGGACGATGAAGTTCAGCATGCCCGCCGAAGTGCTTGCGAAAATGGCGTGCAGCCGTTGGGTCGTGATAGAGCTCCCTCTAACGTGGTTAGAAATCGAAGCGCGCCATGGTCCACTCAGTAGTCGCCGCCACCCACGCCAGCAGAAGCTTTGGCGCACGCGCAGCTGCTCCTCGACTTCCCTCCTGCTGCGGAGACGCTCGATGAGTGGAGGGCCACCATCCGGAGCATCGTCGCCATCGCCAACAAAGATGATCCACGACCGGCGGGACCCTCGGGCCGGCGCTCCACCGAGCTACCACATGCCAGCGCTGGGAGGACCGGGGGTGCTGCGGTCACGGTACACTCTCCTCCTCCTGACCAGCCGCCGTGGGCGTCGGCTCGTCGTGACGACGCTTGTGATAACATCTCTATGGCGTCGTCCGACCCGCGGACCCACCGTGACCAGCGCCAAGTTCTTCAAGAACGAGCTCACGAAGATGCTCGAACCACTATCGAGCGCCGACGTGATACACGCCACCAGTCGAACAAGCGGGTGGGACCCACTATGGACCACCCAGCGCCGAGGGGCTCCGGAGGCCTACCTTAGAAGGTGGGCTTCCCAGCCTTTACCCGCGAGCTGCGGCAGTTCCAGTGGCCGTCCCACCGCATGTTCAAGCCCGACGTCGGCGAGAAGTACACTGGCAAGACCCATCCGTCCGAGTTCCTCAGCATCTACACCATCGCGATGCAAGCTGCCGGAGCTCGCAACGACAAGGTGCTTGCCAATTACTTCTCGTTGGCACTGAAGCCCAATGTTATGTCTTGGTTGATGCACTTGTGTCGGATTTCGGGTTCCGGCAGACCCTTGAGGTTCGAACACTGGGGTGCGCGCGGAGATCCGCCCTCTACCTACCTGCACCCCGCCGCCTCGCTAAGATCTAAACTACGAAAGGAACAACACAAGAGACACAATGGTTTATACTAGTTCGGGCCACCGTTGTGGTGTAATACCCTACTCTAGTTTGTGGGGTGGCGGATTGCCTCTTGGGCTGATGGTGATGAACAATACAAGGAAGAAAAGCCTCGCGAGGTTCTGTTCTTGGCCGGGGCGATGAACTGCTTGGAGGAGTTCAGTCGCTCTCTCTCTCTCTCTCTCTCTCTCTCTCTCTCTCTCTCTCTCTCTCTCTCTCTCTCTCTCTGGGATCCTGCTCAAGCTATTCCGGATTGGATCAAGATGCCCCTACCCTGTGGGTGGCTAGTCCTATTTATAGGCGAAGGCCCTGGGCCTCTTCCCAAATATTGAGCGGGAAGGGCGCCAACAATTGGCCATTTTGAAGGGGAACATCTGGTACACTTATCGTGACTAAAGTTGGTCCTCGCTTTGTCAAAGGATCTGGTGGTGGCCTTGGCTTGGGCTCCACAATGACTTCCTTCCTGCCGTTGGGCTGGTCTTGGTCTTGTTGCACGAAATGAACGCCTTTGCTTGATGCTCTACTGCGCTTGCTCCCTTTGCACCAAAGAGGAAAGGAGCACACTTGCCGCAGCTGGCGCCACCCTGGCGCCCTTAGTGCGTCATGGCTTGCGTCATGGGCACCTCGTGAGTACCCGCCTTGATCTCTCTGCCTCCTCGCGAGCCAGCCTGATGAGGCCGTGCACGAGAAGCTCCACAGTCGTCCGCCCGCAATCTGGCCCCTCGCGAGGTCTTGAGCTTAATGTGGGTGAAGATGGGCGTGATGGGCCCCCTTTGAGCCACGCCGCAGGCATGAGCGAGCAAGTCTGGGACCCCGTTCCCGAAACGCCGACAGTAGCCCGGGCCCAAAGCGCGCCGGGCTTGGCGGCGAGAGGCGAAGGGGCAAGTCTGCGCCACAGGCCCTAACAGCCTGCGGCCTTGGGCGCCGCGTGGCGGTTGATTGGACGTGGGCATCTCCACTTCCCCATGACGCCTAGGCAACTACACGAATTGACAAGTCACTGCATGCAAAGCGGGTCATGATTACCTGCGATCGTGGAGGTCTGCGGTTGGCCTCCCCTGGCTTTAAGTACGGAACGGAGAGCGCTCCTCTAGTCCGCTTCTTCTTGCTTCTCCTTCTTCCCGGTCCTTGCTCCGTCTTGCTGCAGTGGATCCGATCCGCCGGTTCTCCATGGCGAGAAGAAGGAAAGCTCCCGAGCAGGGTCTGACCCGCTCCCGCCAAAAAATGGCTAGCCCTCTGCCACCGGAATGAGGTGCCCACGAGTGGTGTCGAGGCCACAGTGCGGCGGCCACCACGGGGTTCCCGCTTCCTTATGCGCCCGGATCGAGGGCTCTGAAAGTCGATGCCCGACCGCCACGGGCGGCGCCGCCGTCGGCGCCGGTGGAGTCCGCGAAGGTCTTGCGTCGTTCCCCGAGGTCCATGCCGAGGGCTCCTCCACGAGTTCGTGCTCCATGCCTCCATGTATCCTCGGTCTTGGATTTGCCTTCCTCCTTTTTCGCTTCGCGATCCCGAGGAGGATCCCTAGAGCTCGGCTACAAACACGCCCGGCTCGGCACCCTTGCGGCTCGGGCGAGAGGTTGCGGTCGTTGCCCAGGCGAGGTCTTCATGACTCGAGGCTGGGGCGAGATCGCCGGTCTGCAGGACAAGGCGCCCTCGCGATTCACAGGTCTGACGGCGCTTCGGGCATGCTCTTCAAGGTCTTCGATGCGGAAGGGCGCCGACTGGAGTGCTGCCCCGGGAGAGGTGATCGAGGCCCTGCTGAGGCGAGGGCTAGGCTCGTCGACCGCTCCCTCGGCAGCCCCTCAGGTGGCGGAGGCGTCGTAGGATCCAGCGACTCCGCTGAGCTCTTCGCGACTCTGGAGACGAGCGACGACAGCTACGAGCCCCCGAGCCTGCGCCCCTCTCGGAGCAGGGCGGGCTCGGCAAGCCATTGCCACCTCTGATCTGGATGGGGTTGGCGCCGGTGCCTGCCGGCCCACTGCTGATGATGGCGTCTTTTGCAGGAGCGCGTGTAGTTAGCGTTCTTTAGGATCTGCTCCCTGCGAGGAATCAAAAGCGCGCCCCATGGGGGCTTGTAAGGTGCCTTGGTCCTGTTTGTTAATATGATCCTTGTTGCGAAGTAGTGCGAGTTGCTCATTCTGCCTTAGCTCAGTTCTCCCTTTCGAACCTCGCGAGGGCTTGACGCTCTGCGCCGACAGGTCTGAGTCCCAAGGCAAGCTTCAGCTGTCGCTGGTATGCCAGGTCGCAATGCCGTGGTCAAGGCCAGGAGGTGAGCGGCCCGGGGTCCGGTAAGAGCCCCTGAGTTGCGATGCTCAGGAGGTCTGAAAGTGCGTTATATCGACTAGAGGGGGGGTGAATAGGCGATTTTTATGAATTTTTCAAATTCTTCACTGAGGAATTTGCTGGTGAGGAAATTCCTTAGCGAAGAAATACATGCAGCGGAATAAGTACTCGAAGTAAGCATAGCAGATTACATGCATAGTCATCATGATGAAATGAAGACAATCACAGTACCGAAAGCGTAATCACAGGATAACACAAGATGAAGACAAACGGTGAAGAAATTGAGCGAGGAAATTGAGAAAGTCTTGATCAAAGTCTTCAAACACGAGATATGACAAACACTCAACACGATAATGAGGAAATGAAAGGTTGAGGAAATAGAACCGATTAGGTTGGTGAAGACAATGATTTGGTAGACCAGTTCAACTGCTGTCTCGGTTATGCGTCTGGTTGGAGCGGTGAGTATTTAAACTCGAGGACACGCAGATCCGGACACCCGATCCTTGAGCACGCAGCTCGGGACACCAAGTCCTCACCGTATTCTCCTTGAACTAAGGTCACGCAGACCTCGTCCAATCACTCGTGGTAAGTCTTGAGCGACTTCCAAACCTTCACATACTTGGTCACTCGGCGATCCACAATTCCTCTTGGATGCTCTAGACCGTGGCCCTAACCGTCTGGAAGAAGCACAGTCTTCAAAGGTAAAAGCGTCGGATCCACGGGATCAATTTCTTGATGATGCTCAATCACTTTGGGTTTATGGGGGTTTGGTTTTGGGATTTTCCTCACTTGATGATTTTCGCTCAAAGTCCTCGGAGGATGGGTTGCTCTCAAATGACAAGTGTCAAGTTCTCTCGAAGCAGCCAACCAACTAGTGGTTGTAGAGGCGACTATTTATAGCCTAGGAGCAGCCCGACATGATAAGACATAAATGCCCTTAAATGATATGACCGTTAGGTGGAGATATTTTAGGGACAGGTGGCGGCGCGACAAGACAGCGATCGGAAATTTGAATATCAAATTCCTCGGGGCTATCATGTTCCTCCTTGTGTAGGCAATTACATTTGGCGAATTCCTAACTCCTCGATCGAACAAATTCCTCGATGACGGAAGAGCTTCGTCTCATCCTTTGAAGAAATTGACTGAACTGTATGAGATTTCAAAAGCTTCACTCGAAGGGATTGGTAGGTGTAGGATTTTGAGTTGAGCATCAAATGGAAATTTTTCCTTAGTATTTCCTCGACCCCCTTTAACGATGCGGTGTTTCCTATGACTCAAGAAAGAAAATGAAACTACGAAAACAAAAGTCTTCACGCTTCATGTTCCTCAGCGAATACCAAGTCTTGAGGATCACACCAATTTCTTCACTTTCAAAGTCTTGAAAAGTCTTGAATATCAAATTCTTGATTGAAGAAATTCATTTTAGGGTCGACTTTCTCTGTAAATATCAAACTCCTCATAGACTTATAGACCTGTGTACACTCACAAGCGCATTAGTTACTTAACCTATAAGTCTTCAATACACCAAAATCACTAAGGGGCACTAGATGCACTTACAATCTCCCCTTTTGGTGATTGATGACAATCAGAGTTAAGTTTTCAACGAGGATAAATATATGAAGTGTAAATCTGATAATGAGGATTTTGATTGCAAGATATAGAAGAACTCCCCACGAAGATGTGCATAGTGAGAAATTGCTTTTGAGGCAATGCACATTTGAAGAATTGAATCATGGAGATCTCCCCTATATCTTGTAATTCATACGCATTTAACATATAATATGAAGAATTTGAAATGCATGATGAAATATGGTGCTTGATGATATGCGAGCATGCAAAATAATGCATAAAGAGTATCGAGCCCAATGCGTATGAGAATTTGAAACTCATTTGAGTATCGGATCCCAAATCGATTTGAAGATTTTCACGAGCTCATGAGGATCGAGCATAACAAGGATCAGCATATCAACACTACTTTAATCAGATCATAGAGCAAAAGCATAATGCATCAAAAGTATCAAAGCACCATCGGTTTTAAGATTACAACTCGATCCAATAAAGGTTTGAGAAGAGCGAGAGTTGTAACTTAATAAAATATTGTATATAGACAAAAGCGAGACCGGCTTGAAGACTAACTCAAATTTCTCCCCTTTGTCATCGAATGACCAAAAGGATCGGCGAGGACTAACGCTCTTGAAGAATTTCAAGTTGAAGAAGGGCGCCCGACATTATCGGGGTTGTTCGTTGAAGTAGGACCAGCAGCGATGTCTTCCAAATCTTCATTTTCATCGATGTCGCGAGATGAAGAATAGGAGCTAGCCACTAAGGAAGGAACTTTGACTTTCTTGAATTTCTTGGAGGAGGTGCGAGACCAGTCAAATTCTTCCTTGAGTCCCATTGATTTCAGTTCTTCTTCATTGTAGACATGTGAAAGAACAGCCGGGGCGCTTGAAGGTTTCATGAAGATAGTAGTGGTTTTCTTCCTTTGCATTGTGAGTTGAGGTCATGTTGTAAAGAATAGTACCAAGCGGCGTTTGACCCACTTGTGATTGCGATCAACCTTGATGAAGGCGAGGAGTAACTCACGATCGAGTCATCACCACAGGTGCAGTTCCTTGAGGATTTTGCTGGCGAGGTATTTCTTCTTTGAGTCATGTGTGGCGAGTCATCATTGGTGGAGTAAGATGCTGCTTTGCGGCTGTCCATCAATGGACGAATGCCTTCATCTATCACAGCATAGCCTTTCCCTTTTCATCGGTGAGGCAATTGGCCGTTTGAGGACTTCAATCGGGGATAGGTAGCTGCGATGGTTCAAAGTGTCGACCTTGTAATTCGGTGAAGATCTTGACTGATGAATCTCATAATCCAAGGTGCATAAGGTTTGAGCTCAAAAGGTGACATGGCAATGTTAGCGAGTCCTCATGAAGAAATCATGGAAATTGACAGAGAGCGCCATGGATGATGTTGAAAAGCATATTCTTCATGATGCCAGCGACCTCTTCATCATTGAGTCGTGGCCCTTGATAGGACTCATAGTCTTCGACAAAATTCGATGAGACTGCTCGAGGCACATATAGCAATTCCTTGACGAGAATTTGGTCCTTGGAGCTTGCCTTGGTTTCAAAGGCTTCATCAACACTTGCATATAGTGATTTGAAAGTTCCTTTTCTTCATAGATCGGCGTGCACCGTCAATGGAGGACTGAGTGGAAGGGCTCGAAGCAATTCACTTCTTTGGAGCCTTGTAGTGAGTGTTTTCGGTCATCAATCCAAGACCCATGAAGTCACATCTTGACGTCTCCGGTGATGTGAAGTGTTGCATAGAACTGAAGAATTAGCTCTTCATTCCAATCACAAATATCGATTGCAAAAGTTTAGAAGACCTGCATCGTGAAGAACACTTAGGGCGGGCTCAAAGCCAGGCGGCGACTCCATATCCACATGAGGAATATGAGCATGATCGAAGATTTTGTCCTTGTTGAAAAGCACCGAGGAATAGAAGTTGGCTTGGTGGCGGTCGAGCGCCTCTTCCTAATCGAGCGAGTCATAAGGATTATATTCGATGAAGAACACATGCTCGACAAAGAAATCCTTAGCCTTGAACTTTTGTTTGGTGAGAACGGATTCTTACTTTTTGGCGGAGGGTGTCGATCGGTTGCATCACCACCTCTGGAATCGTAAGTTCAGGTTCTTGACTTGAGGATTTTCTTGATCCTCAACTTGTGCGATCGAGGATTTTCAGCAGCGGCGGCAGTTTCATCAGCGCTAGTGGCTGGAATTTCTTCATGCACAGGACTCGTGGGTTGATTTTCTTGAGTCGATCTGGACGATCTGTGGGGTGAGGAACTTGTTGAAGCGGGGTGAAGAGCGGAGTATTGGGATGTTGATTTTCCCAAAATCATCATTGATTCTTGGAGTGGTGCATCAATATCCACATCTTCATTTTCAATTTCCTCGGCACCATCTTGAGAATTTCATGGTCGATGAGGAATGGCGGGGTTGAAGGATAGCTTCCACTTCAATTTCTTCATCAATTTTCTCGAACGAGCGGGAGATTGATGTTCTTCATCGAGATCCGGTTGGCACTTCATATTCTTCTCCAAAGGAACCACTTCCTTTGAAGGTATGGAGGAAATTGGAATAGCATCAATCGGGTTTTCAACAGAGCTGGTCATTGGCTTCATTTTCTTGCGGCGAAGAATCGGCGCAGTGATGCTTTTCTCTTCTTCACAGCAGCTCGTTCCGCAGCCTTGGTTTTCTTCACATCGAAGCGGATGGAAGAATAGGAGTTGGAGTTGGCGCGGGAGGAGCTGAGGAATTTGGTGCAGTTTCTTGAGAACAAGCGATGCGGTTCCCTGTCTTGAGCAATTTCTTGAGCGCACCACTAGTGGGTGCCTGGCAGTTTCTTCGGTGGCTGGAATTTCTTCATCAGCCTGGAATCAGCATTTTCTTCAGCATGCTGAGCTTCAGCGTTCTTGGCATTTTCTTCATGAGGCTGGCGGATGCTTGACTGAGGATTTCATGTTGCAGGTGCAGCAACACTTGTGAGATTCTTCGTCAGTTAGCGAATTTGGTCTTGACAACTTGCCAATCAGCATAGTGCGTGTCAAAGTTCTTCTTGAGGTTCTGAATTTCAGTTTGAGCTTGAAGAAGTTCCTCGGTGTCATCTTGACAACATTTTCTTCAAGAACCTCTCCTTCTTATATTGAGCCTTCTTGATTTCCTTCGCCTTCTCGAACTTCCATTTTCTTCAGCAATGAAGTGAGTCAACATATGACTTTGACCAGGTGTCAAAGGAAGATCGAGCGAGAGGGTATTGGGATCGTTGTGCGAAGGTCGATGAAATCGAGGACTTTCTTGGGTCCAAAAGCGTGGCACAGCTGTTCCCTTAGCTCTTGCGGCTCTAGCTTGACGGTCTCGATGATTTCTTCAAGTTCTTCATCGGATGCCTCATCATCGAGATGTACGTGGGCGACAAGCTGTTTCTTCCTTGGACTGGGCGAGGACCACGTCCATTGTTGCTTTTGTCTTGACGCGTCGGGCCGATGAAGAATTGAAAGCAGGTGAGAATTTGCGAGGTGCACGAGGCAATTGAAAAACCAGCAGTCCTTTGACAAGTGGCTAGATGCCTGGGCCCGAAGGTTTGGGCCAGACAGGTGAGGACTTTGATGGAGCAGCAGCTGTGTGAGAATTTCTCTTGAGAATTTGCTGGAAGGAGCTGGCGAGAACTTGGCCGTGAGGGCATAGATGAAGAAGCACTTGGCTTATTGGCAGACTTCTTTTGCATCGATTTCCTCGGCTTGGCGAGACCTCGATGTGCGGCAGCGGCGAGAATCCTCATTGAATTTCTTCACGCTTCCTTTGCTTGCTTAGCCAACAGCTTGGCGTTTAGCCCATTCATCGGAAAGTCCTCACGCGTTTGGCGCTAGTGGGATCAGCTATTTGGCACTGGTGCCAAAGGAGCTCTTGGGCATGGAGGATTTAGCGAATTTCTTCATGTACTTAGGTGTAACATAGCGGTATTCCTTCCATTCCGTGCCCATCTCCGTTCAATTTTCTGAATCGCACCTTGCGTTGGTTTTGCTTTCCTCATCGGTGTGCAATAGTCAGCATATATTTCCTCGGGGATTTGAATCTGTCATGACCTCAGTTTCTTTCCTCCTTCTGCGGCTTCTTACCATCTGCCATTTTCTTGGTGAGGAATTTGAACAATTGAGTTCTCTGAAGAAGTGTGCAGTTTTTCTTGAGGAGCGCTGCAAATGAGTTAAGTTGATGAGAACCTAGGGATTCAGCAGCGGACATTTGTACTGTGAGCAGAGTATAGGTGCGAGGAATTTGAAGAGGTCATATCGTTCTCGGAGGTTTTCAAAAAAGTTTGAGGATTTTGACGGATGAGCCTTGAAGAATTTCAATAAGCGTTCTTTATCTTAGGTTCGAGTTGTATAGATCGAAGATCCACACAATTGAGGAATCTTGAAGAAAATCATAGCTTAGAGAAATGAGTCAAGAGATTTGAGGTGTTCATATGTGTGAGAATTTGAAATAAACACCTTTGAAGAATTTGAAGAAAATTTGAGAATCAAAGCGAGTAAATAAAAGTAACTTTTAATTTACCAAGTGAAGAACACGACGAACTGAGATGAACAGTTTAGAAGTTAAATCGTTCAGATCTTCTCCGCCCTAACTTGGCGGAGAAATCAGCTACGGCGGACGGCGGAGTGAAGAAATTCCACGGTCGGTAGCGATGCGTCGGCGAAGAGGTCAAGCGGTGAAGCTTTTCCTCACCGCGACGATGGAGTAAGCGGCGGCGCTAGGGTTTCGAGGAGCTCGGCGGGAGAGAGATCGGCGAGTAAAAAGTGAGGAAGGAGAGAGGGGTATTTATAGCCACGGTGAAAAGCGGCTCGTCCGAAGATTTAGAACGAGCGTGCCTGACCGCTTCCTTCTCACGACATGTGTCACCCACGTCTTGTGTAGTGGAGATCGTGTGCGATCGTGGGTGGATATAATAATGCATCGTGGGATGCGGAGCGGTTTAAGCGGTAAAATCGAAGTTTGGATAAGATTCGTTTTAAAAGTTCCGTTTGCAATTTCTTCATTTATCAAGGACACGGTGAAGAATTTGAGCGAGTTTCAAAGTAGAACGCACATGAAGAATTTGTGAATGGATTGGGTTGAGTATAGCATAGAGGGAAGGGTCCGATCACATTCACTTAGCGAAAAAGCGACTTGAAGAAATAGCCATAAGTGAATCTTGTAGAGGACATAAATCCATATATATATATATAGCCAATGAAGAAAGGCAGCGGAAGCAGTGAAGATTTTGCAAAGTTGAAGAATTTGAAAAACTGAAGAATTTGAAAAACTGAAGAATTTCAAAAAGCTGAAGAATTTCAAAAGCGAAGAATTTCAAAAGCGAAGAAAAACTCAAATTGAAGATTTTCAACTTTGGTGGTGGCGTGACCCACCGTATAAGAATGATGATTTCAGACACAGCGTACAATTGTCGTGGGGTTACGAGAATCAAATTCTTCATTAATTTCTTCACATTTAGAGTGTTATTCTTCATTGATTGAAGAAAACGTTTCTTCATGTGTTGCACATCTAAGTCATCAATTTTGCATAAGTGTTAGGATGTGTGTCCTTTTCAAAGAACATTCGAAGATTCTAAGATATTTAGCTCACACGCAACTTGCTAAATCTCTTCTCATCCAAGGGCTTAGTGAAGATATCAGCTAGCTGTTCTTGATCTTCACGTGCTTTCGATGGAGATGTAAGCCCTTCAACACATGATCACGAAGAAAATGATGGCGAATTTGAATGTGCTTTGTCTTGAGTGCTGAACTGGGTTGTGAGCAATCTTGATGGCACTCTCATTGTCACGATGAGAGGCACATTCTTCACGTTGATGCCGTAGTCCTTGAGGTTTGCTTCATCCATAGTAATTGAGCACAACACGAGCCAGCAGCAATGTATTCAGCTTCGCGATGGACGGTGATCGCAGATTCTGTTTCTTGAGGACCAACGGACCAAAGATCGTCAGAGGAATGACAAGTACCAGATGTTGACTTGCGGTCCACGATCACCAGCATAGTCGAGTCGAGAATATCAATGAGATCAAAAGTAGAGCCCTTGGGGTACCATAATCCTAGTGTTGGTGTGTGAGCTAGATATCGAAGAATATGCTTCACAGCCTTATGGTGTGATTCCTTGGTGTAGCTTGAAATCGGGCACACATGCAAACACTAAGCATTATATCTGGCCTAGATGCACATAAGTACAATAAAGAACCAATCATGGGCGGTATACCTTGTGATCGAAGTCAATACCATTTTCATCGATGCATAGATGGCCATTTGTGGGCATAGGAATTTTGACGCCTTTGCAATCTTGCATGCGAATTTCTTGAGGACATCTTTGAGGTATTTCTCTGAGATATGAATATGCCATTGTGTTGTTGACGAATTTGAAGACCTAAGAAGAATTTCAACTCTCCCATCATAGACATTTGATATTCTTCACTCATCATATAGGCAAATTCATCACTATAACGTTGGTCGATACAGCCAAAGATAATATCATCAACATATATTTGGCACACAAACAGTTCACCATCATAAGATTTAGTAAAGAGAGTAGGGTCGAGTGAACGGGTGTGAAGCCATTCTTCACGAAGAATTCCTTCAATGTATCATACCACGCTTGAGGGGCTTGCTTGAGGCCATAGAGGGCCTTATTTAGTCTGAAGACTTTGTCGAGATTCTTTGGATCTTCAAAACACAGGGGTTGAGCAACATATACTTCTTCCTCAAGCTTACCATTGAGGAATGCACTTTTCACATCCATTTGATATAAAGTGATATTGTGATGGTTAGCATAGGCGAGTAATATGCGAATAGACTCAAGTCTAGCAACAGGTGCAAAAGTTTCATCGAAATCAATTCCTTCAACCTGCGTGTAGCCTTGAGCTACTAGTCGTGCCTTATTCCTCACCACAAGACCATTTTCATCTTGCTTGTTGCGATAGATCCACTTTGTGCCAATGATATTATGCTTGCGAGGATCTGGACGTTTGACCAGTTCCCAAACGTTGTTGAGCTCGAACTGATGTAATTCTTCTTGCATGGCCTGAATCCACTCCGGCTCCAGAAATGCTTCATCTACCTTAGTGGGCTCTGTGATAGAGACAAAAGCATAGTGCCCACAAAAGTTAGATAAGTGTGAAGCTTTTGGCGAGTGAGAGGACTGGCGCTTCAATGTCATCGATGATCTTGTCAACTTGCACTTCTTTTGCAGCGTGAGGATGAGCTGGTTGTCTTGAGGAATTTGATCATTTTCCTCGGCACCATTTTCTTGACATTATCTTGAGTGCATCATTTCGGCGTTCTTGGCGTCTGAGGAATGAATTCTTGAGCAGTTTCTTGATGGGAATGACATCCTCGGTTGCCTTGAACTGATAGAATCCTCGGTGCTGGTTCGTCTAACACAGAAGGTAGGTGCTCTCTTTGCGAGCCATTAGTTTCATCGAACCGCACATCTCGACAGTGTCAACAATCTTGTGAAGTGTGATGTTGAAGACTACTGTAGGTGTCGCGAGTCCTTTCGTAACCAAGCATAAAACCTTCATGTGCTTTCGGTGCAAATTTAGAGTGGTGGTGAGGATCTCTAATCCAGCATTTAGCACGAAGACTTTGAAATAACTTACATTGGGTTTCTTGTCGTTGAGGAGTTCATAGGCAGTCTTCTTGAAGAATTTGTGAAGATATACTCTGTTGATGATGTGGCACGCAGTGTCAATTGCTTCAATCGAGAAGCGACTAGGCGTTTTGTATTCATCAAGCATAGTGCGAGCCATCTCAACAAGAGTTACGTTCTTGCGCTCCACGGCGCCATTTCTTTGAGGAGTATAGGGAGCGAGATAACTCATGAGTAATACCAAGTTCATCAAGATAATCCTCAAGACCGGAATTCTTGAACTCAGTTCCATTGTCACTCCTGATGTGCTTGATCTTCACACCAAAGTTGGTTGAAGCCCTCGAGGAAAATCGTTTGAAGATTTCCTGCACAAGTCCCAATACCTGACTTTTGCCTTTGTCAGCAAAGATGATATGCTTCAGATGTGACGGTGATAAGGGAGCATCCATCAATAGATTCTTGTCACCAGTCATGTGATTTGTACATCCACTATCGAGAACCCACTCAGTGGCTTTGGGTTGATCATCCTGCAGATGAATTAGTACAACTTACGATCTCATATACTTCATCAGTGAAGAATATGATATCAAGTTCATCGAGATGAATTTCATCGGTCGATATTCAGATAAGCGGTAGGAGGGCGTGTGAAATGAAAGTCCATTTCATCATGATTAGCTGCGTCCTTCGAGCATTTTGTCGGGCCCCGACAAATTCTTGAGACGTTTAAGACACGTGCGAGACCTGACCCTGCGAGAAGAGATTAGTTCTTTTCTTCACCACCCACATCTGAAGGGGTGGCAAAGAGTTCATCATTCTGCGAGCACCATATGAGAATGGTGGCATAGAGGCCAAACCATTTCGTTTCACATAAGAGGGGTTAGGGTAAGCATATGAATAAGCGGAGAAATTCTTGAGGACTTATGAACATATTGGTTTGAAGAATAATGCACATATTCATAGCCCTTAGCTCTACCTGCGAAAGCGAGTTATTAGCACGATGATAATCATATGAGGACTTTGATCCTTTTGAGGAATTTGATCCACGTGAGAATTTGGTCCGTATGAGGACTTGGATCCATATGAAGAATTTGGTCCATATGAAGAATTTGATCTGGGGTTCCTTTTCTTCACGGTGGTGTCATGAGGACATTCACTTGAAGACTTTCAAGGCACTTCTTGGGAACCCAGATTTTCTTCATAGGGGACCGTTCTGCGATTAGTGCCAACATATCTAGCAAATACTTCACCATTCTGATTTTTGAACAGTTTATAGTTTGAGTCAAATGACTCATCATCGAATGAGGAAATTCACATGTAAAACCAGATAAGGTAGATGGATCAAGCTGGAGGTCCCTTTGCAGCAACCCATGAGGTTTTGGGATCTGCTCGGGCTTCGATCGTTCCATCGACATTGAGTTTCCTCTCAAAGGCAATACCCTCTTTCCTAGGGTTTCTGTTGAGGATCTGCTTTTAAGCACATCACAAAGAGTCGATGCCCTTTGAGGCTTTTGTACATGCTGTCATGTACAATTCCTTCAACCCTGCATCGTCGGTGATACTAGCAATGTCCTCGGATGAGGAATTAGTGATAGTAGAGGCAGGTGAAGAATTTGTAACAGTGAAGCATTTGAACATTCGGTGAAGAATTAGCGATTCACGTTCAATGCACTTTAAGCATGGAGGAACAAATTCTTCTTGAGAAGCGCTGATTTGTTGAGCAAGTAATGAATCGCGCTCCTACGAAGATCTTCATAACTCGCTCTTAGCTTCTCAAGATCTTGCTTTCTTTGAAGAAATTCATAAGAAAGTTTCTCATGATCGAGATAAGAGAGTGTTATGATGACCTTGAAGGCTGTCAAGCCTAGGCGAACTCTCTGAAGATTTTCGATCGGGGCTTGAGTGCGATCCATTTCTTCACCTAACATATCATCACTCTTATCTAGCATGTTTTGAACCTTTTCAAAAGCCCTTTGTTGTTTATAGCAATCTTAGCAAGTTTAGAGTAGCTGGGCTTGAGATCCTCATCGATTCATTTTCACTAGATTGGAGGAGGTGAAATTGAGTACCTTAGCACCTTTTGCCATGAAGCAATAGGTGGGGCGTAGTCATCATTTTCCTCATCGGGTTTGTCGGTGGTCAGTTTCTTGAGCGTTGAAGATGGACTTGCTAACATAAGCGATAGCAAGAGCCGGACTAGCCACACAGATTGATTCTTGAGACTCCTCCTCTTCCTCATTTCCTCAGATTCAGCTTGAGTCCATTTCCTTGCCAATGAATGCAGAGCCTTTTGGAGCTGCTCTTCTTGTGAGAAGAAGGTTTTGAGGATTTTGATGATGAAGATTTTGATGATTTCTTCTTCTTCTTCACGTCATCGAGCTGTAATCCTTGTGTTTCTTCTTCTTCAATTCCTTTTCCCACTTGAGGACAATCTTGGATATAGTGACCAGGTTTCTTGCATTTGTGGCAAAGTCTTCGCTTATAGTCACTAGATGAGGAATCACTGCTTCTTGAGGATTTTCCAAAACGACCACGTCTTGTGAATTTCTGGAATTTCTTCACGAGCGATGCTAGCTCTGGCCAAATTCTTGAGGATCTCCAAGGCTACTACCAGATTCTTCACTCTGATTCAGATTCAGCCTTGGCCTTGAGGCACGTGTTCTTCCATAGCGAACCATAGAGATCTCTCTTTTGACAAGCTGGAACTTCGTGAGTATTTAGCCTTTCGAGGATATCGGCGGGATCAAGAGACTTGTAGTCAGCTCGTTCTTGTATCATCGGTGCGAGTGTCAAATGAGGAATCAAGCGATCTTAGCAATTTCTTCACCACCTCATGGTCGGTGATGTCGGTGGCACCAGTGCTTGAAGCTCATTTGAGATGTCGGTGAAGCGATCGAAGGTTTGTTGAACATTTTAGTTGTCGAGTCTTTTGAAGCGGTTGAAGAGATTCGAAGAACATCAACTCGAGAGTCACGCTGAGTTGAAACACCTTCATTACTTTGGACAGCCTGTCCCGGATGAGTTTAGCGATTCAAAGCACTCACTCTTCCATATTGACCTTTGCTCGAGATGGCCACATATGATATTCTTAAGCTTGAGAATCGAGTTGCTTGAATCTCTTCACATCAGCATCATTCGAGAGGGTGTGGTGAGGAACACCTTTTGTCACAACATACGGAGATCGTTGTCAATTGCTTCAAGATGCATTAGCATTTTGTTCTTCGATGAGGGTAGTCCGTCCCATCGAAGGTAGGACACCCTGCTGAGACCTTGATCATACTGCGGTCGACATAACTAAAACTCCGGTGGTTAAACCAAAATCACACGAAACAAGGGAGTACCTTGCTCGATACCAATTGAAAGTCGTTATATCGACTAGAGGGGGTGAATAGGCGATTTTATGAATTTTCAAATTCTTCACGAGAATTTGCTGGTGAGGAAATTCCTTAGCGAAGAAATACATGCAGCGGAATAAGTACTCGAAGTAAGCATAGCAGATTACATGCATAGTCATCATGATGAAATGAAGACAATCACAGTCTGAAAGCGTAATCACGAGGATAACACAAGATGAAGACAAAGCAGGTGAAGAAATTGAGCGAGGAAATTGAGAAAGTCTTGATCAAAGTCTTCAAACACAGATATGACAAACACTCAACACGATAATGAGGAAATGAAAGGTTGAGGAAATAGAACCAGATTAGGTTGGTGAAGACAATGATTTGGTAGACCAGTTCCAACTGCTTTGTCTCGGTTATGCGTCTGGTTGGGCGGTGAGTATTTAAACTCGAGGACCGCGATCCGGACACCCGATCCTTGAGCACGCAGCTCAGGACACCAAGTCCTCACCGTATTCTCCTTGAACTAAGGTCACGCAGACCTCGTCCAATCACTCGTGGTAAGTCTTCAGGCGACTTCCAAACCTTCACATACTTGGTCACTCGGCGATCCACAATTCCTCTTGGATGCTCTAGACCGTGACGCCTAACCGTCTGGAAGAAGCACAGTCTTCAAAGGTAAAAAGCGTCGGATCCACGCGGGATCAATTTCTTCAGTGATGCTCAATCACTTTGGGTTTGTAGGGGTTTGGTTTTTGGGATTTTCCTCACTTGATGATTTTCGCTCAAAGTCCTCAGAGGATGGGTTGCTCTCAAATGACAAGTGTCAAGTTCTCTCGGAGCAGCCAACCAACTAGTGGTTGTAGGGGGCGGCTATTTATAGCCTAGGGAGCAGCCCGACATGATAAGACATAAATGCCCTTAAATGATATGACCGTTAGGTGGAGATATTTTGGGACAGGTGGCCTTGACAAAGCACGATCGGAAATTTGAATATCAAATTCCTCGGGGCTATCATGTTCCTCCTTTGTGTAGGCAATTACTTGGCGAATTCCTAACTCCTCGATCGAGAACAAATTCCTCGGTGACGGAAGAGCTTCGTCTACATCCTTTGAAGAAATTGACTGAACTGTATGAGATTTCAAAAGCTTCACTCGAAGGGATTGGTAGGTGTAGGATTTTGAGTTGAGCATCAAATGGAAATTTTTCCTTAGTATTTCCTCGACCCCCTTTAACGATGCGGTGTTTCCTATGACTCAAGAAAGAAAATGAAACTACGAAAACAAAAGTCTTCACGCTTCATGTTCCTCAGCGAATACCAAGTCTTGAGGATCACACCAATTTCTTCACTTTCAAAGTCTTGAAAGTCTTGAATATCAAATTCTTGATTGAAGAAATTCATTTTTAGAATTCGACTTTCTCTGTAAATATCAAACTCCTCATAGACTTATAGACCTGTGTACACTCACAAACGCATTAGTTACTTAACCTATAAGTCTTCAATACACCAAAATCACTAAGGGGCACTAGATGCACTTACAAGGTCCCCCTTAGCGCTCAAGCAGCCATCGTTCGGTGAGAAAGGTGAGCGACGTTGCTAACACGGGATTGCGTTGGGTGAGGGGACGGTGCCGTGCTAGTTAGTGCTTCCGGAGGGCGACTTATCTCGAGAATCAGGAGTCGCTTCCTGGCGTGTTGTTGGGTCCGTGCATCGGTAGGTGAGGGGTCGCTTGGCGAGGTCCTCACGTGTCCCTCCCCTCTCGCCTTTGCTCCCCTTTCTGCTCTACGTCCTCGGGTCCCGGCCCTCAAGCGAGTCTTAGCCATCGCTGGTATGCCAGGTCGCGATGCCATGGTCAAGGCCAGAGGGTGAGGGCTGGAGAGCCAGTAGGAGCCCTGAGTCGCGATGCTCAGGCACCCCCCCCCCCTTTAACGTACAAGCGGTTCGCGCGGATGAGGCGAAGGGAGACACCGTGGGGCCTCACGGCGCTGCTCCTTGAAGAGATCCTGCAGGCTCATCACGAGAAAAAACGGCGATTCGCCGTGACAATCGACGATCAGCCGTTAGTTGCCCGGAGGGAAATGACGAAACGAAAACAGACGAGTGGCGCTATCTTGAGCTGCTGCGGCGAGCTCAGCCATTCAGGTTTCTCGGCGTTGCGGGGCGGACCCATGCGCCAAGCACCGTGCGTTAAGGGAGCAGCTCCAGCAGTTGGTGTCGATTGAGCGGGCAACAAGCATGTTAATCACGAAGAGCAAGTCCATTTAGATAAGCGCAAAGAAGGCGAACATCGCCGGGCCTGACCCGGCGACACAGGGATGATGCAGCCCGAGGCGCCCCAACAAGATAAGCTAGGAACATGAAGTAAAAAGGATACGCGCGCGAGGGCGGACCCATGCGGCACAGGAATAATGCAGCCACAGAGGCGCTCGATTAAATGAAACTTTAAAGATGTCACTGATAAGCGCTGAAGGCGAAAGGGTGTTGGTGCAGCGGACTCGGTGGGCTGCGGGAGCCGATCCTCCACGAGCCCCGGGCTCGGGGGCCTCAGGAGGCTCGGGAGGCGCCTGGTGGCTCCTCGTGGACCATCTCCATCTCTGCCGGGGCTGTGGAGCGCTGGCCTCTTGAGCCTCAAGATATCCCTCATGAGGCCTTTGGTGCGTGGCGGCTGCGTTCGGCGAGCCGTGGGGCATCTGACGTGGGCGTGGGGTGGACCCATAGCCCATGCGAGAGGGCGAGGCGCTCTGAGGCGGCTCGGTTGAGCCTGGTATGTCGATCTGAGTGCGCAGCCCACCCTCCTCGCCTAGATGGGGAGCCACGGCGAAGTAAGCAGCTGCCCACTCATGACTCTTGACTCCTGCGGCTCTGAATGATCTTGGCGACAAACTCGAGGTTTGGCCTTCCTTGCCTGCTCCTTCTTGAGGAAGCGTGCTTGAAACACGCCTCCAAGTGGTGCCCAAGAGCCTTCCTCGTGACCTTAGCAAGGTCGGTGGCCCTCGAGGAGCCCGAGCCACTGAGGAGGCGTAGGGCGCTTTCCTATGTGATAGAAGGAGGTTCCCCCAGTAGCGCGGACCACGAGGGCCTGCCTCCTGAGGGGTTGGGCGGACGATGTCTTCTTCTTCTTGGGGTGGTCTCAGGAAGCCTCCTTCCTTCGATCCGGGTCTTCGGTGATGCGGCTGAAAGGCTCGCTCCGAGGGAACACGCGTCTTTCTCTTCGCGGGCACCGTGATGACTCCGCCACTTCTTGGCAACTTGAGGGCGTTAGGCCGTGGTGGAGTTCTGACCATGAACTTAGCCAGCGCTGGGTACCGAGGATGGCGTTGTATGGCGGCGAATGTGGGCGGCGTCGAAGTCGATGAGCTCGGTCGCGATGGTTATCGCGCGCCGAAGGTGACGAGGAGGCAAACCTGCCCAATCGGGACCGTGGAGCCATCGGTGACTCGGAGAAAACTTGGTTGGCTGAAGCTGATTGTAAGGCACTTGGAGATTATTGAGCGTTTCCACAGACGGGACGTTGAGCCCTGCCCGCCATCGATGAGGGTCTTGGTGACTATGCGTTCTTGATGATTGGGGAGCAAAGCATCGGGAGGACTCGGTGTGGCAGCACACTTGAGCTGATCCGCTGGGCTGAGCGTGATGGCGCCGCCGACCACGAGGCGTGTGGCTTCGAGCTTAGGGACGACTGCATTCACTTGGCGGGCGAACTGCGAAGATCGTTGAGAGGCTGGGGCTTGAGCTCCGCCCAGGATCTGACGATCGTCGCGCGGCTCTTGAAGCCCCGGCCCCTCGTCGATGATGGTCTTCATTTCTCCTTGGCTGCGGCGGCGAGAGGAGTGAGCCTGCGTTGCCTTGCGGGCGATCCTCGCGAGGCTGATCCTCGGCCTCCCTCGCGGCGGGTCTTGCCAGCGATCCTACTTGAGATTGGTCGCGCCACCCTTGGCGAGGCCGCGGTCTTCCAGCGTCTGCGTTCCTTCCTCCTCCTCGGTCGTAGCCCGATCGCTGCAGTGGGGCGTCGGCGATCCTCCCTTCTCGCCTGGCTCGGAGCTCTTGACATTTTTTGGTGTTGTGGGTGTGGAGGTCGTGGTACACGTAGTACCGGCTGCCCTTGGAAGACTCGGGCTGATCTCTGCCCCGCTTGGTGTCCGGTTCTGCCGCGAGCACGGCGGCCCCCTTGCGCTTCACGTCCTTGGCCTTGGATTTCTTCTCTTTTGGGTCTGCGGTAGGCAGCTCGAGGAAGGAGAGACGCCCTTCCTCGGCCCTGGCGCACCTGGTCGCCAAGTTGAACAGCTCCAAGGAAGTGCACAGATCTTCATGCATCGCCAACTCCTCCTTCATCTTGACGTCGCGCACACCGTCGAAGAAGGCGGAGATGATGGCCTCCTCGGTCACCTTGGGAATCTTGAGGTGTGCGTTGTTGAAGCGCTGGATGTACTTGCGAGGTCTCCCCAGTTCTTTGCTTGATCTGGCGCATGTCGCTCCACGGCGGGTGGCGATCCACGAGTACCTTGGAAGTTGGCGATGAAGCGGGTGCACATCGTCGAGGAGAGATCGTTCCGGAGGCAGGTTCGAGGAGCAGTGCGGGCCCGTTCTTGGCGCCATGGAAACCAGTTCGCCATGACCTTCGTCTCCGTTGGCGGCCCGATGCCCAGCTCGTGAGCTGGAGGAACTATCTTGAGGTCGGCCGTACCGTCGTGGCGAGGAGGCAGGTCTGGCGAACTTGCCGGGCCCCGCGACGCTGCGCAGCTTCGGTGGTGAAAACGGGCAGCTTCTTGTGTACAGGAGGCCTTGGATGACAAAAGCTTGGTCTTGCGGGTCCCCATGTGCAGCAGCTTGGGAGCAGCAGGGAGTCTTGACGTCTTGGGAGGCGGAGTGCGTGGTCGCGGCAGCTGGGCGGGAGCACTAGGGCAGCTTCTTGCAGGCGAGGACCTCCTGGCAGCTCTGCTCTTGCATTGGGCGCTGGGCGGGCAGGCGGAGTTCCGCCCGAGACCCACGCGCCTTGAGGCAGGCGCCTTCTTGAGGAAAAGCGGCGGCGCCCGAACTTCGTCGCCCGCGAGCGGGTGCGGTGCAGCCAGGGCCAGACGGCCTTGAGAGCCCCAGCAGCCTTGAGCGAGCTTCAGCGGGCAGTCGAGCCACTCTTCGTAAACGTCGTCGGCCGGGCCAGTAGCGCAGGAGCTTCGTTTGCGCGATGGCGCATCTCGAGCCTCCATGGGCATGCGGAATCTGCGAGGCGAAGAACCAGCGGGCGGTGAGGGGTAGCGATCGGCCGTCTTGCCTCACGGAGGATCTTTGGGGCGATGCTTGCTGCTCGTTCCCGCCCGGGCGGTGGCGGCGTTAATGGCGGCGAGGAAGGAGCGAAGCGCCCGCCAGGAGCCGTCTGCGGCGGCAGGAAGCGAGGCGGCTCGGCACTCGGCGCTGGGCCCTGCGGTCGAGACATGGATGCGGTGGTCGACGGAGAACAGAGCGGCGGAAGGCAATTCAGCGCACCCTACTGGGCGCGCCAAATGTCGGATTTCGGGTTCCGGCAGACCCTTGAGGTTCGAACACTGGGGTGCGCACGGATATCCGCCCTCTACCTACATGCACCCCGCCGCCTCGCTAAGATCTAAACTACGAAAGGAAAAACACAAGAGACACAAGGGTTTATACTAGTTCGGGCCACCGTTGTGGTGTAATACCCTACTCTAGTTTGTGGGGTGGCGGATTGCCTCTTGGGCTGATGGTGATGAACAATACAAGGAAGAACAGCCTCGTGAGGGTCTGTTCTTGGCCGGGGCGATGAACTGCTTTGAGGAGTTCAGTCGCTCTCTCTCTCTCTCTCTCTCTCTCTCTCTCTCTCTCTCTCTCTCCTCTCTCTCTCTCTCTCTGGGATCCAGCTCAAGCTATTCCAGATCGGATCAAGATGCCCCTACCCTGTGGGTGGCTAGTCCTATTTATAGGCGAAGGCCCTGGGCCTCTTCCCAAATATTGAGCGGGAAGGGTGCCAACAATTGGCCATTTTGAAGGGGAACATCTGGTACACTTATTACGACTAAAGTTGGTCCTTGCTGTCAAAGGCTCTGGTGGTGGCCTTGGCTTGGTCTCCACATGAATTCCTTCTTGCCGTTGGGCTGGTCTTGGTCTTGTTGCACGAAATGGGCGCCTTTGCTTGATGCTCTACGCTGCGCTTGCTCCCTTTGCACCAAAGAGGAAAGGAGGACCTTTGCAGCGGGCTGGCGCCCTTGGCGCCCTTAGTCGTCATGGCTTGCATCATGGGCACCTTGTGAGGTACCCGCCTTGATCTCTCCGCCTCCTCGCGAGCCAGCTGATGAGGCCGTGCGAGAATCTCCCATCCGTCCGCCCGCAATCCAGGCCCCTCGCGAGGTCTTGAGCTGTGTTGGTGAAGATGGGCGTGATGGGCCCCCTTTGAAACCACGTCGCGGGCATGCGAGCAGGCAAGTCTAGGGACCCCGTTCCGGGACCACGAAGTGTGTCTTGGCGTTCCATCCGGCAAGCTTCTCGGATCCTTTGTGTCGCAGCGGATCGAGCAAACCGAGACAAAATCAAGTCTATTGAGCAGTTAGGCGCCCAGCGGATCAAGGATGTCGTCGACTCACCGGCTGCGTCGCCGCTATGAGCGATTCATCTCCAAGTCCACAAGGCGCCCTTCCGTCTTCAAAATCTTGAAGAAGGCAGGCCCGATGGAGTGGACCCGAAGCGAGCAGCGTTGCAGGATCTGAAGAAATACCTTTCCTCCACGCCAATCTGGTTGCGCCTAAACCACAAGAACCGTTCTGCTGTATCTAGCAGCAACAAATCAAGTGGTCGATGCCGCCTTTGGTGGCACAGAGGGAGGTCGACGAGGAGGCAGTGGCGACGGCAGAACCAGCGGACAGCGAGCCAAAGATTCCCCCGGCTGGACCTGGTGCCGAAGAAGTGGTGCGGAAGAATAAGATGATGCAGCACCCGGTTTACTTTGTCAGCTCCCTCTTGCATGGGGCTAGGTCGAGGTACTCTGGTGTGCAAAAATTGCTCTTCGGTCTCCTTATGGCCTCGAGGAAGCTGCGTCATTACTTCCAAGCCCACGAGATCACTTGTCGTCACCGCCTCCCTTCTAGCGGATCTTGCACAACCGGATGCAACGGAAGGATTGTGGAATGGGCCTTGGAGATGTCGAGCTTTGGGTTGAAGTTTGAAAGTACCTCAACAATCCAGAGCAGAATCTTGGCAGAGTTCATTGCGGAATGGGCCTCAAAACCTGACGAAGAAATCCAAGAGACCGCTCTCCCCTGCGGGGAAGCGGACTCTGTGGATCATGTACTTTGTGAGGGGCCTTCTCGCTGCAAAGCGCCCGGTGCGGTGTGCTGCTTCGCACACCACACGAAACACCTCAAGTAAGTGATCGGATGCACTTTCCCGGGAGATGTCCACAAACAACACTGCTGAGTACGAGGGCTGCTTGCGGTCTCGGGATCGCGGCAGATCCTCGGGTGAAAAGCTCATCGTCGGGGTGACTCACAGCTTGTCGTTAGGCAAGTCAACAAGGATTACCAAAGCCCATTGATGGAGGCCTACGTAGATGAAGTGAGGAAGCTGGAGGAGCGCTTTGACGGTATCCAAGCACAGCACGTTCCCCGAGCGGTGAACGACATCGCTGATTACCTGTCAAAGCGTGCTGCATTCAAGCTACCTGTCGAACCAGGTACCTTTTTGCTCCGGTTAACTCAACCATCCGTCGAACCATCAACGGAGTGGACCTAGCGGAGGAAATCAGGTCCCAGCAAGTACTTTCCCGCCGAGCCCCCTGGGGCTGCCGGCAAGGATGCTGCCGTGGACGCTGAGCCTGCCAAAGAGCAACTGGCTCCGGTAGGGTGTCAAGCCCTGGTCGTGGAGACAGCCGCTCCCATGGCAGAGGAAATGCATTTGGTCCTTGCCATCGAGCCCCAGGCTCCGGCGTGGGCGCTGCATACTGTTCGATTCCTCCAAACAGGGGAACTTCCTGAGGAGCAGGAAGAAGCGAAAAAAGTAGCCCGTCGGTCTGCCCTGTACTAGTTCGTCGATGACGTCCTGTACAGGAGAAGGCCGAATGGTGTGAAATTGAAGTGCATCCCCCAGGAGGAAGGACTGGAGCTGTTGGCAGAGATACATGGAGGCATATGTGGCTCCCACATAGGGTCGAGGGCCCTTGCTGGCAAGGTTTTCCGGCAAGGTTTCTTCAGGCCCACCGCCCTTCAGGATGCGACGACACTAGTAACCAAGTGTGAAGCATGTCAGTTCCATGCAAAGAAGCTTCATCAACCAGCTCAAGCCCTTCTAACGATCCCTCTCTCCTGGCCATTCTCGGTCTGGGGGCTCGACATACTGGGCCCTTTCCCCCGTGCTATCGGTGGCTTTGAGTAATTGTACGTTGCAATCGACAAGTTCACAAAGTGGCCAAAGGTGGAACCAGTGAGGAAGGTGACAGCATAGTCAGCCGTCAAGTTCTTCAAGGGACTAGTCTACCGTTTTGGTGTGCCAAACAGAGTCATCACCGACAACAGCACGCAGTTCACAAGCCACACCTTCATGCAGTACATTCAAGACCTCGGCAGCAAGGTCTGTTTTGCTTCCATCGCACACCCCCGGAGCAACGGCCAAGTAGAGAGGGCGAATGCTGAAGTGTTGCGAGGCCCGAGAACGAAGACCTTTGACATGCTGCATAAGAGCGGAAGGCGCTGGATTTATGAGTTGCCGGCGGTTCTTTGGTCGATGAGGACGACACAAAATCGAGCCACCGGTGAGACACCCTTTGCCCTATTATATGGGGCGGAGGCAGTTCTCCCCACGGAACTCATATACCGGTCACCTTGAGTGCTCGCTTATGATGAGCTTGAGCAGGAGCAGTTGCGGCAAGATGACGCGACGCTCCTTGAGGAAGATCGTCTTCGGGCGGCTGTGAGAGCAGCATGCTACCAGCAAGCTTTGCGCCGCTACCATAGCCACAAGGTTCATGCTCGAAGCTTTGAGGAAGGCGACCTTGTTCTTCGGCGCGTTCAGTCGTGCAAGAATTCCAACAACTTGACACCAAAGTGGGAAGGCCCTTATCGGGTAATACCAGTCACCAGGCCTGGCGCAATCCGCCTGGAGACCGAAGATGTTGTTCCAGTGAGCAACTCCTGGAACATTGAGCATCTTCGCAAGTTTTACCCATAAGGCGCGGCTTGCCGGGCCCCCCAACAAGCCACCTTTTGTACAAGCCTTGCCGGTAAGGCATGTAACCCTTTGTACAAAGCCAGGCGCAGACCCTGAGCACAAATAAATGAAGCGTGGCGCCCTAAGTTATAGCATGCATGCTAGGTCGAGTCTCTTCCTTGGTTAGGGTTGATAGTGCTTAGCGGCGACTAACCCCTAGCCTAGAGGTCGAGTGCGCGTCTCTCTATTCTTTTCTTCCCTCCTTTGGTTCGCAGGGCACACGGACACTTCTAATGAGCTACTTGGAAGAAAGGGAACGGACCGGCGTCCCTACCCCGGTAAACCAAAGTTGTCGGGGCTGCAAGTACAAGGATCCAACCGCGGCAAGACAAGGTTGTGGGGGGCTGCAGATCCAGATAAGTCTTTCATCCTCTGTCATGCATTTCGGAACAGAACTGGGTCATGTGAAACCTCATTTTATCTCCAGGCTACCGTGCTCCCCTTTTACCTACACCTAAGGATTATCTCCTGGGTCCGGATTTGGTTGTAGCCGCGGCAGCAAGGAGATAGAACAAGGAGCCTAAGCCCACTTCATCCCTGCCTCCGCCAAGGGCGCGAGAATGGTCGAGCAAAGTGAGGGGGCGGCAAGGCCTGTTGCCGGGCGAAGAACGTTTATCTTAAATAGTAACAAGGATTCGCTCCTTGTCGCGGGGTCCACCCACGAATGAAAAACCCAGCAAACATCCCTTTTTCATTAAAAGCATCCCACACAGGTACAGTTCATACGGAATGAAAAACATGAGCAAGGGGATTACAAGTTCTAAATTTAACGAAGGCCCGAAGGCTTACAAACTAAAAAATAGATGAGATGCCCATAATCCCTTTCTTGTCCCTCTCCTCAGGAGGCAGGTCAAGAAGGCGAAAGGGCAAAAGGGGTGCCTAGGTGAGCTACGAGCAGCAGTAAGCACCAAGAGAACACCTCGGTGGCTGCCCAAGGGTGGGTCGGTGATGACGGTGCCGGGAAAGGAGCTGGAAGACGAGGCGGCAGGTCGCCGGACACGCGACGAAGGCATCGGTGTCCGCGTACTCCGAGTTGACGGCCTTGCCGCCCGCCCTCTTCCTCTTCCGCAGCCTCCGCGCGCGGCCGCCCAAGGAGGCGGCGCGAGAAGTTCAAGGCTGTCCCTCCCAGCAAAACTCCACGGAGGAGCGACCGAGATCACGAGATCTGAGATGCTGCCATAACCGCCAGGCTGGCGTCGGCGCCTAGTCGGACAAATCCCCGTCATCTTCCCCGCTGTCCTCCTTGTCACTTTCGCTCAAGGAAGAGCTTCCATCGTCGGAGTCTCCGTCGGAGGAGCTCTCCATGCAACACTTCAGGCGAGTTTCAAAATCGCCGAAGACCTTGACGGAGAGCAACCCGTCCTCCATTAATTTGAAGTAGAGGACGAGCCCCGCTGTCAGGCTGTGGATGCGAGCGAATGTCTTCCATCCATGGCGGAGGTACATGACTCGAGGAGCCGGGAAGTCGACGTCGACCCGCGTGCCCCCATTCCCGCAGCCCCTCAAGTGCAACCTGAGGGTCTGGGGTGGGTCACGCTCCATCTCCCGAGCAAACGGGGCGGGAAGACGAAGATGGTGAGGCGGAGGCCGGCAGCCTGATGAAGAACTTGTGGGGCTGGTCTCCAACGTGGCCCTCCGTCGTGAAAGGCATCATTGGTGGGGGCGAGGCCGGCGCGCCGCCCGGTCCTCCTCTTCCCCGAGCACCACGACCTCTGCCACGGCTTCGTACACGGCCTCGCCCCCTCCCCCTTCCCCTCGCGGCCAGCTCCACCACCATGCGCTAAGGAGGAGGAGGGACGCACTGTTGAGCGGCGACCCTCGCCGCCACCATCGAGGGACCGGGGTTCCCCTTCTCCATGGCGGATGAGAGGAAGAAGCAGAAGCAGGAGGAGATAGAAGATAGAAGAATGCGGGATGCCATCCCCCCTTCCCTCTCCTTATAAAGGGGCGGGGTCGGGGCTCGGCCGCCCCGCTCGGCCAATCCAGCCACCAGAGGCGCAGGGAATCGAGACGGACCCGCTGCCCCAACCAGCGACGGCCCGTTTTCCTGTCTCCACCGCTTGCCACCCCAAGCGCATGGAGGACGCGTGGTGAACCTGCAGAACCGAGGGAATGGGTGAAGCGACCTCTCCTCACCCCGTGATCGTGGGGAGTGGACGCCTTGAAGACCGCGACCCGACCCCATTCAGTAAATGGGCCATGCCTTACGCCTCTCCCTCTTCATGGGGAAGGCGCGAACCGCCCCTGTATCGCGATTTGACGCATGCCTGCGGAAACCGTCCCACGCATGCCGCACACGTCACGTACGCACCCTCCCCACGTTGCGCATTCAACGCGGGTCGTGGGGAAGCGTAGCAGACGAGGAGTTGCCATGGTAAAAACCGCCCCTCCTGCCTGCGCGCCGTTTTGGGCCTGGCCCAACAACGCATCGTGCTTATATGTGGCCAGGCCCGGGGGCTCCTGTCGGTGTACAAAAGAAGGGTCGCACCTTTGTACCCCTTTACCTGTGCACGGACAGTCGGAGCCGCGCCCACGGCCGCACCGAGGGGAACAGGGGAGGTGAACCGAGGTAAAACCGAAGCCCAAGATAGCCAAGGCAACGCCAAGGCCAAGAACACAAAGAAGCAGAAGGACGGAGCAGGCTCCCCCGGCAAGACCCTTGTCGGGGCAGCCTCAGCAGCCCCGACAAGACCCTTGCCAGGGCGGCTCGCCCACACCAGCGGAGTGAGCCACCCTCGAGCCCACGGGTTCCAACTCAACCAACCACGTTGGAACTAGGGCTCGGGAGGCACCCCCATGGTGGCATGCAGATCTTTGTCAAGACCAAGGAATATTCAAGATCAGATGAGGATTAAAAGACAACGGTCCTTGGAAAGATCCTTGCCGAGGAAAGCCACAAGACCTCCGGCAAGACCCTTGCCGGGGACGATAGCGCGCCACGGCAAGACCCTGGCCGGGCCACCCGGCAAGGCCCTCACCGAGGATGCTAGCAGGGCCACTTCTAGGCCCGCACCAGCCAAGTCTCCACCGCCGTTCGCATGCAGCCGCCAGCTCAACCAGCTGGGCTGGCACCTGCATGGAAACATGCAGCTCCCAGACCAGATCAGCAAGGACATGCATGGCGGCATGCAGATCTTCGTGAAGACCCTATCACCGTGCCACCTCACCTGCTTGCCTTCCTGCATGGCGCCGCATGTGGCGCTGGCTAGGGCGCGTGTCGAAGCGAGGGGGAGCGGCGACGGACGGGACGGGACACCTAAGCGACGCATTAAATGCGTCTTGTCCTGTAATGCGAGCAATAAGCTCGTAGCAATGTACGCCTTTCCACCTCCTGTGTGCCACTGTGGCAGCCCCTTTCGACTATAAAAGGAGGCCCATGGCGTACTGGAGAAGGATTCGGCTCCTTGGAACTGCTCAGCCACCGTAGCTAGTTCAAGGGCTCAAGAACACTCAATACATCCACCAAAGGAGTACTAGGGTTTTACGCATCCTCGCGGCCCGAACCTGGGTAAATGATCCTTGTGCTGATTACTAATCCTGCTCTTCTCGCAACCCTGCGCCCCGACAACCGTAGTAGGGATTCTTGTGACTCCATAGGTGTCGTTCCACACCGGCACACTTACATGAATACATTCCAAATTGCTAGCTACGAAATATAATACATGTTGAATTCAACATAACGAGGGTTTTGAAGATTCGAATTCGTTGGAAGTGCATTAATCTATTTGAACCTGAGATAATGGCATTTGTAAATCAGATCTAAAAGGGGGCATCAATCTTTCTTATGCGTTTGAACATGCTATATATTCATATGCATGTCTAACTATATTTTTGCAACCAAGGAGATTATATCTGGAACCATGCATGAACTGAGGTAAGCTGCATATTTTTTATTATATACTCATGTACAATGTATATTCAAATGTACCCCCTCCATTCCAAAATAATCGTAGTTTTAGGATTTTCAAGAGTAAAGATTTGTGAAGTTTGAAAAATCCTGAAAGTTCAATTCAAGAGAACCGCGTTAATGCTACGCTCCCAAATATTGAGCGAAGCGCCAAATAAGCCTCTGGTCACTCGAAACCGCTGCGAGTCTAATGTTTGGTGGTAGGAAATTATTGTTCGACTCAGCACGTGTAGCCTATTATTTAACGTCCAAAGGTCTAAACAGGGTAGGTTTGTAACTTCACCAAGACGCCAGATCTCAAGCGCCTCGAGAAGCATTCATACGCCGTGGGCGCCTAAACACCCATGCACTCGGCCGAAATCTATCCCGCCCACCATTTGGGACACCTGAGATTACTGTCCTACCCCCAACCCGCAATATGTCCGAAATTTTAGAAGGGGGCAAAGTTTGTAACTTTCCCCAAATTTCAAAACAAGCGCGTCCCAAACTGAAACATTGTTCACCCTTAGTTCCCCCTCCCTCCGTTTCCCCATTCATACTCCGTGGACGCTAAAACGCCCTCTCCACCAGCCACGAAACCCCAGCCTCCTCCGTCCTCCACTCCATCGCGCCTAATCCACCGCCGCCCTCCTCCATCACGCCGGAGCCGGTACCCCGACGTCGTCGTCCAACGCAACCGCAACCGCAACACCCTTAAGGACTTAGCAGCTGAAGCCGAGGCAGATTTGCCTCCACGACGCGGACGCCGACGTGCGCCATGCCAGAACCACTTCAACCATGCCGTCATGCGCCTCACCGCTGCCGCTCCACTGTCACAACCGTCCACCGCACCGGAGTTGTTCCCGCTACGCCATCGTTCGCTGCCTCAGATCTGGTTCCCCGCTGCTGACAGACGGCCACCGCACCACACTCAACAACTTGGCCACGGGTTCGTCCAAGGCTCCACCGTCCTCCACAACTTCTCGTTTCCAGGGAACCACAAGAAGATCGTTGGAGAAACAGAAGGAGGACACAACACTGCCAGCAGAAAGATGTACTCCTCTTCCCTTATTCATGCAAATCTTACGTCTTGGCTCACACCGTATTCATCCCACGAAAGAAACTAGTTGAGCGCTTCGTACCGCATCTTCTTCGTGATACTAAATGCACAAGGTTTCCTCCCATTTACTATTTCCCCTTTGCTAGAGGTCAGTAGCCCGCCTGGATTTCAATTCAGGGTCAGTCAAATCGCAATTAAAATAAGCAATGTCCACTTAGGCGCGCAGAGCACCTAGTCCGCTAGTTCGTCGGGGAAGCGGCACATCGGTGTCTATCATAGGGGTGTGGGGTGCAGGAGCTGCTTGCGCCCGATCTGGAGGTCAGCGAGGCTTGAAGGGATGACCGGGGGGCGGTGCCAAGCATGGCGGTGCGGTGAGGTCGAAGGGAGGGTGGAGGCAGGGGACTGGGGCGGTGGTCGCTGGTGTTTCGAGGAAGATCGTAACACTGACTGGCTAGAGGTAGATGAAGGCGATCTGCCTGTTCTTTGTACATCGGACGGTGCAGAAAAATGGACCGACCTATTTGTTTTCAGTCAACTGTTATTTTCATAGGACCACACCTTGTGGTGTGCTGGAGGAGCATCTGCATTTCCCAGCCATCCATGTGCTCATATTTCAAAATCCTAGAATCTAGTAATTTCGCGTGCCATGCATGTTGTAGAGCTATCATATGTGTCCCATCATTTATTTCTCACCGACCTGCTATATGCTACCTTTACACTGTACTACTTGTGCACACACTTCACCCATACTCACACTATTGTTTTTTACGCATGGGTATTTTAGACTCTGACGCAGTGTTGATGAATACAAAAAAGAAAAGATAGAAGTCGCTCCAGTGTAATTCAAAGATAAGCACTAAGCGTCTCAGCGCTCTAAAGGGTGCAGTGCCAGCAGATGGAGACAGTAAACATAGCTCTGCAGGTGATGATCTCAATTGCCACACACAACCATCCCAGGTGCTTGCTTTAACTTCATGCTGTCAAATGTGGTTGCATGTTGCATATGGTGTATAGCTTGTATTGCTACAATTTGGTTAAATTGCATCAGCTTACTTTACACATTATACCTTTGATAATGACATGCCTTCCTGTTTTTGATACACACTACATATGTCTATTAACCATGTTCGTACATCAAACTAATGCTATTTTGTATCCCTCATCAATCACTTATGATGAGACAGTCACCCCAACGGGTTACTATGAGACGCGCTACTCGTTTAAAGAGTGCAGTGTCATCCTCCCCACATGATTCTCAAGAAATAGCAAGGCTAAATGAAGATAGTCAACGTAGCTCTCTAGTTGATGACTGCAATTCCCCCACACCACCATCGCAGGTGCTTGCTCTTACTTGGCAGTGTGATATGTGGTTGCATGTTGCATATGGTGTCTACCTTGTAATGCTTCTAATTAGGGTAAATTGCATCTACTTAGTTAGCACATTATACCTGTGAATATGACATGCCTTCCTGTTTTTGGTACATATTACGTCTTTCTATTAACCAGGTTCTTACATCAAACTACTTTTCTTGTGTATCCTTCATCAATCACTTCTGACGAGACACCTTCAAGTTGATAGTGTAATATTGGTTGCATCTTGCATATCATTTCAAACATGTATTTCCTCTAATTTGTTGAAGTGCCACTTATAATGAGACACATCTAACATGGTAGAGTGATTTGGTTGGATCTTTCATATGGTGTCTAGATTGCATTGCTTCCAATTTGTTGAAATGCCTTCTGCTTAGCGTTTTTCGTACATATTCCATCCTCCTACAATGTGGTTGCCATACATTAAAGTTGTGTTTGTCAGTATCATGCATCAACGAATTTGGAAGTAAGAATTTCATTCCTTTTTCTTGTGTGTTTACTTGATGGTGGTCCTCTAGAGCAACCGAAACAGATGATCTCTGCAGATTCTCCTTCTACCCCTACTACAGTGTAAGTTCCAAATCTCATCTCCCCTACTCCACAACCCCAGGTGCTTGCTCTAGCATGGCAGTGTGATATCTGGTTGCATGTTGCATATGGTGCCTAGCTTGTATTGCCCCTAATTTGTTAAATTGCATCTCCTTAGCTTACACATTATACATGTGAATATGACACGCCTTCCGGTTTTTGGTACATGCTACATTTGCCTATCACACCATGTTCTTACATCAAACTACGATTCTTATGTATCCTGCATCTATTGCTTACGATGATACAGTCACGCCCGTGGGTTAGTATGAGACGCACTACTCTTATAAAGAGTGCAGTTTCATCCTCTCCACATGATTCTCAAGAAACAACAAGCCTAAATGAAGATATTGAACGTAGCTCTGTACTTGAAGACCGCACTTCCCTACACCACCATCGCGGTGCTTGCTCTAACTGCGATGTGATATGTGGTTGCATGTTGCATCCGGTGTCTAGCTTGTAATGCTTCTAATTAGGGTAAATTTCATCAGCTTAGTTTACACATTATACCTGTGAATATGACATGCCTTCCTATTTTTGGTACACACTACATCTATGTGTTAACCATGTTCTTACATGAAACTACCTCTCTTCTGTATCCTGCATCAATCACTTACGATGAGACACCTTTATTCGTTGCATATTGCATATTATTAGGCCACCCTTTTAATTTGGCAGAGTGATGTTTGTTTCATCTTTCGTATGGTTTCTAGCTTGCATTGCTTCTAACTAGTTCAAACACCTTGTGCTTAGTTTGCACTTTATACATCACACATGTCAATATGCCATGCCGTCATGTTTTTAATACATATTCCACCCTCCTATCATGCAGATGTCTTACATGAAAGTAGTGTTCGTCAGTATCATGCATCAATGAGTTTTGAAGAGAAAATTTTATTCCTTTTTCTTGTGGGTTTTACTTGACAAGGCAAAATTAAAAAAGAGGAAGGAAAAGAGTAAGGAAGGCGATGATGGTGGTCCTCTGCAGCAACGTAAATGAAGCATTTGTGATTCTCCTTGTACTGCTAGTGCATTACAAGTTCCAAGTCTCCGCTCCCCTACTCCACCATCCAAGGTGCTTGCTCTAACTTGGCAGTGTGATATCTGGTTGCATGTTGCATATGGTGTCTAGCTTGTATTGCTCCTAATTAGTGTAAACTACATCTGCTTAGCTTACACATGATACGTGTGAATATGACATGCTTTCCTATTTTTGGTACATACTATATCTGTCTATCACACCATGTTCTTACATGAAACTACTCTTCTTTTGTATCCTGCATCAGTCACATATGATGAGACACCTTTAAGTTGGCAGTGTGATATTAGTTTGCATCTTGAATATGATTTCTAGTATGTAGTGCTTCTAGTTTGATGAACGCCACCTATGACGAGACAATTTTAACTTGGCAGAGTGATATTGATTGCACCTTCCATATGGTGTCTAGCTTGCAGTGCTTCTAATTTGTTGAAGTGCCTTCTGCATAGTTACCACATCATAGGTGTGAATATGTCAAGCCGTCCAGTTTTTCGTACATATTCCATCCTCGTATCATGACTTTGCCTTTCATCAGAGTAGTGTTCATCAGTATCATGCATGAATGAGTTCTAAAGGGCGAATTTTATTCCTTTTTCTTGTCGGTTTGACCTCACAATGCAAAATCAATAAAGCGGAAGGAAATTGGTAAGGCATTGGATGATTGTGGTCCTTCCGAGCAACTGAAACGGAGGGTCTCTACAGATTCTACTCCACCATCCTCCCAACAAGATTCGCAAGACAATGCAAGGCTAGACAGTCAACGTAGTTGTGTAGATGATGAGCACATCTCCCCTACTCCACCATCACATGTGCTTTCTCTAACTTGGCTCTATTATATGTGGTTGCATGTTGCGTATGATGTCTAGCTTGTATTGCTTCTAACTTTGTTGAATTGCATCTGCTTACTTTACACATAATGCCTATGAATATGACACGTGTTCCTGTTTCTAGAACATACTATATCTGATCACACCATGTTCTTACATCAGACTATTGTTCTTGCATATCCCCCATCAGTCACTTATGATAACGCAACTTTAAGTCGCCACTGTGATATTGGTTGTGTCTTGCATATGATTTCTAGCATGTACTGCTTCTAATTTGTTGAAACGTCAGACAGTTTGAACTTGGCAGAGTGATATTGGTTGCACCTTTCATATGGTGTCTAGCTTGCAGTGCTTCCAATTTGTTGAAATGCCTTCTGCTTAGTTACCACATCATAGGTGTGAATATGTCACGTCGTCCTGTTTTTCGTACATATTCCATCCTCGTATAATGTGTTTGCCTTTCATCCGAGTAGTGTTTTTCAGTATCATGCATGAATAAGTTCTGAAGAGCGAATTTTATTCCTTTTTCAAATCGGTTTGACTTCACAATGCAAAACCAATACAACTGAAGGAAGTTAGTCGGTAGTGGATGATGGTGGTCCTTTGGAGCAACTCAAACAGAGGGTCTCTACAGATTCTACTCCGCCATCCTACCAACAAGATTCGCAAGACAACACAAGGTTTGACTGTCAACGTAGCTGTGTAGATAATGAGCACATCTCCCCTACTCACCCATCACAGGTGCTTGCTCTAACGTGGCACTATTATATGTGGTTGCATGTTGCGTATGATGTCTAGCTTGTATTGCTTCTAACTTTGTTGAATTGCATCTGCTTACTTTACACATAATGCATGTGAATATGACACCTGTTCCTATTTCTAGAACATATGTGTAGATGATGAGCACATCTCCCCTACTCCACCATAACAGGTGCTTGCTCTAACTTGGAACTGTTATATGTGGTTGCGTGTTCCGTATGATGGGATTGCATCTGCATAGCTTACAACTTATAACTGCAACTATCACTTACCCATAAGACACATTTAACTTGGGAGTGTGATGTAGGTTGCATCTTGCATTGTCTTCTAGCTTGTACTGCTTCTAATTTCTTGAAATGGCACTTACGACGAGACACTTTTTACCTGATAGAGTGATATTGGTTGCATGTTCATATGGTGCCTAGCTTTCATTTCTTCTAATTTTGTTGAAATGCCTTCTGCTTACTGTTTTTCATACATATTCCATACTCCTATCGTACGTCTGAATATGCAATGCTACCTTTTTTGTATATATTCCATCCTCCTATCCTGCGCTTACCTTACCTCAAAGTAGTGTTCGTCTGTATCATGCATCAACCAGTTATGCAGAGCTAATTTTATTCATCTTATTTTGGTTTTGACTTCATAAGGCAATATCAGAAAATAGGAAGGAAAAGAGTAAGTTAGGGGATGTTGGTGGTCCTCTGGACCGACGCAAACAGAGACTCTCTAGATTTGCCACTGCTACTGCTAATGAAGTTGAAGTCCCAAGTCTACATGATGAGTTCATCTCCCATACTCCACCATCGCAGGTGCTTGCTCTAAGTTAACAGTTTGATAATTGGTTTCATGTTGCATATGTTGTCTAGCCTGTATTTCTTCTATTTTGATTAAATTGCACCTGCTAAGTTTATACGTTATACATGTGCATATGACATGCCTTTTTGTGTCTAGAATACACAGCATCTATCAATTATACCATGTTCTTACATCAAAGTACGGTTGTTGTGTATCCCGCATCAGTCACTCATGATTGGACGCTTTTTTAACATGGCAGTTTGATAGTGGTTGCATCTTGCATTGATTTCTATGTTGTACTGCTTCTAATTTTTCGAAATGCCACTTATGACAAGATACTTTTAACAAGGCAAAGTGATATTGGTTGCATCTTTCATATGGTGTCGAGCTTGCATTACTTCTATTTTCTTGAAAATCCTTCTGCTTAGTTTACACATCGTAGCTGTGAATATGCCACGCCGTCCTGTTTTTCTTACATATTCCATCCTCATACGGTTGTCTTGCATCAAAGTATTGGTTGTCTGTATCATGCATCAATGAGTTCTGAAGAGCGATTTTATTCTTTTGTGTTGTGGGTATGGCTTGACATGGTAAAGTCAAAAAAGAGCAAGGAAAAGAATATAGTAGGGAATGGTGTTACTCGTCAGGTGAAACGGAAAAGGATATGCCCTCGAGATTCTGCTGGTACTTATAGTGCATTAGAAGGTCCAAGTCCACCGGCTAAATCTACAAACACAGTATCACCTGCTCCACCTGCAGCATCCGCTTCAACAGTACCAGCATCTCAACGAGTTACTCGTTCATTTGCTCCGGAACTGGCCAGTTCCCAAGCTGCCTTCACACCTAACACTACTTCCGAAGCACTACTGACACAACAAGAATTGGCAAGATCAGATGAACCTCATGAGCATCAACACCAAGACGGTACCTGACCGAGTAAAGTTGCAGTTGCATGCTCCTTTATATGTACTCTCACAGTTTGATGTGCACTAACACTTTCCATATTCGTTGTTGAACTAGCACCACAGGCAAGGCGAAAGCAGACATCGGGGATAATGCTTGATAGATTAACAAAATCTAAAGGAGGAAGAATGGAGATCCATTTTGAGGCAGGTTTAAAAAGGCCACGTGATGCTACAGAGTCATCCAAGTTAGTATCAGAGGCAGCCATTGCCGTTAGGTGTCATGCACGTATCCTCCAAGCGTGGATCCAGTACAGGTATGAGAAAGAGATGAAGGATATTCTTTTGGTCTTAATCTGTAATCTAGTTGTGATGTTCACGTGCGCACACAATGATACAATAGCCTGTTTGTTTTAAATCTGTTTTCCCATGATATAAATGATGTCATACTATGTTCATCCTACTTTAAACCAAGTCTCTTTATCATTAAATGTCAACGAATGTGAGGAAATAGACAATACAGTAGGCATGCTACATGGACATATGTTCCGAAAGTGATTTTATTATGTAGTTGGCACTACAATACATGCTAATGTATTACAGTAGTTCACCAAAATAAGTTATGTATAAACATGATACCTACTTTGTTTATTTTTGTCTGATTAGTAACTTATCTGGTACACTAATCTACAAGTTCAAACTTTCAGCAAGCTATGGAACAGATGATTGAACAGCCACAACCACCTGAAGGTGACAAGGCTACCACAGGCACAATGTCACCTCTTCTGCTGCGATCGTCAAGATCTCTCCACTAACGATTGCAAAAAGCACCTTCTTGCATAATTCTGGGTTGGTTGTCAAGGTAACCTCGTCCAAATCGCCTACTGAACAAAATATTTCGCTAGACAGAGTGATATATGTGTGCTCCAGACACAAGTCCAATCCCTAGTGGACGTTGTGTCGGAAACAAGAATAGTGGTTGACAAATGTCGTGAAGATATGAATGGTTTTGAAACCAGACTATCAGACATTTGCTTCGTTGTTCAAGAGCAATGGCGGAAAAAAAGGGAAGATCGTGCTGCTTCATCAGATTCTACAGCCTAAAACATTAGCACTCAGGTCAAATGATCTGTGCTTCTATACATCTAATGGTGCTTTTGTCTGCAAGGACTGTAAACTTTATGCCAACGGGCCTTTTGTTGTATGGTTGGAATTTATTTTGTTGTGATACAGCATTTATGATGCTGCCCAAGGCTGCAGTAATTACGACGCTATTTTTGTATAGTGTAGGTTTATCTTAGTAATGTATTCAGCTGAAAGCTTCGTAGGAGCCGAACATGCCAATCGTCGGGCCCATTCCAATTGGGTTAAAAACGATTCTGGGACGAAATTTGCATGTAGCCCACTAAAAATATCTGGGCCTAAATCAGCATAAGCTTTCATATTTTTTAGTGGGCATGTGCCCATAGTGGGCCTTTAACAGGCCTAAACATAATTTGGGCCCTCAGTAATAATAGGCCGTTTACCGGTGTAAATATCTCGAGCCCATTGTCAGTGTTAAAACCGGCAGATCTCGGGTAGGGAGTCCCGAACTGTGCGTCTAAGGATCGAAGGTAATAGGAGACGGGGACACGATGTTTACCCAGGTTCGGGCCCTCTTAATGGAGGTAATACCCTACTTCCTGCTTGATTGACTTTGATGTATATAGGGATTACAATAGTTGATCTACCTCGAGATCGTAGTGGCTAAACCCTAGATGTGTAGCCTGTATAGTTGTGATTGCCTCTACAGACTAAACCCTCCGTTTTATATAAACACCGGAGGGGCCTAGGGTTGTACAGAGTCGGTTTACAGAGAAAGGAATCTTCATATCTGAACGCCAAGCTTGCCATCCACGCGAAGGAGAGTCCCATTCGGACACGGGGGAAAGCTTTCTATCTTGTATCTTTGCGGCCCATTAGTCCGGCCCATGTCACATAGCCCGGACGCCCGAGGACCCCCTAATCCAGGACTCCCTCAGTAGCCCCTGAACCAGGCTTCAATAACGATGTGTCCGGTGTGCAGATTATCTTCGGCATTGCAAGGCGGGTTCCTCCTCCAAATAATTCAAAGTAGTTGATCAACAAGAACTATGTCTGAATCTGTTTAACAGTCACAACCTCACTGCCACAAAGGCATAATACTTAATCAAAAAACACGATATGTCTTTCATTGACAGTTTTGCTGGCGAGACGTTATGTCTGGCCTCTTTATTATTTTGAATCGCTTTTCAATCTCCCATTTCGCGTTTCGAGACACAGCCTCCGGTGACATGTCTTGTCAAAGCAGAGATCATGTCCCTTATCACGGGATTCTCATCAATACGGGTTTGGGTAATCCAACCATGTCGTCCGCACGACCCCTTGGGAATAGGCGAGTTTTAAGGCTCGTGGGGGGGCTATCGGTGTCAAAACTGGCAGATACCGGGTAGGGGATCCTGAACTATGCGTCTAAGGAACGAAGGTAACAAGAGGCAGGGGACACAATGTTTACCCAGGTTCGGGCCCTCTTAACGGAGGTAATACCCTACTTCCTGCTTGATTGACTTTGATGAGTATAGGGGTTACAAGAGTTGATCTACCTCGAGATCGTAATGGCTAAACCCTAGATGTCTAGCCTATACATACTAAACCCTCTGGCTTATATAAACACCGGAGGGGCCTAGGGTTGTATAGAGTCAGATTACAGAGAAAGGAATCTTCATATCCGAACGCCAAGCTTGCCATCCACGCGAAGGAGAGTCCCATATGGACACGGGGGAAAGCCTTCTATCTTGTATCTTCGCGGCCCATTAGTCCGGCCCATGTCACATAGCCCGGTCGCCCGAGGACCCCCTAATCCAGGACTCCCTCACCCATAAAAAACATGGGCCTTTAATAGGACGAAAGTAAGATTGGGCCCTGATTGTGCCAAATAACCCACTTAGCAGGCTGAAATGGTGGCCCATTTACAATGCGGATCGTCCACAGGACGAAATTCAGACGGGCCGTAAATGCGCCGACCTACTACACGGGCCTTTAACAGGACGGAAGTTCGGTCGGGCTTGATTAGTGTCATTTTTATATGGGCCGTTAGTAGGCCCGATGTGGCATTGGGCCACATATGGCCCATGGATTTCGTCCAACGTTAACATGCCGATAGTCACAATAGGCTGAAAGTGGCCCAAATCTAAAGTGGGCCTCTAACAGGCCGAATGTCAGACATGGCCGAATATGACCCATATCCTTCACGTTCGTTTAGGGGCCGAAATTTTCAATGGCCTATAAATGGGCCCAAATGAAGCAGGACCTTTAACAGCGCGGAAACACACCAGGCTATAATTCCGCCCAAATACTTAGCGGACTGTTAATGGGCCAGAAGTGACCATGGGCCGCGATGATGACAAGTTTAGGACATGCCGTTAACGGGCCGATTTGACACTAGCTGTACGGGCCTTAACTAAGAATGTTGGGCCTTTAGCAGGGTCGGCCCATTATGGTCTGCAAAATCTTGTGGGCCTTTAGCTGGGCTTGTCCATTATGGTCTGCTAAATCTTGTGGGCCTTTAGTTGGCCCGGCCCATTTAACCTTTATGGGCCACTTTTGGGCCAGTCCACGTGTCAACGTATCATAGGCGCATCTCGCCCATTGGATGAGTGACACCTGTGCCAACGCGGAGCTGACACGTGGTTTTGTCAGCCAATGAGAATTTTACACGTGGAAAATTGGCATTGGTCGTGGCTATTAGCGGGTTATCGGATCCAAAACCGGACCCGATAGCTTAACGGCGTCCCGTTACAGTGGATGCCACATGTCGGTCACCCTTGACGAAAGCACTTCTATGACACGCAATTTATCGTCATGGAAGTGGACACTTCCGAGATGATAATTTTGGTAATGTCATGGAACACTTCTACGACAGCACAGGTATGACTATCTTGATTCTGTCAGAAAATTTTCACGGATGTACATGCATGACAGAAAACATGACCTACTGTGACAAACACGTATCATCACGAAAGTGTATTTTTTTGTAGTGCTGTTTTTATTTATTCAGATTATAAAAATATATTTCTACCATCAATATTACACTTTTATCACCATCTCTTCACCGAACTAGTGCACCTATACAATTTGCCATTGTATTAGGTGTGTTGGGGACACAAGAGATTTCTTGTATTTGGTTGCAGAGTTGTTTGAGAAAGACTACCTTCATCCTATGGCTCCCACGGATTGATAAACCGTAGGTCATCCACTTGAGGGAAAATTGCTACTGTCCTACAAAACTCTGTGCTTGGAGGCCCAACACGAGTCTACAAGAATAAAGTTGCGTAGTTGACATCAAGCTCTTTTCTGGCGCCGTTGCCGGGGAGGTGAGTGCTTGAAGGTATATCTTTAGATCTTGCAACTGAATCTTTCAGTTTCTTGTTTATCACTAGTTTGGTATATAAAATAAAACTACATATAAAATGGAATTGAAGTTGCATCATATTATTGATCATATTTATAATATCTTTCTTGAAAATGATGGATCGTAAAATTGTGCTCAATTGTTAGAAGAAGAAGTCAATAAAATGTTTGGCACAAAATATTTAAATGATGAGCATGATTGCAATGCTGTTAGTATGAATTCTTTGAATATCCAAAATGCCAATGATTATTGCACTAGTCATGATAAAAATGTTTCTTATAAGCATGTAAATTTTTGCGGAGTGAATCAGGGTGCATTTGCACACCAAAAAGGAAAGATAGATTTTGTAATGAGCATAAATATTTAGAAACAAAAAAGTTGCAAGAGAGGCTAGATGATTGTGCTGAAAGATTTAATTTTTTTCGTCATCCTTGTGAACTTTGCAATGAACATGGTCATTCAAATCTCCAATGCAAATTCTTTCATGATCAAATCGTGTCCAAAAATTGTGATTACTTGATTACCCTTGAGCATCATAAAGAGCTTAGTCTTCTTTTGGGTATGAAGAAATGAAATGTATAACTAAGGGTATTCCAAAATTTAATCTCGAGAGATTTCTTAATTTTGATCTAGAGGAAATTTATATGTTTCGTGCGGTAAATTGCTTTGAGAATCCTTATATTGCCAACTATCTAAAGTCAAGAAAACAAATAGAATATTAAGAGAGTACTAATGAAAGGAAAAATATTTCCCAAAACCCTCCTAGTGTTTATTATGATCAATCAGGTAACGAGGAGGAGCTTCCTATCCAACCAATCTCATCAATAAGAAGCTTGAAAAGATTAATTAAACCCACACATGATGTGGTGAAGAAGAAGAAAAGAAGAAAGAATAGAGGTAAAAGGTATCTCTCCCAAATAATGTTGCTCCTATTACTGTTGTGCCTCATGAAAATGAATCAAAAATAATTGTGGAAGATGATGCACTTGATGATGATTTTGTTATGCTTATTGCTTGTTGTGATGATTATGATTGGGAAGATATTGATACTTCTTAGAATCTTGGAAATCTTTTTGGCACCAACTTGGGAAATTATGATGATAGCAATTGTTATACCATTGGTGCTATTCATACTATTAATGATGAGAATTATTATGCTTATGATATGCCAAGCCACAATCTTGGGGATGCTATGTTTGATGAGAATGAAATGTTTCAGAATTTATTTGCTGCAATTAATGTTTTTCCCAAGCTTGGGGATGCTATTCTTAACGGAGATGATCTTTTAGTCCCCTTACATTGAATGATCAAATTTGCTATGATAATTGCATGCCTCCCACGTATGATGATTATTGTGATGACACTTATGTTATTAGAAGTAGTGATAATTATTGTCATAATTTTGAATATCCTTTTACTGAACATTACTCTTTTAATGTAGGAACAATTTATAGTATTCGAGTTTCCTCTGATACTCCCACTATTATGAATGAGAATAAAATTGCTTATATGGAGAGTAATAAATTTTCTATGCTTTTGCATCATGAAAAGAATGCTTTATGTGATGGTTATATTGATGAATCTATTCATGATGCTACTCAAAATTATTATGAGAGAGGAACTTATGATTCATGATGTTCTCTTTATGTTTAAATTCTTATCTTTTATGCGAGCATCATTGAAATCATCATGCCTAGCTAAAAGGCATTAAAGAAAAGCGCTTATTGGGAGACAACCCAACACTTTTACCTACTGTTTTTTTATGTTCACATGATTATGCTACTGTAGTAATCATGTTTTATTGCTTTTGTTTCAATAAAGTGACAAGTAAAGCCTTTGGGATCATGTTGGGTGATAGTTGATTTGATCTTGCTGAAAAACAAAAGCTTTTGCACTCACGAAAAAAATTCTCACTTTTAAAAGAAGAGTGATTTTGAGTTGATTCCTTTTGAAGAAGGTTAATATACAAATTTCTCACGTGGTCATAATTTTTCAGAATTTCTGGAGTAGCAGAAGTATGGTTGGAGTACAGATTACTACACTGTTCTGTTTTTGACAGATTCTGTTTTCAATGCATAGTTTGCTTGTTTTCTAGTTTCTGTGGCTTATATTGCTCAATATAAATTGTGGAAATGATATGCTACAGTAGGAACTGTTTGGAAATAATTATGAATTTTGTCTTTGACAGTACCAAAGTGAAATGGTTTGCTCTTTATCATACTAACCTATCTCACCAAGTTCCGTCAAGTTTTGTGTGATTGAAGTTTTCAAGTTTTTGGTGAGATGTAAATATGAGGAGAATAAGGAGTGACAATACCCTAAGCTTGGGGAGCCCTAGGCACCCCAAGTTAATATCTAAGGAAAGATCCAAGCAACTAAGCTTGGGGATGCCCCGGAAGGTATCCCCTCTTTCGTCTCCAACATTATCGATAACCTCACTTGGAGCTATGTTTTCAGTCGGCACATGATATGTGTTTTGCTTGGAGCATCATTTTATTTTGTTAGGATTTGCTTGTTGTTATTTAAAATAATGTTTTGCATCTTTTATTTCAATAAAAGCGTCAATGATAGCCTTTGCCATGCTTATTTTGCAAGTATACATGTTGCTGTTTGAAAACAGAAAGTTTACCATTGTTGCAAAAATTCCCTAGAAAAGTCAGAATGTGATAAAATGTTCAAACGTTTTGCAAAATAAGCTCTGATAAATTTTCTACAGTGTGGGAAATTTTCATGACTTTTTGAGTTAGGGAAGTATTGATACTCTTGCATTCTTTGCAGACTGTACTGTTTTGGCAGATTGCTGTTATGTTTGCATTTTTTGCATATGTTTGCTCGTTTAATGATTCTATTTGAGGATAGGATGTCGGGGGAGAACCGATCGTGTCCCACGAGCACCTACGGGACCTGGGTCCCTTGTGGTTCGGAGGGGGGCGGAGATTGCACAAAGAGCGGATCGGGCGATGCACACGAAGCGGTTACCCAGCTTGGAGCTCTCAGGAGATAATACTCCTCTGCTGCTTTGTGGATTACCTTGTGTTCTTGCTAGGGAGCAATGGGAGCTACAAGACCTAGCTTGAGTGTGGTTTCGTATGAATGTGATGAACTAAGCTGAGCTGGACCGAACCGAGCCGAACCCTCTCTCGTTGCACTTGGGCCTCCTTTTATAGGCACAAGGGTCACCACATGTGGCAAGTAGACAAGGTTACAATGGTAAAACCTAGGTTGGTACACGCTTTGTACGGTGTCAGTAATCTATACCTAACTCGACGGCAAGGGACAAGAGTCATCAATGCCCGTCTCGATGCCCGAAACGATTAACGAGGACCGTCAAGTGCGCCTCCGTTTGCCACGATGGTAGCTTGTCAGCGCCGCTTGTCGCTACTCCCCGCTGGCTGCACAGCCCGTCGACACGCGTACTTGGGAGAGCCCCGTGGTGACACGTTGGCGGGTGAGCTGGAGCGGAGATGAAGAGAGGTCGCCCGCCCCGGCAAGTGCCTTGCCGCGGCAGGAACCTTGTCGCGCTTGGGGGCTCGGCGCCCGCCAAGCCTTCCCGGCAAGCTCCTCTTGCCGGGGCCTTGTTTCCTTCGCGCCCTGAGTGGCCTTCCCGGCAAGCTCCTCTTGCCGGGGTCTTGACTACTTTGCTCTTGAATGGCTCCGAAGGGCCGCAGAGGGTCTTTGGCGGGCGCCTGCAAGGCTTGCCACGGGACGCCTGCGATCGCCCGTGCACGGTTCCGGTACTAAGGTACCCCTACTTTAGTACACCGACAGAGCCCCGGTGCAGGCCATACACGTGCCGAGCGCTGTTGGGCCAGGCCCAAACAGGCACGGCACGCGGCTGAGTCCAAACAAAATCCACTCCGTATCCGCCGCGTTCCTCTGTAACGGCACACGTCAATTGCGGTGTCGCGGGGGAAGTGGGCGGCGTGTGAGGTCGCCTCATCTGTCACCTCAGTTCTGCATCTCCGCCACATGGTTCCCATGCACTTGGGGTCACGGACGGTGGAAGTGGGAAACTGGACCGTTGCGAGCAGAGGCAGCAGGTCTGCCCGATTCCCTGCTCTTCCTATGCCTTGATTACGCTGGCCAGGCGGCCGAGCCCCCACCTTGCTTCTTTTAAGAAGGGCGGAAGGGGAGCGCAGAAGCCCACACTCTCCCATCTCTTCTTTTCCTCAGCTTCTTCTCCCCTTTCTCCCATTCGTCATGGAGAAAGGGAACCTTGGTTCTTCATCGGTGGCGGCGAGGGTCGCAGCTGGACAGCGCACCCCTCCCAATCCCATGCCCGGGGTGGAAGAGCCAGCCACAAGGGGAAGAGGGAGGGGGCGAGGTCGTGGACGAGGTCGAGGAGCTCGGGGAAGAGGCGGACGAGGCGGCGCGCCGTCTCCGCCTCCGCCGGCGGTTCCCCTCCGGGGGCGAGGTCGTGGACGAGGTAGAGGCGCTCGGGGAAGAAGCGGGCGGGGCGGCGCGTCGTCTCCGCCCCCTCTGGCGGTTCCCCTCCCCGCGGCGGTCCATACAGGGGACGACCCTTGCGAGTTCTTCGTCAAGCTGTGCCGGGCGCCTCGTCGTCGCCTCCGGCTTCCAGCTCCGTTCATGAAGCGCGATGGAGTCGGATCCGCCGAGACATTGAGATCTGCACATGAGGGCTGTGGGATCAGCGGCACGCGAGTCCGCGTTGTATTCCCAGCCCCTAATGTGATGTATCTTGATCAGCGGGTGGAAGGCGTTCGCCCGCATCCACAACTTCTTGGCGGGGTTTACCCTCCATTTTAAGTTAATGGAGGGTGATCTCCTCTCCGTCAAGGTCTTGAGGGATCTCGGCACTTTCGGCGAGGTGCTGCGTGGATAGCTCCTCCGACAGCGAAGATTCCTCCTCGGCGAGTGGCGAGGAGGAGAGCGACAGCGACGATGAGGGTAGCGGCCCAACTAGTTGTCGAGCGCCCGCTTAGCGCGTTCGGCGACCCCATCATCCGCGTCGCCGGCTCCTTGAACTCCCGGGTCGTCTCCTTGGATGATGGCGTGGGGGAGGCTGCGGAAGGGAAGAGGGATGGCGACAAGGCCGTCAAGTCGGAGTACGAGGCCGTAGCGCCCTCGACAGCGTGCTGACGTCCTGCCGCCCCGTCTTCGAGCCCCGCTTCCGGCGCCGCCATCTCCGCCAAGCCCTCGGAGAGCCCCCGGCATGTTCCCTTGGTGCCTTCTGGCACCTGTAGCTCGCCTAGGCGCTCCGTTTGCCCTTCTCGCCTTCTTGACCTACATCCTGAAGAGAGGGACAAGAAAAGGGATTACGGGCATCTTATCTTTTTAATTTGTAAGCCTCCGGGCTTTATCTGCATTTAAAAACTTGTAATCCTCTCTTTCATGTTTTTCATTCTCCACGAACTGTATCCGAGTAGAATGTTTTTAATGAAAAAGGGATGTTTGAAAGGCTTATCTGATATCGCAGCCCCCGGCAACTCTGGCTTGCCGCAGCCCCCGGCAACTCTGGCTTGTCGGGGCTTGGATGCCGGCGCACCTTTCTCCTCTTCGCTGTTATTTCAGTTCTGAGAACAATTTAGCTAGTGCCGCGATAAGTTATTTTGTAATATGCACTATCTTAGGCAATCGAATGCAATGTTATTTCCTTTACTCGATTTCTTCCCTTGAATGTTACTGCCCTACGCTTTTCAGGGAAAACTTGCGGTCACAGCACCCTTGCCATGGCGCCGAGTCGCGAACTTCAGCAGCTTCTTTGGCGGGGTCGCTACCGACAAGCAACCTCGTCGCGTACTAGCCGCAGCTCACTTAAGTTGTTGAGCGGACTCGAAACAAAGTAAGGCGCGACCAGTCACGATTTGGTTCCTCCGCGCAGTGTTTTCCATACAAAGTACTATCGTTCGAGGAAGATAACTTAAAATTTAAAACTGGTCGTTTAAACTTAGCAACTTAGCTTTTACATTTGTCCATTTTCCGGCAAGGCGACAGTTCCTCGGCGGCGCTTGTCGCCCACACCATTATCTCCTCCTCCCCGGTTAACTTGTGGGTGGATGAACCTTCTTCTTGTTTGAGAAGAAAGAAGAAAAATAAAGTTATGGAGCCTAATGGCTCGTTATATCGCTTACAGTGCGGGTGCTGCACAAGATGTTAGTGAACACATGCATATATGATTATGAAAGCATGTATTGACAAAATGTGCGCAACCATAGGCTTTACTGATGCACGGGGTCTGCGCCCGGCTTTGTACAAAGGATTACATGCAACAGCGGCAAGACTTGTACAAAAGGGTGGTTGTCGGAATGGGTTCCGGCAACCGCGCCTCATGGGTAAAACTTACGAAGATGCTCTATGTTCCAGGAATTGCTCACCGAAAGCCATCTTGGTCTCAAAGCGGACAGCGCGGGCCTAGTGACTCGTTTCACCCGATAAGGGCCTTCCCACTTCAAGGTCAACTTGTTGGAATTCTTGGCGGATTGAACGCGCGAATAACAAGGTCGCCTTCCTCGAAGCTTCGGCATTAACCCGGCGGCTATGGTAGCGACACAAAGCTTCTGGTAACGAGCAGCTCATACAGCAGCTGAAGACGATCTTCCTCGAGGAGCGTGTCATCTTGTCGCAGCTGCTCTTGCTCAAGCTCATCATAAGCGAGCACTCGAGGTGACCCGTATACGAGTTCCGTCGGGAGAACTGCCTCTGCTCCGTAGACTAGAGCAAAGGGTGTCTGTCCAGTGGCTCGATTTGGCATCGTCCTGATCGACCAAAGAACCACCGGTAGCTCCTCGATCCAGTTCCTTCCGCACTTGCGCAACCTGTCGAAAGTTCTGGTCTTGAGTCCTCGCAGCACTTCAGCGTTTGCTCTCTCTGCTTGACCGTTGCTTCTCGGATGAGCAACAGAAGCAAAGCAGATCTTGGCGCCAAGATCTTGGGCGTACTGCATGAAGGTGCGGCTCGTGAACTGTGTGCCGTTGTCGGTGATGATCCGGTTAGGAATCCCAAAATGACAAACAATTGACCTGAAGAACTTGATGGCTGATTGTCTGTCACCTTCCTCACTGGTTCCACTTCCGCCACTTTGTGAACTTGTCGATTCTGACGTACAAGTATTCAAAGCCCCGACAGCTCGGGGAAGGGGCCGAGGATGTCGAGCCCCTGACCGAAAAGGGCCAGGATAAAGGGATCGTCTGGAGAGCTTGAGCTGGTTGGTGTATCTGCTTTTGAATGGAACCTGCACGCTTCACACTTGGTTACTTGTGCGATTGCATCTGGAGGGCTTCGGCGGAAGAAACCTTGCCGGAAAGCTTTACAGGCAAGTGCTCTTGCGCCAATGTGGTGACCACATATGCCTCCATGTATCTCGCCAACAGCTTCATCCATCTTCCCGCAAATACACTTCAATTTCACACCGTTGAGCCTTCTTACATGCAGGATGTTGTCAACAAACTGGTACATACTTGACTGCCGGGCTACTTTTTCCGCTTCTTCTTGCTCTTCGGAAGTTCTCCGTCTCAAGGAAATGGACGATTCTTTGTGCCCATGTTGGAGCACGTGGCTCGACAACAAGGACTAAAGGCTCATCTATCACTGCGCAGAACGTCGGCTTCTACGGCAAGGACCTGTGGGTCCGCCGAGCTCGAAGATCCCGCAAGCTTGCCGGAGCTAAGCTTGCCGGGGCGTTTGCTTCAACGATACAAACTGTATGGTTTGTCGGAGCAGATGCTCCTCGGTGATATTCGCGTTGGTTTTAGGGACCTTCTTGGCGGCGGCTTCGAGAGCTCTGCGAAAAGTAGTCGCCGAAACCAATTTTCTCTTCTTGCCCTGTCCTGTTGATGGTGTTACGATTGGCTGAGTTAGCTTGAGCACAAAAATCCCTGGTTCCACAGGTAACTTAAGTGCAGCACATTTGGAGAGGCTATCAGCTATATCATTCTGTGCTCTTGGAACGTGTTCCATTTGCAGGCCTTCAAAGTGCTCTTCCAGCTTCCTAACTTCATCGACGTACGCTTCCATCAACGGACTCGGATAATCTTTATTTACTTGGCGGACGACAAGTTGCGAGTCTCCCCTGACAATGAGCTTCTTGATCCCAAGGTCCACCGCAATCCTGAGACCGGCAAGCAAGCCTTCATACTTTGCAGTATTATTTGTTGCTTGTTCCTTGGGAAAGTGCATCCGGACTATGTACTTGAGGTGCTCCCGGTGGGTGCGATAAGCGACACTTGCCGGCACCGCGCGCTGCAGCGAGAAGGCACCATCGAAGTACATCAGCCACTCTTTATTCGCCTCCTTGACGGGATGCTTGTCTCTGAATTTCCTCATCCGGCGTTGGCGTCCACTCTGCTATGAATTCTGCCAATGCCCTGCTCGGATAATCGAAGTGCTTTAACTTGAGACCAAAGCTTGGCAGTTCAGCGCCCACTCAACAATCCTGCTCTTGCTTCGGATTTTGCAAAATCCTCTTCGCCGAAAGCGAGTGACAACTGTTATCACATGTGCTTGGAAGTAATGGCGCAGCTTTCTCGAGGCCATGAGGAGGCGAAAAGCAGCTTCGCACACCGTAGTACCTTGATCTAGCCCCTGCGAAGGGAACCGACAAAGTATCTTGGGCCTGCACCATCTTCTTCTGTATCTTGTCGCAACCCTGCGCTGATCCGTCCTTGTCGGGACCAGAGCTTGACGGCGGAGCCCCTTGCTTGTCGCTGGATGCGCTTGCCTCGGTTGCCGGCTCATCATCTACCTCCCTCTCCGCTACTAACGCAGCACTAACCACTTGATTGGTTGCCGCTATATACAGCAGCAACTTCTCTTGTGGCCTAGGTGCGACAAGTATTGGAGCGGAGAACAGGTATTTCTTTAAGTCCTGCAACGCAGCCTCCGCTTCGGGAGTCCATTTCATTGGACCCGCCTTTTTCAAAATCTTGAAAAACGGCAGGGCGCGTTCAGCAGACTTAGAGATGAACCTGCTGAGAGCAGCCACGCAACCGGCAAGTCTCCTGACATCCTTGACGCGCTTTGGTGCTTCGATTTGCTCAATGGCCTTGATCTTGTCGGGATTGGCTTCAATTCCCCGCTGAGATACAAAGAACCCGAGAAGCTTGCCGGAAGGGACTCCAAACACGCACTTCTCGGGGTTGAGCTTGAGGTTGATCTTGCGCAGATTTGCAAACGTCTCATCAAATCCTGAACCGAGTCGCTCTGTCCTTGCTCTTGACCACTATATCATCCATGTAGGCTTCTACATTTACGTATCTGTGGTCCAAAGGCATCATGGACTACCCTTGCAAAGGTTGAACCAGCATTCTTCAAACCGAAGGCATCCGTATAAAGCGATCGTGCCACATGGTGTAATGAATGCGGTTTCTCTTCATCCTCTTCGCCATGAAGATCGATGATATCCTGAATATGCATCAAGAAACGAAAGCAGATCGCATCCAGCCGTGGAATCAACAATCTGGTCGATCGCGGCAAGGGAAATGGGTCTTTGGGACAAGCTTTATTAACATCGGTGAAGTCAATACAAAGCCTCCATTTCCCATTAGCCTTATGCGATACAACTACGGATTGGCCAACCACGTGGGGTGGAGGACTCCTCGACAAGCCCTGCTGCTTCCAATTTCTTGATTTCTTCGCTATGAACTCTTGGCGCCCACTTTTGTTTCCTAACTTTTTGCTTGACGGGCGCGTGTGAGGACAAACAGCTAGGTGGTGCTCAATTACTTTCACAGGAACACGGGGATGTCGGATGGCTGCCATGCAAACACATCGACATTCGCCCGCGAAAGCAACGAGCTCGCCTTCCTATTTAGGATCAAGCGTGGCACCGATGGTGAAGGTACCACCGGTCTGCCCCTCCTTGGCGGGCACCTTCTTGGCCTTTGGCGGAGCTGCCATCGTCTTGTTGCACTTGCGGTGGAGCTCGATGGTGCGTCCTCGATGGTAGCGCAGCACTCCGAAGAGGTGCGCTTGCCGGAGTGGGCAACAGAGCTCCTGCCGGACCTAGTGGTCTTCTTCTTCCCCCCGGGAGCTTCAGTGGTAAGTGGTTTGCTATCTGTCGCGGTTGCTGCATCCCGGTAAATCTTGTCGGCGCAGATAAGTGCATCTTTCTTGTCTCCATGGACAGAAATGACGCTCATCGGGCCGGGCATCTTGAGTAGGTTGTAAGCATAATGAGAGGCGGCCATGAACTTGGCGAGTGCTGGTCGGCCAAGTATGCCATTGTATGGCAATGGGAAATCGGCGACGTCAAATGTGACCCTCTCAGTTCTGAAGTTGATCTTGCTGCCGAATGTTACCGGCAACGTGATCTTCCCTTTGGGCTTGCTCCTTCCTGGGCTGATTCCTTGGAAAGTACCAGTTTCTTCGAGCTCGCTGTCAGGGATTTGAAGTTTCTGGAGCACTGCAGAGGAGATCAAATTCAGGCCGGCTCCGCCGTCAACCAACATCTTTGTGACCTTGAGGTTTCGGATGGTTGGTAAGACCAACATCGGCAAACACCCGACCGCGATGATGCGATCGGGGTGATCCTCAATGTCAAAGACGATGGGCGTCTTGGACCATTTCGTAGATTTGCGTGACTCTATGGATGGTTATGCTGCATTGACCTCACGCATCCATTGCTTGAGTTGGCGGTCTGCGAGGTATGCGAGGCGCACCACCGTCGACGCAAAGGACCTCCGTTGCCTTTTGAAACTCCTGCTCATCAGCTTCATCGTCCTCATCGTCCTCGTCATCTTCATCTTCGTCTTCTTCCTTGTCACGGCCGCGGGGAGGTCTGTCTCCTTGCCGCTGCTTGGCTTTGCCGCGACGCCCTCCCCGACCGGGCCTCTTCTTACTTGCCGCACCTGCACCTTCTTGGGCCTTCTCCTTGTCTCGCCGCTCGTACTCAGCTCTCTGTAGCTCAACAAGCTGCTCGACTTTCTTGCAGCTCGGAGATCGTGGCCCTTAGTGCGGTGGATTTTACATCTTGCTTGTTGGGCTGTCAGGGCTTGTCGGCGGCCGCCACGGCTTGGCGGTCGGCGTCAACGGCAACCTCCTTGCGGAGCCACCGCCTTTAGCTTTGTTGGCGGCACCATCCTTGCCGGACTGCTCGACAACTAGTACTTCTTGGTTTTCTTCCTCCTGTTGTTCCGCCACCGGCTATTTCTTGCAGGCGATCCCTCACCGTCGACTCTGCTCCCACATTCTCTCACAGGAGTCTTCTTCCCTCTTCAGTAGCGTGCACACTTGTCGGCCAGGCGTGAGAGCTCGTGGCGTCTTTCACTTTGCACATCGCCATCTCCTCCTCATCCTGCGATTTCGTACATTACGATGGAATGCACCGATCACTTGCAGCAGGGTGGACGTCTGGGATGTTGTAGTGCACTCGATGAATCTCTGGATGAATTTTGCAGACTCTCCCTCCTTCAGGCAAGCAGGTGGAGGTCACTCTCGACCATGGGGCTTGTGGCGCTGTGAAGGCGCCAACAAACTGGTGGCACAAATCTGCCCAAGAAGAAATAGAGCCATCCGCAAGTGCATGAGCTAAGATCGGCGTTTGGCTTGAGCACCAAGGGAAAGTAGTTGGCGAGGATCTTGTCGTCCGTCCCCCGCAGCTTGCACGCGATGGTGTAAATGCTTGAGGAACTCCGATGGAGTGCGTCTTGCCGTCATACTTCTCCGCACGTCTGGTTTGAAGTTTTTCTTGTCGGGCCAGGCGGACTTGCCGCAGCTCACGAGTGAACGCAGGGCAACCCATCACGTCGGCAAGTCGCTGGTTCCCCGGGCGCATGCATATCGACGGTGGGCCGGCGCTGGTCGATTGACGGCGCTTCTCTTTGGCGCTTCGATACGGGTTCGAGCGTCTTCTTCTTGCCGTTCCCGAAGAACTTGGCGTTGGTCGCGACGAGCTCGCGGATCCGACGACGCTGTGGAGTCGCTGTCGAGGTGGATCCGGCGAGTCGGTGATCTTGGCCTTCGGGAAGGGGAGTGTACGGTGGGTGCACCCCCGCAAGTCTCGTCGCCATCGGCTCTCGCCTTGTCGCCTCGCCGCGGCTGCGAAGCACTCGGTTGCCGCGGGACGTCGCCGTTGGCAAAGCCGATGAGACTCTAAATTGTGGCCCTCCATTTGTCGACCTTGTCGGCCGTTGGAGGGTAATCTAAAAGTAACTGAGCTCTTGCCAAGGCTTCCGCTGGTGTGGTTGGCGGCAACGGCGTACGGAGCGAAGAACGGGATGTGCTCGGACTCCTAACCAAGTTAGGAGGAGTAGTATCCCGCCCAAGCGACCGTACTCCACTCGTGCCGGCATGCTGAGGCGCATGTGGGTCTCGAGGGCCTCGGGATCCTCCACAGGCCTTGATCCAATGGCGTATGGTGCCGCGAGTATCATGGCGCTGTCCGTCCCGCGCCTCTGCGATGGGCGCGGTGCGATTCGACGCCGACGCCTGCGCTGCCTTGTCCTTGACCTGGCGGCATCATGGGCTCTCGATGGCGCCGTCCCTCCGCCAGCGCTTCCCCACAACCCGACGGCTCGGTGGTGGTGGGTTCGGCGCGACGGCTCAGCTGCTGCGAAGGCTTCTTCTTGGCGCCATGTCGACGAAGATGTCGGTGAAGTTGCTCGTCGACCGCCGGATCGGGTTCACACAGCCTCGGCGCCCCTACCGGCGCGCCAAAGATGTCGGGGAGAACCGATCGTGTCCCATGAGCACCCTCGGGACCTGGGTCCCTTGTGGTTCGGAGGGGGGCGGAGATTGCACAAAGAGCGGATCGGGCGATGCACACGAGCGGATTTACCCAGCTTCGAGCTCTCCGGGAGATAATACTCGTCTGCTGCTTTGTGGATTACCTTGTGTTCTTGCTAGGGAGCAATGGGAGCTACAAGACCTAGCCCGAGTGTGGTTTCGTATGAATGTGATGAACTAAGCTGAGCTGGACCGAACCGAGCAGAACCTCTCTCGTTGCACTTGGGCCTCCTTTTATAGGCAAAGGGTCACCACATGTGGCAAGTAGACAAGGTTACAATGGTAAAAACCTAGGTTGGTACACCGCTTTGTACAGTGTACAGTAATCTATACCTAACTCTGGCGGCAAGGGACAAGAGTCATCAATGCCCGTCTCGGTCGCCCGAACAGTATAACAGGGACCGTCAAGTGCGCCTCCGTTTGCCACGATGGTAGCTTGTCAGCGCCGCTTGTCGCTACTCCCCGCTGGCTGCACAGCCCGTCGACATCGTGCCAGGGGAGAGCCCGTGGTGACACGTTGGCGGGTGGCTGGAGCGGAGATGAAGAGAGTCGCCCGCCCGGCAAGTGCCTTGCCGCGCGAGGAACCTTGTCGCGCTTGGGGCTCGGCGCCCGCCAAGCCTTCCCGGCAAGCTCCTCTTGCGGGTCTTGACTACTTTGCTCTTGAATGGCTCGAAGGGCATGGAGGGTCTTTAGCAGACGCCCGGCAAGGCTTGCCACGGGGACGCTGCGACTGCCCGTGCACGGGTTCGGGGTACTAAGGTACCCCTACTTTAGTACACCGACATAGGAGTATTAAATATGCAGAGGCATTTAGTATGCAATATTGAATAATAATATTTGTGATTTGCTACAGTAGAGATTGATAAGGTTTTTGCATTAGTTTATACTAACTTATCTCACGAGTTCTTGTTGAGTTTTGTGTGGACGAAGCTTTTGCGATTTAGGAAAACTGTGATATGAGAAGAATTAAGGAGACACCAAAGCTCAAGCTTAGGGATGCCCAAGGCATCCCAAGATAATATTCAAGAAGTCTCAAGCATCTAAGCTTGGGGATGCCCCGGTAGGCATCTCACCTTTCTTCTTCAACAATTATCGGTTAGTATCGGTTGAGCCTAAGTTTTTGCTTCTTCACATGATGGCCATTCTTAGAATGCCATTTTATTTTGTTTTCCTTGCTGTTTTAATAAAGTACTTAGATCTGAAAGTTTTTAAATAAAATAGAGCCCTCAAATAGTTGCCAGGGAGGCTAAGTAAGCGGCATTCACATCCCGTCAACGAAACTCCTTTCTATGGAATTGCTCTAGTGCTTCACTTATATCTTTTTGGAGTAGCTTGGCATTTACTCTTGTGCTTCACTTATATCCCATGAGTAAATTATTGAATAAATTGAATTTCATGAAGTTGAAATTATATCATGCTTAGTGGTAGCTTTACATTGGGTTCAGAAAGTGAAATCTTTTGAGGCCTGACAATCACAATATTGGTCATACAAGCAATTCACGAATAATTAGTATAAGGAAGAGAACTTTCACATGCAAATACACTATCCTGGAGATCTTTTGTGATTGTGAGCCCCCATTGAAATATTATATGCCAAAATTGTTGATGTTGGACAAGGGAGACAATGTAATGGTTTATGTTTGTTCATATTCACATAGAAGTTATATTGTCATAGATCCTTCAGCATGTGGTGCTTGCCCCACATCTTTGCTAGCCAAAAATTCCGCACCAAGTAGAGATACTACGTGTGCATCCAAAAACCCTTAAACCCAAATCTTATTTTCAAGAGTCCACCATACCTACCTAAGGATTGAGCAAGATCCTTCAAGTAAGTTGTCATCGGTGTAATAAGCAATAAAAATTGCTTTTAAAAGTGTTAGATCATTTAGTGTAAGAGAAAATTGAGCGTTGTACGAACTTGTGATGGCAAAGAATAAAAGCGACAAACTGCATAATAAAGTTTGCTATCATAAGGGGCAATATAACGTGACGTTCTTTTGCACTAAGGGGTTGGGCATACAAACAACTAAGCGCATGGCAACCTCTAGTTCCCTCTACAAAGGGCCTACATTTTAATTTTCAGTATTTATTTTTATGCAAAGAGTCAAAGTTATTCTCTCTATTCCTTTTTATTTTTCTCTTTTGGCAAGCATCATGTGGTGAGGAAAGATCTAGGCACATATGTCTAGTTGAATATGGGCAGCATGAGTTATTATTGTTGACATCACCCTTGAGGTGAATATGTTGGGAGGCAAAACAATAAGACCCTATCTTTCTATGTGTCCGGTTGAAACGTTTTTCTCATGTGTATGCAGTAAGTGTTAGCAATCACTAGAAGACTATATGATGGTTGAGTATGTGGAGCTCTTACTTAAACTCTGTTGAATAAGTTGAATTGAAATTGCTTGGTGACTGAGAACATAGGTTGTTGAGTTTCAAGAGAATTCATTGTTTGAACCTTAACATGTGAATTGGTTGCCACTATAACATGAGAAGTTTTATAAAAAAAGAATTGATGTTATGATGCTAGGAAAAGTGATTGAAATTGTCATTGATCAAACTTATGCACTTTGCTAGCATTCACACTTCATAAATTATTTATTTTATCATTTACCTATTCGAGGACGAGTAGGAATTAAGCTTGGGGATGCTGATACGTCTCCAACGTATCTATAATTTATGAAGTATTCATGCTATCTTATTATCATTCTTGGATGTTTTACAATCATTTTATAGCAACTTTATATCATTTTTTGGGACTAACATATTGACCCAGTGCCCAGTGTCAGTTGCTGTTTTTTTTTTTTGCTTTTTTTACATCGCAGGAAATCAATATCAAACGGAGTCCAAACACCGCGAAACTTCTTGGAGATTTTTTATGGACCAGAACACCCAAGATGGGCCAGAGCAGCACCTGGGGGGGTGCCCCGAGGGAGCAAAATACCAGGGCGCGCCTGGGGGCACAAGCTCGCCCAGGTGGGTTGTGCCCACCTCGGTGGCCTCCCGCACCTCCTCTTTACCCTATAATTTCACAAATATTCCAAAAACCCTCGGGGTGAACCTAGATCAGAAGTTCCGCCACCGCAAGGCTCTGTAGCCACCGAAAACCAATCTAGACCCTTTCTGGCACCCTGCCGGAGGGGGGGATCACCTTCGATGGCCATCTTTATCATCCCGGCGGCCACCACGATGAGGAGGGAGTAGTCCACCCTCGGGGCTGAGGGTTTGTACCAGTAGCTATGTGTTTAATCTCACTCTCTCTTGTGTTCTTGATATGTCACGATCTTGATGTATCGCGGGCTTTGTTAATATTGTCGGATCATATGGTGTTCCCCTCTCTATCTTGTTGTGATGAATTGAGCTTTTCCCATTGAGATTTCATTATTACCGGATTGAATACTTTTATGGATTTGAGAGCACTTGATATATGTCTTGCATATGAATACTCGTGGTGATAATGGGGTATCGTATTGATTCACTTGATATATGTTTTGGCACTCAACTTGCCGATTCCTGAGGTGACATTGGGGTAATCTATGCATAGGGGTTGATGCACGTTCTTGTCTTTGTTTCCCCGGTAGAAATCTTGGGGCATTCTTTGAAGTTCTTTGTGTTGGATTGAGTATTATGAATATAGATCGAACGGAAGGAATAACTTTGTGTTATTTTAGTACGAACTCTTGAATAGATCGAACAGAAAGAATAGCTTTGAGGTGGTTTCGTACCCTACAAACAATATTCTTATGTTCTCCGCTAGATAGGAACTTTGGAGTGATTCTTCATCGCACTTTGAGGGATGGTTATATGATCCAATTATATTAGCACTATTGAGAGATTGCACTAGCGAAAGTACGGACCCTAGGCCTCATTTTCAAGCATTGCAATACCATTTTTGTGCCCATTTACTATTTGCTACCTTGCTGTTTTTATTTATTCAGATTATAAAAATATATTTCTACCATCAATATTACACTTTTATCACCATCTCTTCGTCGAACTAGTGCACCTATACAATTTGCCATTGTATTAGGTGTATTGGGGACACAAGAGATTTCTTGTATTTGGTTGTAGGGTTGTTTGAGAAATACCACCTTCATCCTATGCCTCCCACGGATTGATAAACCTTAGGTCATCCACTTGAGGGAAAATTGCTACTGTCCTACAAAACTCTGCGCTTGGAGGCCCAACACAAGTCTACAAGAATAAAGTTGCATAGTAGACATCAATCATATGCTACGTTTATAGCTTGGGTCTTGTCTATCACATCATTCGCCTAATGATTTGATCCCGTTATCAAATGACAACTCATGTCTATGACTAGGAAACCATAGCCATCTTTGGTCAACGAGCTAGTCCAGTAGAGGCTTACTAGGGACATGTTGTTGTCTATGTATCCACACATGTATTTGAGTTTCCGGTCAATACAATTATAGCATGGATAATAAACGATTATCATGAACAAGGAAATATAATAAACGATTATAGCATGGATAATAAACGATTATCATGAGCAAGGGCATATTTCTAACAGTATCCCACTTGCACTAGAGTCAATAATCTAGCATTACATGGTAATGAATCTAACACCCATAGAGTTCTGGTGTTGATCATGCTTTGCCCGTGGAAGAGGTTTAGTCAATGGATCTGCAACATTCAGATCTGTATGTATCTTGCAAATGTTTATGTCTTCCTCCTTGATGTAATTGCGGATGGAATTGAAGTGTCGCTTTATGTGTCTGGTCCTCTTGTGAAACCTTGGTTCCTCGGCTAGAGCAATGGCACCAGTGTTGTCACAGAACAGAGTCATTGGTCTAGTGCACTGGGCAAAACTCCAAGATCTGTCATGAACTACTTCATCCAGTTACCTTCCTTCGCCGCCTCCGAGGCAGTTATGTACTCCGCTTCGCATGTAGAATCAACTACTACGCTCTGCTTGGAACTGCACCAGCTTACCGCTCCCCCGTTCAGAGCATATATGGATCCAGTTTGAGACTTAGAGTCATCCGGGTTAGTGTCAAAGCTTGCATCGACGTAACCCTTTACGATGAGCTCTTGATCACCTCCGTAAACGAGAAACATTTCCTTAGTCCTTTTGAGGTACTTAAGGATATTCTTGACCAATGTCCAGTGTTCCACTCCTGGATCAGTTCGAAACCTTCCAGCCATAATTATGGCAAGGCAGACATCTAGTCTTGTGCACAACATCGCATACATGATAGAGCCTATGGCAGAAGCATAGGGGACGACACTCATCTTTTCTCTATCCTCTGCAGTCGTTGGGCATTGAGTCTTACTCAACTTCACACCTTGCAAGACAGGCAAGAACCCCTTCTTGGACTGATCCATTTGAACTTCTTCAAAATCTTATCAAGGTATGTGCTTTGCGAAAGTCCTATCAAGCGTCTTGATCTATCTCTATAGATCTTAATGCCTAATATGAAATCAGCTTCCCCTAGGTCCTTCATTGAATAACTCGTGTTCAAATATTCCTTCATGTTCTCCCAAAGTTCTATATTGTTTCCAATCAGTAATATGTCATCCACATATAATACTAGAAACGCTATAGAGCTCCCACTCACTTTCTTGTAAATACAAGCTTCTCCATAAACTTGTATAAACCCAAACACTTTGATCACCTCATCAAAGTGAATATTCCAACTCCGAGATGCTTGCACCAGCCCATAAATGGATCACTGGAGCTTGCACACCTTGTCAGCATTCTCTGCATCGACAAAACCTTCCGGTTGCATCATATACAACTCTTCCTTAAGGAAATCGTTAAGGAACGCTGTTTTGAAATCCATCTGCCAGATTTCATAATCAAAAAATGCAGCTATTGCCAACATAATTCTGACGGACTTAAGCATCGCTACGGGTGAGAAAGTCTCATCGTAGTCAACTCCTTGAACTTTTGAAAACCCCTTTGCCACAAGTCAAGCTTTATAGACGGTGATATTACCATCCGCGTCCATCTTCTTCTTGAAGATCCATTTATTCTGAATGGCCGTTCGCCCTTTAGGTAATACTTCCAAAGTCCACACTTTGTTTTCATACATGGATCCCATCTCGGATTTCATGGCATCTAACCATTTGTCAGAATTCGGGCCCACCATCGCTTCTCCATAGCTCGTAGGTTCATCGTTGTTGTTATCCAAAAACATGACCTCCAAGACAGGGTTACCGTACCACTCAGGAGCAGTACGTATCCTTGTCGACCTACGAGGTTCGATAGAAACTTGATCTGAAGCTTCATGATCACTATCATTAGCTTCCTCTTCAACTAACTTAGGTGTCACAGAAACATCTTTCTGTGCCGCACTACTCGTTGGTTGAAGTAAAGGTTCAACAACCTCATCAAGTTCTATCTTCCTCCCACTCAATTCTTTCGAGAGAAACTCTTTCTCGAGAAAGGACCCGTTCTTAGTGACAAACACTTTGCCCTCAGATCTGAGATAGAAGGTATGCCCTATTGTCTCCTTTGGGTATCCTATGAAGACGCATTTATCCATTTTGGGTTCAAGCTTTTCCGGCTGAAGCCTTTTGACATAAGCATCGCAACCCCAAACCTTAAGGAATGACAACTTAGGTTTCTTGCCAAACCATAGTTCAGACAGTCTCATCTCTACGGACTTAGATGGTGCCCTATTTAAAGTGAATGCAGCTGTCTCTAATGCATAACCCCAAAACAAGAGTGGCAGGTCGAAAAGGGACATCATAGGACGCACCATATCCAATAAGGTACGATTACGACGTTCGGACACACCATTACACTGTGGTGTTCTAGGTGGCATCAACTGTGAAACGATTCCACATTGTCTTAAGTGATTGCCAAACTTATAACTCAGATATTCTGCCCCTCGATCAGATCGTAGAAATTTAATCTTCTTGTTATGATGATTCTCAACTTCACCCTAAAATTGCTTGAACTTTACAAATGTTTCAGACTTATGCTTCATTAAGTAAATACACCCATATCTACTCAAGTTATAGGTGAAGGTGAGAAAGTAACGATATCCACCGCGCGCATCAACGCTCATCGGACCACACACATCAGTATGTATGATTTCCAACAAGTCACTTTCCCGTTCCATTGTCCCGAAAAAAGGGGTTTTAGTCATCTTGCCCATGAGGCATGGTTCACTGTGTCAAGTGATTCAAAATCAAGTGACTCCAAAAGTCCATCAGTATGGAATTTCTTCATGCGCTTTACACCAATATGATGTAAGCGGCAGTGCCACAAGAAAGTGGTACTATCGTTATCAAATCTACATATTTGGGCATCAATGTTAGGAACATGTGTATCATCACTATCGAGACCCAATAAGTATAAACCCCTCACAATGGGTGCATGACCATAAAAGATATTACCCATATAAATAGAACAACCATTATTCTCCAATTTAAATGAGTAACCATCCCGCATTAAACAAGATCCAGATATAATGTTCATGCTTAACGCAGGCACTAAATAACAATTATTCAGGTTCATCACTAATCCCGATAGTAATCGAAGAGCGAGCGTGCCGATGGCGATCACATCAACCTTGGAACCATTTCCCACGCGCATCGTCATTTCGTCCTTCGCCGGCCTCCGTCTATTCCGTTGTTCCTGCTTTGAGTTGCAAATGTGAGCAACCGAACTGGTATCAAATACCCAGGCACTACAATGAGAGTTGGTAAGGTACACATCAATAACATGTATATCATATATACCTTTGTTGATGTTGGCTCCCTTCTTATTGGCCAAATACTTGGGGCAGTTCCGCTTCAAGTGGCCAGTTCCCTTGCAATAGAAGCACTCGGTTTCTGGCTTGGGTCCAGCCTTGGGTTTCTTCACGAGAGGAGGGGCAACTGCTTTGCCACCCTTTTTCAAGTTTCCCTTATTTCCCTTGCTCTTCTTGAAACTAGTGGTTTTATTCACCATCAACACTTGATGCTCCTTCTGGATGTCTGACTCAGCGACTTTTAGCATCGCGAATAGCTCGAAGACTGACTTATTCATCCCTTGCATGTTATAGTTCAACACAAAGCTCTTGTAGCTAGGTGGTAGCGATTGAAGAACTCTGTCAGTGACAGCCTCTGGCGGGAGCTCAATTCCCAACTCGGCCAGATGGTTGTAGTACCTAGACATTCTGAGTATGTGCTCACTGAGAGACCCGTTCTCCTCCATCTTGCAGGCATAGAACTTATCAGAGGTCTCATACCTCTCAATCCGGGCATTCTTCTCAAAGAAAAACTTCAACTCATGGAATATCTCATATACTCCATGACGTTCAAAACGCCTTTGAAGTCCCGGCTCTAAGCCATACAACATGGCTCATTGAACTATTGAGTAGTCATCAACACGCGACTGCCAGGCGTTCACAGCATCTGCGGTTGCTGGAGGGGGTGGCACACCAAGCGGTGCATCTAGGACATCAACCTTTTGGTCATCCGTGAGGATAATCCACAGATTACAGGCCCAGTCTACAAAGTTACTTCCATCATCTTTTAGCTTAGCTTTCTCTAGGAACTCATTGAAATTCAGGGGAGCTACTGCGCATGCCATTGATCTACAACATAAAATTTGCAAATGCAACTTTAGACTATTGTTCATGATAATGAGTTCAATTAATCATATTACTTAAGAACTCCCACTCAAATCGACATCCCTCCAGTCGCCCGAGTGTAACATGATCCAAATTCACCAAACCAAGTCCGATCATCACGTGAGATGAGGTGGTTTCAATGGTGAACATCTCCATGTTGATCATATCTACTATATGACTCTTGTTCAACCTTTCAGTCTCTTGTGTTCCGAGGCCATGTCTGTACATGCTAGGCTCGTCAAGTTTAACCCAAGTGTTCCGCATGTGCAAAACTGGCTTGCACCCGTTGTATGCAAACGTAGAGTCTATCACGCCCTCTCATCACATGGTGCTTCGAAATGAAAAACTTTTGCAACGGTGCACACTTGGGGAGAACACAATTTTATCTTGAAATTTTAGTGAGGGATCACCTTATAATGCTACCATCGTCCTAAGCAAAATAAGATGCATAAAAGGATTAACATCACATGCAACTCATAAGGGACATGATATGTGAAGGAAATATGCCCTAGAGGCAATAATAAAGTTGTTATTTTATATTTCCTTATAACATGACAAATGTTTATTATTCATGCTAGAATTGTATTAACCGGAAACTTGATACATGTGTGGATACATAGACAAAACACCGTGTCCCTAGTAAGCCTTTACTAGACTAGCTCGTTAATCAAAGTTGGTTAAGTTTCCTAACCATAGACATGTGTTGTCATTTGATGAACGGGATCACATCATTAGGAGAATGATGTGATGGACAAGACCCATCCATTATCTTAGCATAATGACCGTTCAGTTTTATTGCTATAGCTTTCTTCATGTCATATACATATTCCTTTGACTATGAGATTATGCAAATCCCAGATACCGGAGGAATGCCTTGTGTGCTATCAAATGTCACAACGTAACTGGCTGATTATAAAGATGCTCCACGGGTATCTCTGAAGGTGTTTGTTGGGTTGGCATGGATCGAGAATAGGATTTGTTACTCCGAGTATCAGAGAGGTATCTCTGGGCCCTCTCGGTAATGCACATCATAATAAGCCTTGCAAGCAATGTGACTAATGAGTTAGTTGCGGGATGATGCATTACGGAACGAGTAAAAGAGACTTTCCCATAACGACATTGAACTAGGTATGAAGATACCGATGATCGAATCTCGGGCAAGTAACACACCGATGACAAAGGGAATAACGTATGTTGTCATTACGGTACGACCGATAAAGATCTTCGTAGAATATGTGGGAACCAATATGAGCATCCAGGTTCCGCTGTTGGTTATTGACCGGAGAAATGTCTCGGTCATGTCTACATAGTTCTCAAACCCGTTGGGTTCGCGCGCTTAACGTTCGATGACGATTTTGTATTATATGAGTTATGTGATTTGGTGAGTGAATGTTGTTCGGAGTCCCGGATGAGATCATCGACATGACGAGGAGTCTCAAAATGGTTGATAGGTAAAGATTCATATATAGGACAATATTATCCGGACACCGGAAGTGTTCTGAGGGTACCGGGTACGTATCGGGTCACCGGAAGGGGTTCCTGGCACCCCCCGGCAAAGATATGGACCTTATTGGGCCGAGGGCGAGACAAACCATCCCCTAGTGGGCTGGTGCACTCCCATATGGGTCGGCCTAAGTGGAGAAAGGAAAAGGGGAGGAGAAAAGGAAATAGAGGGAATAGGATTCCCCTTGCTTTCCCCTCTCCCCTCTTTCCTTCCCCCCTCCGGAGATAAGGAAAGGGGGAGGCCGAATTGGAGGAGGCCCCCAAGTAGGATTCCTCGTACTTGGAGCGCCCAAGGCTTATCCCCTCCCCCTCCCACCTATATATATGGGGAGGGGGCACCTAGAACACACACCAACAATTGTTAGCCATGTGCGGCGCCCCCCTCCACAGTTTACGCCTCCGGTTATATTGTCGTACTGCTTAGGCGAAGTCATGCACGGATCACTTCACCATCACCGTCACCACGCTCTCGTGCTGACAAAACTCTCCATAGACACTTCTGCTGGATCAAGAGTTTGAGGGACGTCATCGAGATGAACGTGTGCAGAACTCGGAGGTGTCGTACGTTCGGTGCTTGATCGGTTGAATCGAGAAGACGTTCGACTACATCAACCGCATTAAAGTAATGCTTCCGCTTTCGGTCTACGAGGGTATGTGGAAACACTCTCCTCTCGTTGTTATGCATCTCCTAGATAGATCTTGCTTGATCGTAGTAATATTTTTGAAATTGCATGCTACGTTCCCCAACAGTGGCATCAGAGCCAGGTCTATGCGTAGATGATATGCTCGAGTAGAACACAAAGTGTTGTGGATGATGATAGTCATACTGCTTACCACCAATGTCTTATTTTGATTCAGCGGTATTGTTGGACGAAGCGGCCTGGACCAACCTTACATGACCACGTTCATGAGACCGGTTCCACCGACGGACATGCAACTTGTTTTGCATAAAGGTGGCTAGTGGGTGTCTATTTCTCCAACTTTAGTTGAATCGAATTTGACTACGGCCGGTCATTGTTGAAGGTTAAAATAGCAAACTTGATGAAACATCGCTGTGGTTTTGATGCGTAGGTCAGAACGGTTCTTACTAGAAGCCCGTAGCAGCCACGTAAAACTTGCAACAACAAAGTAGAGGACGTCTAACTTGTTTTTGCAGGGCATGTTGTGATGTGATATAGTCAAGACATGATGTGATATACGTTATTGTATGAGATGATCATGTTTTGTAGAAGTTATCGGCAACTGGCAGGAGCCTTATGGTTGTCGCTTTATTGTATGAAATGCAATCGCCATGTAATTGCTTTACTTTATCACTATGCGTTAGCGATAGTTGTAGAAGCAATAGTTGGCGAGACGACAGCGACGCTACGATGGAGATCAAGGTGTCAAGCCGGTGACGATGGAGATCTTGACGGTGCTTTGGAGATGGAGATCAAAGGCACAAGATGATGATGGCCATATCATGTCAAATATTTTGATTGCATGTGATGTTTATCTTTTATGCATCTTATTTTGCTTAGTACGGCGATAGCATTAAAGATGATCCCTCACTAAAAATTTCAAGGTATAACTGTTCTCCCTGAGTATGCACCGTTGCTACAGTTCGTCATGCCGAGACACCACGTGATGATCGGGTGTGATAAGCTCTACGTTCACATACAACGGGTGCAGGACAGTTTTGCACGTGCGGAATACTCGGGTTAAACTTGACGAGCCTAGCATGTACAGACATGGCCTCGGAACACTGGAGACCGAAAGGTTGAACGTGAATCATATAGTAGATATGATCAACATAGAGATGTAGAGATGTTCACCATTGAAAACTACTCCATCTCACATGATGTTCGGACATGGTTTAGTTGATATGGATCACGTGATCATTTAGATGACTCGAGGGATGTCTATCTAAGTGGTAGTTATTAAGTAATATGATTAATTGAACTTAATTTATCATGAACTTAGTCCTGATAGTTTTTGCATATCTATGTTGTAGATCAATAGCTTGCGATGTAGCTCCACGTTTATTTTTTGATATGTTCCTAGAGAAAAATAAGTTGAAAGATGATAGTAGCAATGATGCGGACTGGGTCCGTGATCTGAGGATTATCCACATTGCTGCACAGAAGAATTATGTCCTTGATGCACCGCTAGGTGACAGACCTATTGCAGGAGCATATGCAGACATTATGATCGTTTGACAAACTCAGTATGATGACTACTTAATAGTTTAGTGCGCCATGCCTTACAGCTTAGAACCGGGACTTCAAAAATGTTTTGAATGACATGGAGAATATGAGATGTTCCAAGAGATGAAATTGGTATTTCAAGACTCATGCTCTTGTCAAGAGGTATGAGACCTTTGACAAGTACTTTGCCTACAAGATGGAGGAGAATAGCTCAACTAGTGAGCATGTGCTCAGAATGTCTAGGTACTACAATCGCTTGAATCAAGTGGGAGTTAATATTCCAGATAAGATAGTGATTGACAAAATTCTCTAGCCACTATCACCAAGATACTAGAACTTTGTGATGAACTATAATATGCAAGGTATGATGAAAATGGTTCTCGAGCTCTTTGTGATGCTGAAATCGGCGAAGGTAGAAATCAAGAAAGAGCATCAAGTGATGATGATTAACAAGACCACTAGTTTCAAGAAAAAGGGCAAGGGAAAGAAAGGGAACTTCAAGAAAAATGGCAAGCAAGTTGTCGCTCCCGTGAGGAATCCCAAAGCTGTATCTAAGCCTGAAACTGAGTGCTTCTACTGCAAAGGGAACGGTCACTAGAAGCGGAACTACCTGGAATACTTGGCGGATAAGAAGGATGGCAAAGTGAATAAAGGTATTTTTGATATACGGATCATTGAAGTGTACTTTACTAGTGTTCGTAGCAACCCCTGGGTATTTGATACCGGTTTAGTTGCTAAGATTAGTAACTCGAAACGGGAGTTGCGGAATGAACAGAGACTACGGATGAAGTGACGATGTGTGTTGGAAGTGGTTCCAAGATTGATATGATCATCGCACACTCCCTATACTTTCGTGATTAGTGTTCAACCTAAATAAATGTTATTTGGTGTTTGCATTGAGCATGATTGGATCATGTTTATTGCGATACGGTTATTCATTTAAGTTAGAGAATATTGTGTTTCTATTTACATGAATAAAACCTTCTATGGTCATCCATTGTGAATGGTTTATTGAATCTCGATCGTAGTGATACACAAATTCATAATATTGATGCCAAAAGATGTAAAGTTGATAATGATAGTGCAACATACTTGTGGCACTGCCATTTAGGTCATATTGGTGTAAAGCGCATGAAGAAACTCCATGCAGATGGACTTTTGGAATCACTTGATTATGAATCATTTGATGCTTGCGAACCATGCTTCATGGGCAAGATGACTAAAACTCCGTTCTCCGGAACAATGGAGCAAGCTAGTGACTTATTGGAAATAATACATACTGATGTGTGCGGTCCAATGAGTGTTGAGGCTCGCGGCGGGCATCGTTGTTTTCTGACCTTCACAAATGATTTGAGCAGATATGGGTATATCTACTTAATGAAACACAAGTCTGAAACATTTGAAAAGTTCAAAGAATTTCAAAGTGAAGTGGAGAATCATCGTAACAAGAAAATAAAGTTCCTACGATCTGATCGTGGAGGCGAATATTTGAGTTACGAGTTTGGCCTTCATTTAAAACAATGTGGAATAGTTTCACAACTCACTCCACCTGGAACACCACAGTGTAATGGTGTGTCAGAACATCGTAACCGTACTTTATTAGATATGGTGTGATCCATGATGTCTCTTACCGATTTACAACTATCGTTTTGGGGTTATGCATTAGAGACAGCTGCATTCACTTTAAATAGGGCACCGTCTAAATCCATTGAGAAGACATCGTATGAACTGTGGTTTGGCAAGAAACCTAAGCTGTCATTTCTTAAAGTTTGGGGTTGCGATGCTTATGTGAAAAAGCTTCAGCCTGATAAGCTCGAACCCAAATCGGAGAAGTGCGTCTTCATAGGATACCCAAAAGATACTATTGGGTAAACCTTCTTTCACAGATCCGAAGGCAAGATCTTTGTTCCTAAGAATGGATCCTTTCTAGAGAAGTAGTTTCTCTCGAAAGAAGTGAGTGGGAGGAAAGTAGAACTTGATGAGGTAATTGTACCTTCTCTCGAATTGGAAAATAGCTCATCACAGAAAACCGTTTCCATGATGCCTACCCCAACTAGAGAGGAAGCTGATGATAATGATCATGAAACTTCAGATCAAGTTACTACCGAACCTCATAGGTCAACCAGAGCACGTTCCGCACCAGAGTGGTACAGTAATCCTATCATGGAAGTGATGTTATTAGACCATGACGAACCTACGAACTATGAGGAAGCGATGATGAGCCCTGATTCCGATAAATGGCTTGAGGACATGAAATCTGAGATAGGATCCATGTATAAGCACAAAATATGGACTTTGATTGACTTGCCCTATGATCGGCGAGCCATTGAGAATAAATGGATCTTCAAGAGGAAGACGGACTGTCGGTGTCAAAACCGGCGGATCTCGGGTAGGGGGTCCCGAACTGTGTGTTTAGGCGGATGGTAACAGGAGACAAGGGACACGATGTTTTTACCCAGGTTCGGGGCCTCTCGATGGAGGTAAAACCCTACTCCTGCTTGATTAATATTGATGATATGGGTAGTACAAGAGTAGATCTAACACGAGATCAGATAGGCTAAACCCTAGAAGCTAGCCTATGGTATGATTGTTGTTCGTCCTACGGACTAAAACCCTCCGGTTTATATAGGCACCGAAGAGGTTAGGGTTACATGAGTCGGTTACAATGGTAGGAGATCTACATATCCGTACGCCAAGCTTGCCTTCCACGCCAAGGAAAGCCCCATCCGGACACGGGACGAAGTCTTCAATCTTGTATCTTTATAGTCCAGAGTCCGCCAAAGGCTATAGTCCGCCATCCGGAGACCCCTAATCCAGGACTCCTCAAGAGCCCCTGAACTAGGCTTCAATGACGACGAGTCCGGCGCATATTGTCTTCGGCATTGCAAGGCGGGTTCCTCCTCCGAATACTTCATAGAAGATTTTGAACACAAGGATAAAGTGTCCGCTCGCAAAATAAGTTCCACATACCACCTTAGAGAGAATAATATTTACACAAGTTCAATCTGGCGTGATTCGCAAAGATGATATCACACCACGCCAAGCCTTTATTCAAATCGTTTTACTGTCCCACCTCAAATGCTTAGCGTTTAGCGGGTTTCCTTGGCACGTCTTGTCAAAGCGTAGATCGTGTCCCCTTATTCCGGATTCTCATTAATACGGGCATGGGTAACCCGATCGTGCTGTTGGCACGCCTCCTCTATCGGCGAGTCTGAACGGTCACGGGAGGGCTCTCGGTATTCAACCTCTTTATAAAGAGACCAAGGCCCCGCTCTTTTTTCTCAATATGAATCGAATCCGCCCCTTGCCTCGAGTTCCAACACCCAAAGCTCCAGATTCAGGCGCTTCGGACCTTCGATGATGTCCGGCTCCGACCTTCAAGGCCGGTGGATGCCTTCCTCCGTCACGGAAGAAGACGTCCTAAAGCTAAGAGATGCCAGGTATCTAACCGGCGAAATCTCGCATAGGCTGCCTGCCCAAGGGCAGGTTATTCCCACTCCCAAGCCCGGTGAAAGCGTGGTGTTCGTGTCTCACTTCCTTTGGGGGCTAGGCTTCCCGACGGACCCCTTCATGAGGGGGCTCATGTTTTATTACGGGCTGGAATTTCACGACCTGGATCCGGAGTCCATCCTCCACATCTCATCGTTCATCGTCGTATGTGAAGCCTTCCTCCGCATTACCCCTCACTTCGGATTGTGGCTCAAGACCTTCAAGGTGGAGCCGAAGATGATCAAGGGCAACATGCAGAGAGTCTTGGAGGGGCTGTTATAAGCAAGAATCTTGACGCTTCATGGCCCAAGGGCTCTTTTCAAGAGGAGCTCGGTCTATGGCAACAAGAGTGGTTTTATATCACAGCTCCTGTGGGCACCAAATGGGTGGCGCCACCTGCCTTCGCTTGGGTCCTCCACCGCGGCTGGCATCACGGGTCAATAAAGGGCTTGGCTGGGGCCGTCCAAGGGCGTGCCCTTGTTGCGAGGCCGTGTTCGAGACCTCCTAGAGAGAGATCAATCTGGTCGTAGTAGCGCAGGTCATGCTGATTCGTCGCATCCTGCCTGCAAGCGCCGCCCCCTCCTGTGGGAGTTCAATCCGGAGGAACCACGAGCTCTCCAACATTTTATGGGCGCAACGCCCATGGAGATGTACAAACTGTTCTTCGGATCACAAGCAATGTGTCCGGACTTGACCGAGGACGCAGGCCTGAGCTACAATCGCCCGGATACTCAAGTAAGTAGTCCTGTACCCGGACACGTTATCCGTATATTTATCATAAACTTGCCCTTAAAAGAGTTGTCCCTTAAACATGAGTGGATAGCGAAAGCAAAACTGATCAGGTGTCCGCCCCCCCGCCCCCTCCCTGAGACCACGCCGGATCCCGTGTTAACCAAGATGCTGGAGGCTGCGCCTTTGGAAGAAGGTGAAGGGGGGAACAAGGAAGCTACTGCCTCCGTGAAGGAGGTTATCAAGAAAGGAGGGATCGAGAATCCCTCCATCCAAGGGGAGAAGAGGACCGCCTCTGAAGATCCGGAGACCAAGGCCTCAAAGCGGGGGAAGAAATCTTTGCCAGAGGGTCCTGCGCCGGGAGATGCCCCGGCCGCACTATTTCCCCAAGGAGATCAACCCTCCAGCGAGCCATAAGTAGAGAGGGGAGTTTTTTAAAATAAGAGACATCCCTGTTTTATTTCTGAAGATGACCGAAATTTTACCTTGTAGTTCGGATCTCAGCCCTTCTCAGCAGAGCTCGTCTTCAGGGGATCTTCGTCCGGAGATGATGGAGAGCGGAACGCCTCCCCCTGCTGTACCGCATAGCGAGGCGGACGATCCTGAGGTGTCGTCGCGGAGGGTTTCTTCGAGTCCGGCATGGGCGGAGGGCGGTCGTAGGGCCCCCCAAAGCCCTCCGTGTCCGGCCTTCGAAAAAGGCCATCAGACGAGTCCGACACCTCCTGGTGCATGGGCGGAGGAGTTGAAGGATCTGCTCGGGCGAGCATCTATCTCAGAGGATCACCGTGCATTGATGGGTACGGTGATTGAAAAAATTCCGTCCGCGGAAATCGGGTTGTACGAGGCCGCCAGGAGTTTACTGATGGGTTTTGAGGAACGTGCAATGATGTACCTTTTGACGGTTCCGCATATATAAGATGCGCCCTGTGTAGATAGTAGCCCCTGAGACTCGGTGCGTTGTCAAAAATGACAGCATGCCCAGGATCATAATCCCAGCTATAATATGTCGCCCTTCCTATGTAGGTGGCGGAGCGTCCAGTGGCTAGCCGGACTGATGAATTTGCCGAACTAAAGCGGCAACTTGACGTGGCAGATGCCGACATCGCGCTTGTCAATAAGCGGCTTGACGAGTCACAAGGTATGCAGTTTCTCCGCGGACACCTGGTAAGGGAGCTTGATGCCCGTGCCTTACAACATGTATGCTTGATGCAGATGGTGCCGTTGCCATGGAGAACCTTCGGGCGGAGCTTGCCCGAGCCAAGGAGCAGACCAGAAAAAGTGATGCGGCTTCCTTAAAGGCGGCCGAAGAGCTAAAAGCCGAACAGGCTGCTCACTGCCGAAGCAAGAAGGAAATGGCCGAGATGGCCTTGAAGTTGAAGAATGCTACCGACCGCTGCGAGCTTCTTGAAAAAGAAGGTCGAGCGGAGCAAGAGGACCTGAAGAAGACCACCACCGAGGCCAAGGATGCTCGCTCTGCGATGAGAGCTCCGAAGGAGGAGCTACGTCAGGCCGGAGATATCGCGGCTGGAAAGCCCTTTCTGCTGCGGAGGAAGTTCACGGATCCTAAATATGCTCAGTTGGACCGGCTGTGGAGTGCGGAGGATGCTTATCTGGACTTGGCGGCGAGTTCCGCGGACGCGGCCGAACACTTCGGAGATCAAAAGGATCACGAGATGGAAGAGCTTTTTTGGTCGCAGTTCCGTAATCCAGAGTGTCCACTTCCATTAACCAATCATTTGGCCGAATGGGCGGAGCTGAATAGGTTGTCCGGACTTGCCATGAAGGATGTCGTGACTCATTTGTGGTCGAAAAGGCCCGAGCCGAAGAGTTATTTGGCTTGGTGCAGCAGTTCCTTGGTGCGGTGCCGCATATCAAAGCAATGAGGCGGTCAGCATGCATAGAGGGTGCGCGGATGGCTCTTGCCCGTGTCAAGACATACTGGGCGGAGATGAAGGCCACCGATGTTGCATCCCAAGATTCGGGCGGAAGCCGAGTACCTGTCGAGCACTATTTCCAGGAAGTTCTACAGGGCGCTTGTTTAATAGAGACGTGATGCTCGAAGGATATTATGTTTGAATAACATGTATTATTGTGAAACAATGTTTCGATGGAATATAAAAGCTTTTTATACTTGTGCCTTCAAGAATTAAAATACCTCCTGCGCGTCCGTTAATGTATATGTGTATATAACCTGAAAGATGGCAGTCTTTGGCTTCAGCCCCCACGCATATAATACGGGGGTGTTTGCAGAAAGCGCCTTTTCACACTTGATCCAACGTCTTGGTCCTACAAAGGAGGTGATAGCGCAGCAAACTAGGCAACCGGACTATAATGCTTTATCACTTTCACTTAGCCATAGGAGTTCGACAGTGGGGCTACTATATAGCCCCTAGGGGCACCGCGCTCACCCGAATTCGGGGCGCGTATGTGCCTGACCGGGAAGCGGCCCTTCGTCAATGCGGAGGAATTTTAAAGATTCCAGCGGGTCATCGAGTGGTTGACCAGTCTCACGCTATATCATGACGATCAGTTTTCGGCTTTCTCTCTTGAGGTGCTCGCTTTGGCGAACAGGGCACAATCGCATAGTCTCTGGTGCCGCATTAGCGATAGAGCGGAACGTAAGGCAGCAAAACACGGGCGAGCAAACCCAACATTTGACCAAAGACATGATCCGGAGCTGATGCATATAAGTCCTAACTTGAGACGCGAACACTCCCTAAGGTATTTGGTCTTTATGAAAGCGGGCGAACAACGCCCTTGGTAATAAGCCCCAGTGTCCAGTGCAGCATAAAATTCGACGTGGCCTATGCCAAAACGCCACCTCCTCCTCGGTTATAGCAAGAAACCGGGATGTGTATCAACAAGAGAAAGTAAAAAGGTTTACGCAGGGTCTTAATCGGAAAAGAATCCTTGCAACGGGTCCCTCTGCGTCTGCGCTGTGTCTCCGTTGTGCAGCCGTATCCTGGGCGGGTGTAGCACGGTGTTCATCTGTAAAGAGAGGAACTTAGTTGAAAAAGATCGTATGCGAAAATGTACGTTATATTAAATAAACGAAGTACAATTCAAAAATGAATAAAATTGAGCTTTATTGTCTCTTGTTGTGCATCTTGGAGCCCTTATACGGCGGTATCGTCTAGTAAGCCCTTGTATGTTTAGGCCGGACTTGTCCAGCCGTGTTCGGGGTCTGGACGACCTGTCTAAGTGATTTTATTGGTGAAGCCGGTTTATTGTGTGGCTGTCAGGGCAACCGCACGATTTTCCGGACTCGAGGAACCCTCGATGTTTCCCTTTAACGAGATGATGCCGCGTGGACCGGGCGTTTTAAGTGTAAGAGATGCATAATGCGGTATTGCGTTAAAGCGGGCGAAAGCTTCGCATCCCAATAGTGCTTGATAGCTACTTGTAAATGGGGCGAGGTGGAAGGTTAACTTTTCGCGACGGAAGTTGTCGGGTGAGCCGAACACAACTTCTAACACTAGAGAGCCCGTACAATGGGCATATGGGCTTGGCATTACCCCTTGAAAGGAAGTGTTGCTATGGCGAAGTTTGGTTGGGTCTATCCCCATTTTGCGGATTGTGTCCTTATATAGCAGGTTTAGATCACTGCCGCCGTCCATTAGGACTTGAGTAAATTGGAGTCGGCCAATTATCGGATCTAATATCAAGGCAGTCCAACCTGCATTCCGTATACTTCTAGAGTAATCCTGATGGTCGAAGGTGATTGGTTTTAACAACCAGTGGCGGGACTCCTCTGGGATAGGACGTATGGCACATACCTCTATGGGCGCCGCTCTATTTTTCCCTTTTGTCACGTGAAGTGAGTTTACTGTTTTGATTTCTTGTGAGAATTTTTTTTGTTTTCCGGTGCTCTGCTTGTGGGGTTCGTCATCGTCCTCGCTTGGTGTGTCGAGCCCCTTGTGTTCGGCGTTGAGTTTGCCGGACTGCTTGAAGACCCAACAATCTTTGTGGGTATGGTTTGCAGGCTTCCCGGGAGTACTGTGGATTTGGCATATCTTGTCCAAGATTTTTTTTAAGTTAGATAGCTCGTCCCTGTTATCCTTAAGGGGCAGTGATTCTGCAGAGAGCTTTTGAATCCAGCGTTGACTGTCGTGATCTTCGGGCTGTTTCCCTTGGTCCGACGCTGGTCCTTTCTGCGTCGTGGTTTCCCGTTTCCATCCCTAACTTCGGATGTACTTGGGTCGCTGGTGCTGCATCTTGCCAGCCAGCTGTCCTCTCCCGCGCAAAAGCGGGTCATGAGGCTTGTTAATGCGGCCATTGTTCTTGGCTTTTCTTGGCCAAGGTGTCTGGCGAGCCATTCGTCTCGGACGTTGTGTTTGAAAGCTGCTAAGGCTTCAGCGTCCGGACAGTCGACTATTTCGTTCTTTTTAGTAAGGAATCTGTTCCAGAATTTTCGGGCTGACTCTCCGGATTGTTGGGTTATGTGACTTAAATCGTCTGCATCCGGAGGTCGGACATAGGTCCCTTGAAAATTTGCCCGAAAAGCATCCTCGAGCTCTTCCCAACTTCCAATGGTGTTTTCGGGGAGGCTTTTAAGCCAATGTCGAGCTGGCCCTTTGAGCTTGAGGGGTAAGTATTTTATGGCGTGGAGGTCATCTCCTCTAGCCATGTGTATGTGGAGGATGTAATCCTGAATCCAGACTCCAGGGTCCGTTGTTCCGTCGTATGCCTCTATGTTTTACGGGCTTGAATCCCGCTGGAAATTCGTAATCCAGCACCTCATCGGTGAAACATAGGGGGTGTGCGGAGCCCCCATATTTAGGTGTACCATGATGTTTGGGTACTTGATGTGTTGCATTGCTTACTAGAGCTTGCTTTCTTGGCCCGTAGATAGATCTAACTGGGCCATCTTTTTGATGTGAATCCTTGTGCGGATCGTGTGCCGGCTTGTGTGCGGCGCCGATTGCCGCTCTATGTTTGCCATGGGGTCGTCTATCCGACCGGGCCTCCTTGTTCTTTGATTGCGGGGGCTCTACGGCCTCCTCATCAAATTCGGGCAGTAGTTTTTGCTTTGGGTAGCTCTTTGTTTGGCGACTGTCGCCGTATTTGTCTGCGGTGTTGAGTACTTTGCTCCATCTGATTCTGAGTGCATCTTCCGCTGTTTTGAGCTTCCGCTTCTGATTTTTCAGGCTACGTGCAGTGGCGACGAGCCTTTTGTGGAGGTTCTTCTGCTCCAGCAACTTGTCCGGCGTGATATCGTCCGGACTGCTATCTTCGCCTGGGACGGGTTGTTTATCCAGGTTGTCATGTTGGACGGTTGCTTTCGATAGCATGTTAAATGCGTCCACCGTTCGCCTCGCTCTATGGCTGGGTCTGTATGGCTGTTGTCTTTGTCGGCGGGACTTTGGCGGCGCTTACGTCGCCGTTTGGCTACTTTTCGAGGGAATGATCCTTCGTGGCGCCTGTTGTTCCTCGTCGTCGCTTCCTTTAGGTTTGTCCATCATGTATACATCGTGAGATGAGGTGGTTCTCCAGTGCCCTATAGGTGCTGGTTCATGTTCCTCCCCTACATCGTCGTCCATACCGTCGATGTCTTGAGTCGAAGTCGAGCATGTCGGTTAAATCATCGGCGGTGGCTCTGAAGTGGGTGGTGAGTGGGCATTGAATTTCTTCGTCGTCCGGATCCCAACCTTGCTGACCGTAGTCCGGCCAGGGCTCTCCTGATAAAGAGAGACTTTAGCGAATTCAGGATGTCGCCAAAGGCGAGTCTTGAAAGATGTCCGCGCGATGAATTCCATGATCGGCGCCCAATCGGATTCGATTGGCGAAGCGAAGGCTCGAGTCCGGAGAAGTCGGCACCTTGAGTCACGAGCCGCCAAGGATTTGGGGTAGGTGTCGGCTCAATCGCCGTAGAGATCGCAGCCCGAGGCGGTGTCCAGCCACCCGTCCTCGATCGGTATGATCGGCTCGAGCTAAAGGTCGGAGCAGACATTGGTGCGGCCTCCAGGACAATGTTCGGCGGCAGAGCTAGATCATGCCCCTCGTGACAGTGCGGCGCGCTTGGCTGTCGCTCAATTCCGTCGAAGATTAAGTCTCCGCGGACGTCAGCCGTGTAGTTCAAACTTCCAAATCTGACCTGGTGGCCAGGGGCGTAGCTTTCAATCTGCTCCAGATGGCCAAGTGAATTGGCCCGCAGAGCAAAGCCGCCGAATACGAAGATCTGTCCGGGGAGAAAAGTCTCACCCTGGTGCGCATCGTTGTTGATGATCGGAGGAGCCATCGGGCCTAAAGATGGCGACAGAGGAACTCTCAATGAAAGCACCAATGTCGGTGTCAAAACCGGCGGATCCGGGTAGGGGTCCCGAACTGTGCGTCTAGGCGGATGGTAACGGAGACAAGGGACACGATGTTTTTACCCGGTTGGGCCCTCTCGATGGAGGTAAACCCTACTCTGCTTGATTAATATTGATGATATGGGTAGTACAAGAGTAGATCTACCACGAGATCGAGAGAGGCTAAACCCTAGAAGCTAGCCTATGGTATGATTGTTGTTAGTCCTCGGACTAAAACCCTCCGGTTTATATAGGCACCGAAGAGGGTTAGGGTTACAGAGTCGGTTACAATGGTAGGAGATCTACATATCCGTGATCGCCAAGCTTGCCTTCCACGCCAAGGAAAGTCCCATCCGGACACGGGACGAAGTCTTCAATCTTGTATCTTCATAGTCCAGGAGTCCGGCCAAAGGCTATAGTCCGGCCATCCGGACACCCCCTAATCCAGGACTCCCTCACGGACGCTGATAGTAGTGTTACTATCTACAAAGCTCGAATTTTCGCAAAAGTTTTTCGACAAGTTCAAGGTGTTGACTACGATGAGATTTTCTCACTCTTATCGATGCTTCAAGTCTGTCCGAATCATGTTAGCAATTGCCGCATTTTATGAAATCTGGCAAATGGATGTCAAAATTGCATTCCTTAATGGATTTATTAAAGAAGAGTTGTATATGATGCAACCAGAAGGTTTTCTCAATCCTAAAGGTGCTAACAAAGTGTGCAAGCTCCAGCGATCCATCTATGGACTGGTGCAAGAATCTCGGAGTTGGAATATACGCTTTGATGAGTTGATGAAAGCATATAGTTTTATACAGACTTGCGGTGAAGCCTGTATTTACAAGAAAGTGAGTGGGAGCACTACAACCTTTCTGATAAGTATATGTGAATGACATATTATTGATTGGAAATGATGTAGAATTTTCTGGAAGGAGTGTTTGAAAGGAGTTTTTCAAAGAAAGACATCGGTGAAGCTACTTACATATTGGGCATCAAGATCTATAAAGATAGATCAAGACGCTTGATAAAACTTTCGATGAGTACATACCTTGATAAGATTTTGAAGGGGTTCAAAATGGATCAGTCAATGAAGGAGTTCTTGCCTGATTTGTAAGGTATCTAGTTGAGTAAGACTCAAAAACCGACCACGGCAGAAGATAGAGATAGAATGAAAGTCATTCCCAATGCCTCAGCCGCATAGGTTCTATAAAGTATGCCATACTGTATACCAGACCTATTGTGTACCTTGCCATGAGTTTAGCAAAAGGGGTACAATAGTGATCCAAGAGTAGATCACTGGACAGCGGTCAAAATTATCCTTAGAGGACTAAGGAAATATTTCTCGGTTATGGAGGTGATAAAGAGTTCATTGTAAAGAGTTATGTCGATGCAAGCTTTAACACCGATCTGGATGACTCTGAGTCTCAATCTGGATATATATTGAAAGTGGGAGCAATTAGCTAGAGTAGCTCCATGTAGAGCATTGTAGACATAGAAATTTGCAAAATACATACGGATCTGAATGTGGCAGACCCGTTGACTAAACTTCTCTCACAAGCAAAACATGATCACACCTTAGTACTCTTTAGGTGTTAATCACATGGCGATGTGAACTAGATTATTGACTCTAGTAAACCCTTTGGGTGTTGATGACATGGCGATGCGAACTATGGGTGTTAATCACATGGTGATGTGAACTATTGGTGTTAAATCACATGGTGATGTGAACTAGATTATTGACTCTAGTGCAAGTGGGAGACTGAAGGAAATATGCCCTAGAGGCAATAATAAACTTTTTATTTTATATTTCCTTATATCATGATAAATGTTTATTATTCATGCTAGAATTGTATTAACCGGAAACTTCATACATGTGTGGATACATAGACAAAACACCGTGTCCCTAGTAAGCCTCTACTAGACTAGCTCGTTAATCAAAGATGGTTAAGTTTGCTAACCATAGACATGTGTTGTCATTTGATGAATGAGATCACATCATTAGGAGAATGATGTGATGGACAAGACCCATCCATTAGCTTAGCATAATGATTGTTCAGTTTTATTGCTATAGCTTTCTTCATGTCATATACATATTCCTTTGACTATGAGATTATGCAACTCCTGGATACCGGAGGAATGCCTTGTGTGCTATCAAACGTCACAACATAACTGGGTGATTATAAAGATGCTCTACATGTATCTCCGAAGGTGTTTTCGGGATGACTGGGTGATTATAAGCCTTGCAAGCAATGTGACTAATGAGTTAGTTGCGGGGTGATGCATTACAGAACGAGTAAAAGAGACTTGCCCGTAACGAGATTGAACTAGGTATGAAGATACTGACGATCGAATCTCGGGCAAGTAACACACCGATGACAAAGGGAATAATGTATGTTGTCATTACGGTATGATCGATAAAGATCTTCGTAGAATATGTGGGAACAAATATGAGCATCCAGGTTCCGTTGTTGGTTATTGACCGGAGAAATGTCTCGGTCATGTCTACATAGTTCTCAAACCCGTTGGGTCCGCATGCTTAACGTTCGATGACGATTTTGTATTATATGAGTTATGTGATTTGGTGACCGAATGTTGTTCGGAGTCCCGGATGAAATCACAGACATGATGAGGAGTCTCGAAATGGTCGAGAGGTAAAGATTCATATATAGGATGATAATATTTAGACACCGGAAGTGTTCTGGGGTACCATGCGTGTCGGCTCACGGAAGGGTTCCGGCACCCCAAGGCAAAGATATGGGCCTTATTGGGCCAAGGGCGGGGCGGGACAGACCAGCCCCTAGTGGGCTGGTGCGCCCCCATATGGGCCGGCCTAAGTGGAGAAAGGAAAAGGGGAGGAGGAAAGGAAATAGACGGAATAGGATTCCCCCTTCCTTTCCCCTCTCCCCTCTTTCCTTCCCCCCTCTGGAGATAAGGAAAGGGGGAGGCCGAATTGGAGGAGGGGGCGCCTAGAACACACACCAACAATTGTTAGCCGTGTACGGCGCCCCCCTCCACAGCTTACGCCTCCGGTCATATTGTCGTAGTACTTAGGCGAAGCCCTGCGCGGATCACTTCACCATCACCGTCACCACGCCGTCGTGCTAACGAAACTCTCCCTCAACACTTTGCTGGATCAAGAGTACGAGGGACGTCATTGAGCTGAATGTGTGCAAAAATCGGAGTGTCGTACATTCGGTGCTTGATCGGTTGAATCGAGAAGATGTTCGACTACATCAACCGCATTAAACTAACACTGTTGCTTTCGATCTACGAGAGTACGTGGACACACTCTCCCCCTCTCGTTGCTATGCATCTCCTAGATAGATCTTGCGTGATCGTAGGAATTTTTTTGAAATTGCATGCTACGTTCCCCAACAATATGGCCATCAACTTGTGCTTTTGATCTCCATCTGCAAAGCATCGGCATGATCTCCATCGTCACCGGCCTGACACCATGATCTCCATCATCATGATCTCCATCATCGTGTCGCCATCAGGTTTGTCACGCCAACCATGCTTCTACTACTATTGGTACCGCTTAGAGATAAAGTAAAGCATTACATAGCGTTTAATGATTGACATGTAGGTCATACAATAATTAAAGACAACCCTATGGCTCCTGCTGGTTGCCGTATGCATCGACATGCAAGTCGATATAAACTATTACAAACATGATCATCTCATACAAAAAATATATCTCATCATGTCTTTGGCCATATCATATCACAACATACCCTGCAAAAACAAGTTAAATGTCCTCTAATTGTTGTTGCATGTTTTACGTGGCTGCTATGGGTATCTAGCAAGAACGATTCTTTCCTACGCAAAGCCACAAGGTGAGCTAGATGATGTCCCTCGATCTCTTGATCCAGTTGAGGTCGAGGGAGAGTTCCATCAGCACGACAGCGTGGCGATGGTGATGATGAAGTTACTGGCGCAGGGCTTTGCCTAAGCACTACAACGATATGATCGAGGTGTGTTACTATGGAGGGGGGCACCGCACACGGTTAAGAGAAACTTGTGTGTTCTAGGGTGCCCCCTGCCCCCGTATATAAAGGAGGGGAGGGGAGACCAGCCGGCCCTACTAGGGTGCGCCAGGAGAGAGGAATCCTACTAGGACTCCAAGTCCTAGTAGGTTTCCACCTAAGGAAGAGGGAGAAGAAGGAAGGAAGAGGGCGAAGGGAAGGAAATGGGGGAAGGGAAGGAAACTTGTGTGTTCTAGGGTGCCCCTTCCCCTAGTCCAATTCGGACCCAAGGGGGGGCGCGGCCAGCCCCTCTTGGCCCTTCCTCTCTTCCCACTAAGGCCCATCGAGGCCCATTAGTTCTCCCGGGGGGTTCCGATAACCCTCCAGCACTCCGATAATTATCCGGTACCTCTCGGAACTCATCCGGTGTCCGAATAACATCGTCCAATATATCAATCTTTATGTGTCGACCATTTCGAGACTCCTCGTCATGTCCGTGATCTCATCCGGGACTCCGAACAAACTTTGGGTCATCAAATCACATAACTCATAATACAAATCGTCATCGAACGTTAAGCGTTCGAACATGACCGAGACACATCTCCGGTCAATGACCAATAACGGAACCTGGATGCTCATATTGGCTCCTACATATTCTACGAAGATCTTTATCAGTCAAACCGCATAACAACATACGTTGTTCCCTTTGTCATCGGTATATTACTTGCCCGAGATTCGATCATCGGTATCATCATACCTAGTTCAAACTCGTTACCGGCAAGTCTCTTTACTCGTTCTGTAATGCATCATCCCGCAACTAACTCATTAGTCACATTGCTTGCAAGGCTTATAGTGATGATCATTACCGAGAGGGCCCAGAGATACCTCTCCGATACACGGAGTGACAAATCCTAATCTCGATCTATGCCAACTCAACAAACACCATCGGAGACACCTGTAGAGCATCTTTATAATCACCCAGTTACATTGTGACATTTGATAGCACACTAAGTGTTCCTCTGGTATTCGGGAGTTGCATAATCTCATAGTCAGAGGAACATGTATAAGTCATGAAGAAAGCAATAGCAATAAACTAAACGATCATAGTGCTAAGCTAACAGATGGGTCTTGTCCATCACACCATTCTCTAATGGTGTGATCTCGTTCATCAAATGACAACACATGTCTATGGCTAGGAAACTTAAACATCTTTGATTAACGAGCTAGTCAAATAGAGGCATACTAGGGACACTCTGTTTGTCTATGTATTCACACATGTACTAAGTTTCCGGTTAATACAATTCTAGCATGAATAATAAACATGTATCATGATATAAGGAAATATAAATAACAACTTTATTATTGCCTCTAGGGCATATTTCCTTCAGTATCCCACTTGCACTAGAGTCGATAATCTAGATTACATAGTAATGATTCTAACACCCATGGAGTCTTGGTGCTGATCATGTTTTGCTCGTGGAAGAGGCTTAGTCAACGGGTGTGCAACATTCAGATCCGTATGTATTTTGCAAACTTCTATGTCTCCCCCCTTGACTAGATCGCGGATGGAATTGAAGCGTCTCTTGATGTGCTTGGTTCTCTTGTGAAATTTGGATTCCTTCGCCAAGGCAGTATTGTCACAAAAGATTTTATTGGACCCGATGCACTAGGTATTACACCTAGATCGGATATGAACTCCTTCATCCAGACTCCTTCATTTGCTGCTTCTGAAGCAGCTATGTACTCCGCTTCACATGTAGATCCCGCCATGATGCTCTGTTTGGAACTGCACCAACTGACAGCTCCACTATTCAATATAAATACGTATCCGGTTTGTGACTTAGAGTCATCCGGATCAGAGTCAAAGCTTGCATCGACGTAACCATTTACGACGAGCTCTTTGTCTCCTCCGTAAACGAGAAACATATCCTTAGTCCTTTTCAGGTATTTTAGGATGATCTTGACCGTTGTCCAGTGATCCACTCCTAGATTACTTTGGTACCTGCCTGGTATACTTATAGCAAGGCACACATCAGGTCTGGTACACAGCATTGCATACGTGATAGAACCTATGGCTGAGGCATAGGGAATGACTTTCATTTTCTGTCTATCTTCTGCAGTGGTCGGGCATTGAGTCTCACTCAACTTAACACCTTGTAACACAGGCAAGAACCTTTCTTTGACTGATCCATTTTGAACTTCTTCAAAATCTTATCAAGGTATGTGCTTTGTGAAAGTCCAATTAAGCATCTTGATCTATCTCTATAGATTTTGATGCCCAATATGTAAGCAGCTTCACCGAGGTCTTTCATTGAAAAATTCTTATTCAAGTACCTTTTATGCTATTCAAAAAAATTGTATCATTTCCAATCAACAATATGTCATCCACATATAATATTAGAAATTCTACAGAGCTCCCACTCACTTTCTTGTAAATACATGCTTCTCCAAAAGTCTGTATAAAACCATTTGCTTTGATCACACTATCAAAGCGTATATTCCAACTCCGAGAGGCTTGCACCAGTCCATAAATGGATCACTGGAGCTTGCAAACTTTTTTAGCACCTTTAGGATCAAAAAAACCTTCTGGTTGAATCATATACAACTCTTCTTTAAGAAATCCATTAAGGAATGCAGTTTTGACATCCATCTGCCAAATTTCATAATCATAAATGCGGCAATTGCTAACATGATTCGGACAGACTTAAGCATCGCTACGGGTGAGAAGGTCTCATCGTAGTCAACTCCTTGAACTTGTCAAAACCATTTCGCAACAAGTCGAGCTTTGTAGACAGTAACATTACCGTCAGTGTCAGTGTTCTTCTTGAAGACCCATTTATTCTCTATGGCCTGCCGATCATCGAGCAAGTCAACCAAAGTCCACACTTTGTTCTCATACATGGATCCCATCTCAGATTTCATGACCTCAAGCCATTTCGCGGAATCTGGGCTCATCATCGCTTCCTCATAGTTCGTAGGTTCTTCATGGTCTAGTAACATGACGTCCAAAACAGGATTACCGTACCACTCTGGTGCGGATCTTACTCTGGTTGACCTACGAGGTTCAGTAGTAACTTGATCTGAAGTTTCATGATGATTATCATTAGCTTCCTCATTGATTGGTGTAGGAATCACTGGAACTGATTTTTGTGATGAACTACTTTCCAATTCGGGAGAAGGTACAATTACCTCATCAAATTCTACTTTCCTCCCACTCACTTCTTTCGAGAGAAACTCCTTCTCTAGAAAGGATCCATTCTTAGCAATGAATATCTTGCCTTCGGATCTGTGATAGAAGGTGTATCCAACAGTCTCCTTTGGATATCCTATGAAGACACATTTCTCCGAATTGGGTTCGAGCTTATCAGGTTGAAGCTTTTTCACATAAGCATCGCAACCCCAAACTTTAAGAAACGACAACTTGGGTTTCTTGCCAAACCACAGTTCATATGGTGTCGTCTCAACGGATTTAGATGGTGCCCTAGTTAACGTGAATGCAGCCGTCTCTAAAGCATAACCCTAAAACAATAGCGGTAAATCCATAAGAGACATCATAGATTGCACCATATATAATAAAGTGCGGTTACGACGTTCGGATACACCATTACGCTGTGGTGTTCCAGGTGGCGTGAGTTGCGAAACTATTCCGCATTGTTTCAAATGAAGACCAAACTCGTAACTCAAATATTCACCTCCACGATCAGATCGTAGAAATTTTATTTTCTTGTTACGATGATTTTCCACTTCACTCTGAAATTCTTTGAACTTTTCAAATGTTTCAAACTTATGTTTCATTAAGTAGATATACCCATATCTACTCAAATCATCTGTGAAGGTCAAAAAATAACGATACCCGCCACGAGCCTCAACATTCATCGGACTGCATACATCAGTATGTATTATTTCCAACAAGTCTGTTGCTCGCTCCATAGTTCCGGAGAATGGAGTCTTAGTCATCTTGCCCATGAGGCATGGTTCGCAAGCATTAAGTGATTCCAAAAGCCCATCGGCATGGAGTTTCTTCATGCGCTTTACACCAATATGACCTAAACGGCAGTGCCACAAATAAGTTGCACTATCATTATTAAACTTATATCTTTTGGCTTCAATACTATGAATATGTGTATCACTACTATCGAGATTCAACAAAAATAGACCACTCATCAAGGGTGCATGACCATAAAAGATATTACTCATATAAATAGAACAACCATTATTCTCTGATTTAAATGAATAACCGTCTTGCATCAAACAAGATCCAGATATAATGTTCATGCTTAACGCTGGCACCAAATAACAATAATTCAGGTCTAAAACTAATCCGAAGGTAGATGTAGAGGTTGCATGCCGACGGCGATCACATCGACTTTGGAACCATTTCCCACGCGCGCCGTCACCTCGTCCTTAGCCAATCTTAAGCTGATCGGTAGCCCTGTTTGAGTTGCAAATATGAGCAACAGAACCAGTATCAAATACACAGGCGCTACTACGAGCATTAGTAAGGTACACATCAATAACATGTGTATCAAATATACCTTTCACTTTGCCATCCTTCTTATCCGCCAAATACTTGGGGCAGTTCCGCTTCCAGTGACCAGTCCCTTTGCAGTAGAAGCACTCAGTCTCAGGCTTAGGTCCAGACTTGGGCTTCTTCACTTGAGCAGCAACTTGCTTGCCATTCTTCTTGAAGTTCCCCTTCTTCCCTTTGCCCTTTTTCTTGAAACTAGGGGTCTTGTTAACCATAAAAACTTGATGCTCCTTCTTTATTTCTACCTCCACAGCCTTTAGCATCGCGAAGAGATCGGGAATTGTCTTATCCATACCTTGCATATTATAGTTCATCAAGAAGCTTTTGTAGCTTGGTGGCAGTGATTGAAGAACTCTGTCAATGACACTATCAACAGGAAGATTAACTTCCAGTTGAGTCAAGTTATTGTGGTACCGGACATTACGAGTATATGTTCCTTTGAAGAACTATTCTCCTCCATTTTGCAGCTGTAGAATTTATTGGAGACTTCATATCTCTCAATCCGGGCATTTGCTTGAAATATTAACTTCAACTCCTAGAACATCTCATATGCTCCATGACGTTCAAAACGTCGTTGAAGTCCCGGTTCTAAGCCTTAAAGCATGACATGCTGAACTATCGAGTAGTCATCAGCTTTGCTCCGCCAGACATTCATAACATCTGGAGTTGCTCCTGCAGCGGGTCTTGCACCTAGCGGTGCTTCCAGGACGTAATTCTTCTGTGCAGCAATGAGGATAATCCTCAAGTTACGGACCTAGTCAGTGTAGTTGCTAGCATCATCTTTCAACTTAGCTTTCTCTTGGAACGCATTAAAATTCAAAGGAACGGTAGCACGAGCCATTGATCTACAACAACATAGACATGCAAAATACTATCAGGTACTAAGTTCATGATAAATTAAAGTTCAATTAATCATATTACTTAAGAACTCCCACTTAGATAGACATCCCTCTAGTCATCTAAATGATCACGTGATCCATATCAACTAAACCATGTCCGATCATCACGTGAGATGGAGTAGCTTTCAATGGTGAACATCGCTATGTTGATCACATCTACTATATGATTCACGCTCGACCTTTCGGTCTCAATGTTCCGAGGCCATATCTAAGCAAAATAAGATGCATAAAAGATAAACATCATATGCAATCAAAATAAGTGATATGATATGGCCATCATCATCTTGTGCCTTCGGTCTCCATCTCCAAAGCACCGTCATGATCACCATCGTCACCGTCTTGACACCTTGATCTCCATCGTAGCAACGTTGTCGTCTCGCCAACTATTGCTTCTACGACTATCGCTACCGCTTAGTGATAAAGTAAAGCAATTACATGGCGATTGCATTTCATACAATAAAGCGACAACCATAAGGCTCCTGCCAGTTGCCGATAACTTTTACAAAACATGATCATCTCATACAACAATTTATATATCATCACGTCTTGACCATATCACATCACAGCAAGCCCTGAAAAAACAAGTTAGACGGCTCCTACTTTGTTGTTGCAAGTTTTACGTGGCTGCTACGGGCTTCTAGCAAGAACCGTTATTACCTACGCATCAAAAGCACAATGGTTTTTCGTCAAGTGTGCTGTTTTAACCTTCAACAAGGACCAGGCGTAGTCAAACTCGATTCAACTAAAGTTTGAGAAACAGACACCCTCTAGCCACTTGTGTGCGAAGCACGTCGGTAGATCCAGTCTCATGAACGCGGTCATGTAATGTCAGTCTGGGCCGCTTCATCCAACAATACCGCCAAATCAAAGTAAGACGTTGCTGGTAAGCAATATGACTATTATCGCCCACAACTCTTTGTGCTCTACTCGTGCATATAACATCTACTCATAGACCTGGCTCAGATGCCACTGCTTGGGAACATAGTATTTCAAAATTTTCCTACGATCATGCAAGATCCATCTAGGAGAAGCATAGCAACGAGCGGGGAGAGTGTGTCCACGTACCCTCGAAGACCGAAAGCGGAAGCGTTAAGTAACGTGGTTGATGTAGTCGAACGTCTTCGCAATCCAACTGATCCAAGAACTGAACGTACGGCACCTCCGCGTTCAGCACACGTTCAGCTCAATGACGTCCCTCGATCTCTTGATCCAATTGAAGCCGAGGGAGAGTTCCGTCAGCATGACAGCATGGCGACGGTGATGATGAAGCTACCGGCGCAGGGCTTCGCCTAAGCACTACGACGATATGATCGAGTTGTGTTACTGTGGAGGGGGGCACTGCACACGGTTAAGAGAAACTTGTGTGTTCTAGCGTGCTCCCCTGCCCCCGTATATAAAGGAGGGGAGGGGAGGCCGGCCGGCCCTCCTAGGGCGTGCCAAAAGAGGGAAATCCTACTAGGACTCCAAGTCCTAGTAGGTTTCCACCTAAGGAAGAGGGGGAAGAAGGAAGGAAGAGGGGGAAGGGAAGGAAAGGGGGGCGCCGCCCCCTTCCCCTAGTACAATTCGAACCCAGGGGCACGCGGCCAGCCCCTCTTGGCCCTTCCTCTCTTCCCACTAAGGCCCATCGAGGCCCATTTGTTCCCCCGGGGGGTTCCGATAACCCTCCGGCACTCGGATAATTATCCAGTACCTCTCGGAAATCATCTGGTGTCCAAATAACATCGTCCAATATATCAATCTTTATGTCTCGACCATTTCGAGACTCCTCGTCATGTTCGTGATCTCATCCGGGACTCCGAACAAACTTCGGTCATCAAATCACATAACTTTGTATACAAATCATCATCGAACGTTAAGCGTGCGGACCCTACGGGTTCGAGAACTATGCAGACTTGACCGAGACACATCTCCGGTCAATAACCAATAGCGGAACCTGGATGCTCATATTGGCTCCTACATATTCTACGAAGATCTTTATCGGTCAAATCGCATGACAACATATGTTGTTCCCTTTGTCATCGGTATGTTACTTGCCCGAGATTCGATCATTGGTATCATCATACCTAGTTCAGTCTCGTTACCGGCAAGTCTCTTTACTCGTTCTGTAATGCATCATCCCGCAACTAACTCATTAATCACATTGGTTGCAAGGCTTATAGTGATGATCATTACCGAGAGGGTCCAGAGATACCTCTCCGATACACGGAGTGACAAATCCTAATCTCGATCTATGCCAACTCAACAAACACCATCGGAGACACACAGAGAGCATCTTTATAATCACCCGATTCGTTGTGACATTTGATAGCACACTAAGTGTTCCTCTGGTATTCGGGAGTTGCATAATCTCATAATCAGAGGAACATGTATAAGTCATGAAGAAAGCAATAGCAATAAACTAAACGATCATACTGCTAAGCTAACAGATGGGTCTTGTCCATCACATCATTCTCTAATGATGTGATCCCATTCATCAAATGACAACACATGTCTATGGCTAGGAAACTTAACCATCTTTGATTAACGAGCTAGTCAAGTAGAGGCATACTAGGGAGACTCTGTTTGTCTATGTATTCACACATGTACTAAGTTTCCGGTTAATACAATTCTAGCATGAATAATAAACATTTATCATGATATAAGGAAATATAAATAACAACTTTATTATTGCCTCTAGGGCATATTTCCTGCACAAGTTGCTATTTAACCTTCTACAAGGACCGCCTTTGTCGAATCCGATTCAACTAAGGTGGGAGAGACATACACCCGCCAGCCATCTATATGCAACAAAGTCACATGTCTGTCGATGGAACCGGTCGGATGTACGTGGACATGTAAGGTTGGTCGGGGCCGCTTCATCCCACAATACCGCCGAATCAAGAAAAGACCAAGGAAGGAAGCAATCTGAATATCAACGCCCACAAACTCCTTTGTGTTCTACTTGTGATGTCATCTACCCATAGACCTAGCTCTGATACCACTTTTGGGGAACGTTGCATGGGAAACAAAATTTTCCTACGCTCACCAAGATCAACCAAGGAGATGAACATCTACGAGAGGATAGATTGGATCTACATACCCTTGTAGATCGCTAAGAGGAAGCGTTAAGAAACACGGTTGATGTAGTTGAACGTCTTCGCGATCCAATCACAATCCGTCCCGCGAACTCCCGATCCAAGTGCCGAACAGACGGGGCCTCCGTGTTCAACACATGTACTGCTTGATGACGCCTTCACATCCTCGATCCAGCGAGAGATGGTGAAGTAGTAGCTCGAGTCCTCTGGCAGCACGACTGCGTGGTGGCGGTGGTTGTGGTGGAATCTCAGCAGAGCTTCGCTAAGCACTTCGGAGAGGAAGAGGGATGTGAGGGAGAGGAGAAGCAGCGCCATGGCATGGAGATGTGTTCTCTGGGGTGCGGCTGCCCTCTCTCTACCTCTCTATATATAGGGGAAGGGAGGAGGGGTGGGCGCCCCTAGTGTTTCCCCTAGGGGGGGCGGCGGCCAGGGCAGATGGGATCTCCCCTAGGGTGACTTGCCCCCTAAGATCGGAGGTGGGAAGCCCTAGGGGCGCCCCCAACCCTCTTGGTTACATGAGATGGGGTGAGGGGAGCGCTCAGCCCCTTAGTGGGCTGGTTTGCCCCCTCCCCTTGGCCCATGGGCACCCCCAACACTTGCCCCCGAAACCCCTTTTGGTGACGCTGGTCATCACCCGGTACCCCTGGAACAATTCTGGACTCCAATTACCTTCGTACAATATATCAATCTTCACCTCCGGACCATTCCTGAGTTCCTTGTCACGTCCAGGATCTCATCCGGGACTCTGAACAACCTTCGGTAACCACCATAATGACTCAACTATACTTATATCGTCACCAAACGTTAAGTGTGTAGACCCTGCAGGTTCGAGAACTATGTAGACATGAGGAGACACCTCTACGGTCAATAACCAATAGCGGGACCTGGATGCCCATATTGGTTCCTACATATTCTACGAAGTTCTTATCGGTCGAACCTCGATGTCAAGGATTCAGCTAATCCCGTATGCAGTTCCCTTTGTCTATCGGTATGTTACTTGCCCGAGATTCGATCATCGGTATCTCCATACCTAGTTCAATCTCGTTACCGGCAACTCTCTTTACTCGTTCCGTAATACAAGATCCCGTGACTAACTCATTGGTCACATTGCTTGCAAGCTTATTGTGATGTTGTATTATCGAGTGGGCCCTGAGATACCTCTCCGTCATACGGAGTGACAAATCCCAGTCTTGATCCATGCCAACTCAACAGACACCCTCGGAGATACCTGTAGAACACCTTTATAGTCACCCAGTTACGTTGCGACGTTTGGTAGGCACTCCTACGGTGTCAGTGAGTTGCATGATCTCATGGTCATAGGAACGTGCACTTGACATGCAGAAAAACGATAGCAGTAAACTTGATACGATCATATGCTACGTTTATAGTTTGGGTCTTGTCCATCACATCATTCTCCTAATGATGTGATGCCGTTATCAAATGACAACTCATGTCTATGACTAGGAAACCATAGCCATCTTTGATCAACGAGCTAGTCCAGTACAGGCTTACTAGGGACATCTTGTTGTCTATGTATCCACACATGTATTTGAGTTTCCGGTCAATACAATTATAGCATGGATAATAAACGATTACCATGAACAAGGAAATATAATAATAACCACTTTATTATTGCCTCTAGGGCATATTTCTAACAGCCATTTCCTGGGTCTGGGGCACATAGTGGTCAGACGCACTCACAGGGGCCGCCACCGCCATCTTCCACATATCCATCTTCAGAGCAGGTACTGGCACATCGACCTTGCCAGGCCTGCCATCGATGCCCCAATGGTGCCAGACAACGCCTCCTCCCTACGCGCGTCCATCATCACGCATCTGTCGTTGAGTCCCTGCAGCGCCACGCCGCCGAGACTCCACGACATCGATGTGTCGCATAAAACGCCACTCAACCGCTGAAATCGTCCACTGGTCCCTCGAGCCAGTGCACACCTCCAAGGATAATGCCCCCAAGGGGGGAACGACACAAGAGCGCCGCCGTCATCCGATGGTCTGATTTAGGGTTTCCCCCGGAGGTAGCAGAGGGAGTCTGGACCTTCTCCTCGGTGATGTCTTCAAGAAGTAGACGACACAGGAAGCGCCGCCATCGCCGGCTTTAGCAATAGCCGAAAGCAGGTTTTCATCCGGATCTGCTCCACGAATCTCCATCCACCAGCGTGTGCACCGGACTGCCTCCTTTGGACAACCACCAGCACAGCCCCAAGCGCCTCCATGGCTTGGGCTGATGTGCCGGTCAGCCCTGCCATGCCTCACCGGCGCGACCTGGCCACCGTATCCCGTGGGGCTGCTGGCCACCACCAAGCCAGCCGCCTCCATCCCTGATTGGATCTAGGCAAGGGCTCCCAGATCCGCCACCAGATGGCTGCACCCACTGGTGGTTCCCAGATCGTGCCAGAGAGAAGACTCCGCCAGTGAGACAAGGGCGTCGTTGGATGGGACCGGACTTGGGGATGACTTGAATCCTCGCGGCGCTGACATAGAGAGGAGACCCCGCACCCCCACCCGCACGCTAAGAGAGGAGAGCCCCGCCGCAGCCAACACCATGAGGACTTTGCCGATGGCGCACGTCGGCGGCGGCGAGGGGAGGGACGGTGGGGATGGGGAACCCTAGTTGGCGGCGGTGTTCTCCCGGGTCACCCGCGGGGGAGGCGACACGGAAGCTAATGGTAGAAATTCTTTTAGGACAAACCTAGTAGCTCAGTTCACGATTATGGAACGTAGTACCTCAATTCCAAAATATAGTGCACACAGATATTCTTTTTTGGAATGTCAAACTTCATCAACAGTTACTAAACGTGCAGCGAAAAGTACTAACATATAATAATGTGAAACCAATATTATTAGATTTTTTCTAGAAAAGGAGGATGACCCCCAGCCTCTGCATCTGGGAGATGCATACGGCCACTTTATTCATTATTCTCAAGGACCTTACAAAGTATTACAAACAATATACATGAATCCACCATCTTGGCAACATATGCCGCTACTCCTATCCATATGATAAAGGGGTGCTAGTTGGGTCACTACCCAAACCACTCACCTAAGCCTAACATCAAAAGTCGGAAGCCCCAGCCGAGCCACATACCGGGTCTGGGGCACAATCCGGTCAGACGCACTCATGTGTCGTCGCCGCCATCTTCCACGGTTCCGTCTTCAGATCATATTAAGGCTTCTACCTTGTCTGGCCACTTTGCCATCGACGTCACCATCACGCCAGACAGCTACCTCTTCATGCGCGAGTCCATCTCCGCGCATCGGACGCCGAGCCTCCACAGCGCCATGCCGCCGATCTCCGCCGCCATCAATGTGTGAGATGAAGTACCGCTCCACCATCCCCCCAGCCATCATTTGCTCCAAAACGATGCCCTCGGGAGGGAAAGCGATAAAACGCCATCATCGTCCGATCCGGAAGATCCAGATCTAGGGTTTCCCCCGGAGCATCCCGAGCCTGATGACGCAGACTGCAACGACGATGCCTCAACAAGGGAACGACATCTAAGACGCCGTCATTGTCCGCCATGACCGTAGTCGGCGCGATTTTCATCGGCAGTTGCTCCACCAGACGTGCGCCACCGACGTCGTTGGTCCCTTCAACCGGAGTAAACTCCAAAACGATGCCCTAAAGAGGGACTACGACGCAAAATCGCCGTCATCAATTGATCACAAGGAGATCTAGGGTTTCCCCCGGAGTTGCCAGCACAAAAAGACCGGACAAAGGTAGAATCGGCGGATCTCGCCCGTTGCCGACGAAGTCGCACTCGCCACCGTCTTGACGGCACACCAGCGATCAAGGCCCACGCTGGCATAGATCCGGCGCGCCGCCGACTGATCGATCCGCGCCGCCGTCCACAGCGGCCGCGACGCACCAGATCGCGAGGCCTCTGCCGCTGAGGAGCAAAATCGCCGAGGCACCGCCACCACCCGCCGCCACGCTCGGCCGGCGCCGCCGCGCCTTGACCCGAGAGCGAGAGGACGAGTCCCCGCCGCCGCCGGCGACGACCAGGCTTCGCCTGGCCGCGCCCTTGGGCGGCGGCGAGGGAGGAGGAGGAGGAGCAGGGGAGGGCCGGCCAACGAGATCTAGGGGCCTCCCGGCCGCCCACGCGGGGGGCATCAATATCGTTAGATATTTTTGTACTCCCTTCGATCCATATTAACTGTATTAGAGGTGCGTCAATTAATTTTGTTTCGGAGCGAGTATTATATTTATTTGATATTATTGTCTTCCTGACGGACCTAGGCCGGTCCACCCCTAACTGTTGCAGCCGTCGAATGATCCAATCCATTGCACAGTAGGTCGACAGTAGGTCGACTGGTGAAGTCTAATCATCAGACTCCGTTCATAATCAGTGCCGTCCAACGCATATGCTCGACAAAATTGCTGATGCGTTCTTCTACCTTGATCATGTGCAAGATTTGCTGCTACAAACTTTGTATCTATGGCAGCGCGAGAGAAACGGAAGGCCCGCTCGGGTGGCCGGGCCGTGGGCGTCCGTTCCCAACTCCCTTCCCCATCCGTTCGATCGCTCGAGAAACAAGCTGCCTCCATGCATCCATATCCGGTGTGGGAAACCGGCGTGACGAGTCCCTATCCGTAGGAAAGTACGTGCGCCCCATACCATACCCCACGGCGACAAGCAGAAGGGCTCTACACGCATGGCTACAACGCCGCGGTACGTACCGCGCGCATCGTTCGGCGTGCGCGTCAGTGCAGCGTGCCGCTTAGACGCCGCGCTAGGCGACGATCAGAACTGAGGCCACGCAGGCAGGCAGGCAGGCAGCAGGCCGCGCTAGCTAGCGCAGCGGCAGCCTGCGAAAGCCCTGCCGCGGCGCAGGCCGGGGGTCAAGGCTGCCCGGGGTCGGCCACAGTAGGGAAGGGAGCTAGCCAGCCAGCCATCCAGCGAGCGAGAGCGAGGCCTCGGCCGGCGTATAGGCAGCGCCGCGTCCGCAATTCCGCATGCGCGCGCGAGGGGCGGTTTCGTAATACTACTCCAGTAGTAGTAGTAGCTAGCACCGCTGCTGCCGCAGCGCTAGCTAGGTCGCTCTGCCGGCCGGATGGCGCGTAGTACCGGAGGCGGCAGCAGCAGCAGCATCATGGGCCCCCGCTCGCTGCCACGAAATTATGAGGGGCCGGGCCGGGCCATTGGCCGATGTGATGGATCCCTGCGCGCCACCGTCGTCTACAGGGATATTAACGGTGCAACCATTTCCACATGTCTAGCGCGCTAGCCTAGCCTAGCCTCCTCCTCCCGTCCTGCCTGCGCTGCTTACCGTAGTGCCTATACTCTATACGTCGGCACCTACCTCTTCGGCGCTCCCGGCCTCCCTCGCTCTGCCCTCGATCTCCTGCCTGCCGTGAGCTTTCCATCTCATCTGTCCACTCCCACCGTCTCTTGCACACAACCGGCCGGCTGTGCCTATCATGCGGCTGCTTGTTTTTTCCTCTCAGAGGAGTCAAATGATTGGTGTTTTCCGCTTGCGCTGCGACGTGCAAGCACCCCCAGCGCGCGCGCCACCTCGGCGTGCTCGTCCTCCGGCCACAGGCTCGGCTGTTTTGATGCAAGCAGGAGGCGCGGCCGCGGCCACTTGCACTGTTTGGTGCTCCCTTGCTTCCCATCCGATGCGGGCGTGGCGCCGGCCACCTGCTCCTGCTCCTGCTCCTGATGGGCCGTATCAAGCGGTGAATTGCGTGCACCTGCTGATACGTCGCTCGCTCTTGACGCACGCGTGAACGCAATGTAAGCAAAAAAATTGTACTCTGGATAGGAGCAGCACCAGTAGCCACCTATAGCTTCTAGCGTCATTTCGTTGATATGACATTTTATGTTTGGTCGGCGAGTGTGCCCGGGCTGCCCGGGAAAGCATATCGTCTATTTCTGTAACCAAGCAACGCGTTTGGACTTTGGAGCTTCACCTGTCCGTGTGTGCGCCACATAGATTTCAAGAATTAGTACATTATATATAACACAATCACAAATATTCTGTTTTGTTTCATCTTGATCCGTTTTACGGACGAGTAATTTCTCCAGATAGATTTCAAGAATTAGTACATTATATATAACGCAATCACAAATATTCTGTTTTGTTTCATCTTGATCCGTTTTACGAACGAGCAATTTCTTTCACGAATTTTCAAAAATCTGTCTCAATCCCTCTTCAAGAATTCGTCTGATTAACCACTGGCCGATTAATCGCTAGTCGTAGGGTCAACGAGTAGCCGATAAATTAATAACCGTTCGATTAATTGATTAAATAGCTGACTAACATATCGATTAGCATATTAATCCCCTACTCGCCAACCAACCGAGGAGCTAGCAGTTAACAATTTCCTCAACAATGTTCTCAATCAGGCCATCGGTTGTTGAATCAAAGCGCTCACTTAGTGCGAGCCCTATGCTAATCTCGCATGAAGGGTTTTCCCGTGCCGTTACTGGAACGGCCTGCTTTTTCTCTTTGTTGCTAGCGAACCAAAAGACGCTCACACGCTGGCTGTGGCTGTCCTTTATTTTTCTTCTTCTTCTTCTTCTTCTTCTTCTTTGTTGTCTACTTGTAGGACTCGGGGACGAAGGCAGCAGGGGGTGAGCTGGGGCCATGGCCCGGGCCAACATTGAGAAAACAACACTGTTAGAGAGCTACTAACATGATATTTTGGGAACAAAAATTGGTATTTTACCTGTTATGGCCCTCCCAACGATGATGCAGCAACAATTGGCCCCCCTCATACAACTTTTCTGGCTCCATCCCTGGTAGGACTTGTACCGTTTTCACCGGGTATTTTTCTTTCCTTTTTTGTGTTTTTCTTTCGGTTTTCTTTGGTTTCTACATGATTTTTTATTTTCCATCCTTTAATGTGTGGTTTCTTTACGATTTTCTGTGGATTTCATTGCTTTTTCTTTATTTATTTATTTTGCTTTAAGGTGTTTTCGTTGCTTTCTTTTTCTTTACAATTTTCAACGGTTATTTCTTTTCATTCTTAGATTTCTTAACGATTTCCATCTGTTTTCCTTTGCTTTTCTTTCCTTTGTTTTCTTTAGGGTTCTCTTCGGTTTCACTGTTTTTTTTTACCATTTCTTCGATTTTGTGTGTGTTTTCATTACGTTTTTTTTTGGTTTTCATCAGATTGCAATGTTTTTTTTCTTACTTTCTTGTGTTTACAGCTTTCACCGGTTTTCTTTAGTATTTGTTGGTTTTTCCTTTTTTAGTTTTTATTTGTTCGTATTTACGGTTATCTTTGGGCTTCATTTTTTTTCTTTTTAATTTTTCCAAATCATATATACTTCTCACATACATGTTGTACATTTTCTTATACAGCAAGAATATTTTTTATGCATGTTTATAAAATTTCAAAGACATAATAAACATTAAAAATATGTTTTGATGTCTACTCTTTTCATACACATTTTACTTTTGTTGTATACATTAGGAACGTTTATTTTATACACATTTATCATTTTACAAATACATGGTTAACATATTTTCAAATATATTTTTTGTTTCTATAGTTCAAACATATGTACATCTTCCGTATACATATGAAACATTTTTCATAAATGTGATTAACAATTTTCAAACATATGTTTTGGTATCTAATTATTTCTACGTACACATTGTACATTCTTTTTGTATAAATTTGAAACATTTTATAAACGTTTGACATTCCCGAACTAAATAATGAACATTTTGAAGCACATGCTTTGAATATATATTCGAATATGTGTTAATTTTTTCCCAAACACATTATTGATACATTTTCAATGATACTAAACTTGTTCTTTAAACTATGTGAACATAGTTTTTACATTTATAAACATTCAAAAATATTATTGTGTAAATTATTTTTCCAATGTAATGTTCTTTTTAATGGTAAATTTTTATAAAAATGCAACATATATTTTTCAGAAAAGTATTTTAATGTGCACAAAAATTTATTTTTGGAGCGCGATCAACATTTTTCTAAGATTACGCTAACAAACTTTTGCACCATGTTAGCATTTTTTAATTCACGGTCATTCATTTTTTTTCTTGAAATAGCTAAGTTTTGGAATGTATATATTAAAAAATAAACAAAAGTAAAGAAACAAATAAAATGCGAGAAGAAACATAAAATAAAAAGAACTAACTTGGAAGTTTTGTCGGCCCAATATTAGACAGGGAAGGCGCTCCTTGAGGTGAGACCTTAGTTTATTCTCGAATGAAGCGATACAGAACCGCGCCCGGACAAAGTCCGCCATCAGTATCTCGCAAAAAAAAAGTCCGCCAGCAGTATAGGCCTACCGGCGCCCGCGCGCGTGCTGGGCCGACCGAGCTACTCCCTCCGTCCGAAAATACTTGTCAGAGGAATGGATGTATCTAGTCATATTTTAGTTTTAGATGCATCCATTTTTATTCATTTATGCGACAAGTATTTGGGGATGGAGGGAGTATGTTTGATGGGTTGACACGTGGACCTTTGCTGGATTCCTAGGTGAAGTTGACACGTGGACAGTACGATCTTGGAGCAGTTGACTGCTGACCATTGACTGTTAACTAATAAAAAAACATTTGGAAACAAAGCGAAAAATTGGAAATAGACCAAATTTGAAGGAAAAGAACTTGGGGTTGAAAACAGTTCATAAATTCCAAAAATGTTCAAGCATGTGAAAAATGTTCAAAAAATAGACATAGTTCATGGAGTTTGAAGAAATAGTTCACGGATTTGAAAAAAATAGATTTTGAAAAACATTTCACAAAAAATGAAAGAGTTTGCGGATTTGGAAATGGTCATGCATTTGGAAAAAATTAGCAAATTGCAAAAATACTATTAGATTTTGAAAAGTTAACAAAAATTTGGGAAGAAAGTTTGTAAGTCCACAAAAAATGAAAAAAATTCCTGAACTCTAGAAAAGTTCACGAAATTGAAAAAATCACACATTTGAAAAAATAGAAAATAAAACTATGAACGAATTTGAAAAATTGTAAATGTTTATGAATTTTAAAAATATCTTAAAATTTAAGAAAAGTTCATGAATTTTGAAAAGGAATAAAAAGGAAAATAAAAAAAACAGAAAGAAATGGGAAAGAAAAGAGAAAAACCGTAAAACTCGTCCTGGAACAAGCCAAAAAAAAGTCCAGGAAAAACCAATGGAACCTTGTAGAAGGTTCCTAAAACCGGAAAGAAAAAACTGACTGGACCAGTCGAACAGGAACTGGCGCGCGTGAGAAACGTTTGTGGCCAAGAAAAAGTGTTAAATGGGTTGAGCCCAAGGAGGAGGGGGTGTGCGAAAGTTTGTGCAAACACCTGTAATCGGTGCATAAGACGTTGAATACTGTTTGGGCCCGATCCGGGCCTAGCAGCATCGGATCCCCGCCCTACGCCACCGAAACCACCTATGCGCGCTCCTATTGAAGAGGAGTAGTGGTGGGAGTGCGCCGAGATGAGCTAGGAAATTTTCTAGGCAGCTCAGCCTTGGTGATCTTGGGGTTTACCGATATAGCGACGTTGAAAGCAATAGCTTGCAGAGAGGGTTTAGCACTTGCAGAAGATTCGGCGCTCGATAACTTCCTCATAGCATCTGATTCGAAGCAGGTGATCAACGATATTCACAAAAGGCAGTCGAGATGGATACGATGCTATCATTAGTGAGATTAAGATTAGAGCTTCTTCTCACACTTGTAATTTTACATTGGAAGGTAGAGCTACAAACACCGATGCAGATAGGTTAGCCAAGTTCTCACATTCTTTGAATAAGGGGCGACATGTTTGGTTGTTCGAACCCATGACCCTTTTTTATCCCACATCATGTGGAATTTAAGTAATTAAACTTGGTTTGATCCCTAAAAAAAATATACGCGCGACGCCGCTTCGGCCAGAACATCTTGAAACATGTAGTTTTACATTCACAAAATGCTTCGTCATTTGTACTTTTTTTACTTCATTTAGTCACACTATTCAGACACAGAAAACCACTTATTTTGTGGCTAAAAATACATTTATGGTCCACCAATAGCCTCACTGCCCGTCATGATATATTCACAAAAATGAAGAAAGTAAAGAAAACCAAAGAACCGCTACTCTACATTGTATACAATCAAACTATCGAGGCAAACATTGCCTGCCGCTGTACTTATGATGAATCTGTATATGGACGGATGTAGGCTGAATTCAGCTCCCAGATCTTGATCGATTTTGCGGTGACGTTAACATCTGTAGCGTTGTTGAAGAGGAAGACTCTGGCAGAGTCGTAGATTGCCTTCGTAGGGTACACGCGCGACGTAATGCATGTCCTCCCGCCCTGAGCAAAGCTCTCCACGATGGAGTGATCAACCTATCGCAAAAATCCACGGACAAAATCAGTTATATAACTGATGAGTCAAAGACCAATCAATCATAATACAGTATGTCTTCTGAATTTCCTTTAAGAAACGTACCAGTATTCTCACTGACAGATCTTCTCCATCGAGCACAGGGACGAAGCTGCCGTAAACGGCCTTGACGAGATCGTTCGCCTTCGATGACCTGACGATCAAGATCGTGCAGATTAAGGTCGATGTACTAATTAGGAGCGCGTGCAAATTAAGATCGATGCGTGCATACCTGAAGGCGTCTTGGCAGAAGTGGGTGGTGAGCTTCCCGTCCGCGCCCTTGACCAGGTAGAAGTAGACGGCGGTCTGCTCCGACAGGCCGTCGTCGGCCAGCACGAGCAGCCCGAACGGGCCGAGCAAGCCCCGCCCCGCCGCGCCGGCGCTCGCGCTGCAGTTGTACGGCGCCTCCGCCCCCGCCGCCACGCTCCCGGCAGCCGCCGCGCCCGCCTGCACCTGGAAGACCGCCTCGATGTCCAACTGCGCCAGGTCCAACCGTCAAACGTGCTCTGAAAACGCCCAGTTTCGCTGTCGATCTAGAACGAAGAGATGCAGCGCAGAGGGGGCCTGCAATGCAACTCACCTGTGCTGCTCCGCCGACGTCCAGGGGCACGACGGAGCCGGGCTGCAGCTCGAGGCCGTCGAAGCGCTTGCCGCGCATACGGAGGTTCTCCACCTCCACCACCGGCCACTGGAGCAGGTTGCTGCCCGTCTTGGTGTCCATGAGAACCGTCCTCGGGATCGACTGCGCGTTCATGAGTATGTGGTTAATCACCGTGCTTTACGTGCTGGCAATATGACATATGAAAGGCAAAACTAGGGTGACCCTGACCGAAGAGAACCGACTGAACATTCTGTGGAGAGACGGTAAAACCAGGTACTCCCTCCGTCCAAAATAAGTGTCTCAACTTTGTAATTTGTACTAACCTTAATACACAGTTGTATTAAGGTTAAGACACTTATTTTGAGACGGCGGACAATTGTTATAAGGAAGAAAGAATCTGATTGTGCCACTAATATTTTCTTTTTCATAAATGTATATGTATATGTGTCCAGCAGTGTATGTTTCAGTCCTTGATGCCAGTGTGCATATATGTATGCACATATATCTCTGACATCTGAACAAGACAGTGCCTATAGTTGTTTGAATTTCAACAAAGAAGGCCAACTATTTTGTTTCCTTCTCTAAAAAAACAACTTTTTCCCTTTTTCATCCAAATTCATTAAGAGGAATATATCGTGAAATAATTTAAGAATTTTTTCTGTGATGAAACACAGGGGTATTTTTACACCTAAAATGAAATAGGGAAATTTTGTCAAAATATTAAAGGACCCTCTTATCTGGCGAACGTTCGCTGAGAGGGGGTGACATCTGCGAACGTTTTAATGACAGTTTTAGTTGTTCGGGGTGTTAGCAGTTTCTTCAGAACAACATGACAGTTTCTTTAGAACAACATGGCAGTTTCCGGGAAGAAGGAAATTTTGAGCAAAACGAGCAGAACTAGCATCACTTAATCTCGTGTCGCAACTAAAACCGTCAGCCAACAACGTTTGTTTGGCATCGCCTTCGCAGCGAACGTCAACCAGATAGCATTACCGATATTAAACCCAAGGCGGAAATTGGGTCATCACACGTGATGGTAGTTTTTTTTTTTTTTTTGTTTAAAAGAAGACTGTACTCGGTGAGATTTGCAAGTCATTCCTATCACTAGAAAGCATTATCCGCCTGGAAATGGACAAGTAAAAAGAAATGAACGAGCGGAAAAGGACTTTTTGGTCAGTGCATCTGAAGGAGTTTTCGCTGACTAATCTCGATCACCATGAACACGCCTTCTTAATCTAATGGAAACCTTGAACATTTCCTTTTGAATTTTAAACTCAAAGTCCTTCGGCGTCAAGTAAAACCCAACTCAAGTACCCAGCCAAGGCACGTTACACGTACGAATTGGAGCCTTTGACTCCTACGGCGACAAGTTGCTTGAAACAATCGGAGAGAAGTCCGCGGTCATCACCAGGAAATGATTGCTAGTTCGCTCACGGCACATTGCAGACAAATTGAATTTCGCGCCAGTCTATTGGACGCTTGCAGATCTGTCTGGGCCCTCTCGACAGTTGGTTTGTTACAATTTTATACTGTATTGAGCAAGCAAGGGAGACGTGCAGCTGGTCGTTTTGGATAAATGGATGTGGGCCCATGGGCCCACGCATGGATTTGATTTGTTTTCTCTACATGCACCTCGTGGCCGGCCTGTGGAAGTCAATGGGTTTAAGGAGTACGTACAGTGAGGTGGCCTAGTCACATGTGCATGGATCAGGCCAGAGACTGATGCATACACAGTGCGGCTCTAGCATTTCAAATAGCTCTTTTTTTCCTAAATAAAAAGGATTTCAAATAGGAGTAGTTCAGACAGAGACAGAACAACGTGCTGGAAGTACGTAGCACGGAACGCCGTTGCCACGTTTCGAGTTCTATTGTTGAGTTCCTTGTCAGGAAACAATCAGAAGAGACCAATGTTGAGTGAGTTGGTTACCTGGAGGGACGCCCAGCCCTTGAGGACGTCGGCGCGCTCGCTGTCGGACTCGCCGATCCACCCCCACAGCACGCGCCGCCGCCCCACGGGGTCGTAGAACGTCTTGGACGCGTAGAACTTGCCGTAGTCGTACCGGAGCCCGATCCCGACGTCGATCGCCGCATCGTCCGGCGCCCACCGGTCGGTCCCGGGGTCGTAGGTGCCGATCGCGTAGTAGTCGTTCCGGTCGTCGTCGAGGCTGGTCTTGAGCACGTGCTTCACCCCGGGCCCCGGCGCGGCGGAGGTGTCGAGCCCCACTCCGGCGGCCGGCTCGGCGGACACCGGGTAGAAGTCCACGCACTCCCACATCCCGGTGCCCTGCACGACGTGCAGCAGCGTGGGCAGCAGGTCGTAGTGCAGGAAGTCCTCCGTCCTGTACACCAGCGCCAGCCCGGCGTGCTCCTGGTTCTTGGACCCGATGGCGATCCGCCAGGCCTTGTCGGCGGGGTTGAGCCACGCCGTCGTCGGGTCGCGGAAGTCCGTCAGCCCGACGCCCGGCGGCGGCACCAGGACCGGGTTCGCCTCCGACTTGGCCCAGCGCCGCAGCAGCGGGTCGGACGAGTCCGCCGGCTCGGCCAGGAGCTGCACCTGCACGCCGTCCTCCGTGGACCCGGTGTAGAGCATCACGATCCGGCCGTCCGGGAGCTGCGTCGCCGAGCCGGTCCAGACGCCGTTGATGTCGTACCAGTGGTCGGGCACCATGGCCAGAGGCAGGTGGAGCCAGTGGAGGAGGTCGCGCGACACGGCATGGCCCCACGTGATGTTCCCCCACACCGCCCCGTCCGGGTTCCACTGGTAGAAGAGGTGATACCATCCCTTGTAATACAGTGGACCTGCGAGACCAGTCGGTGCTCGTGAATGTCACAACTCGCAACAATTAAGACATGAAAGCTAGTACGTGCTTCTTCGGTCCCATAATGTAAGACGTTTTTTGATACTGACGTTTTTTTGACACAAGTGTAGTATCCAAAAGTATTTAACATTATGGGATGGAGGAAGTAGATGCCACGATCATTGAGTCGTGCATTGATAGGACGGTCTAGCCAGAAACGCTGGAACTATAAAGCATGTTTTCACAGCATGCATGTGCATGCCTGGATTGATCGGCCGGCGGCAACAACTTACCGTTGGGATCTGGAGAGGTCGATGAGAAGAGGTCGATCGGAACCCACAAGACGTCCGTGACAAAAACGCAAAGACCAAGTTAGCAAGATGGAAATGTTTGTATCGGAGACGTACGTATCCAAGTTAATTTCAGCGTATTGAATTGGACAGAAGAAGAGCGATGGCGACGTATCTACCGTTCATCCAATTCTTCTGGGGCTGGAAATGGAACGCCGTGCGCTGCCACGCCAGCATCGCGTTGGTCCAGTCGTAGGCGCCGCCGCCGAGGAGCGCCGGGGCGGTGGACTTCTCCGACACGCCCTGCACGGCGCCGCGGGAGGTGGCCACCTCCACGGCGCGGCCCGCTGCCGCGACCTCGTCTCCCGGCGCGGCGGCCGGAGCGTCGCCATGCCCTTGTCTGTAGACGACGAGCCCGGCGAGCGCGAGAAGGAGCACGGTCCACGCGATGGCCGGGAGAACGGTCGACGGGCGCCTCTGCCGTGCCGGAGGGCGCCGACCCTTAAGGCTGGTCTCCGGAAGCAGCGGCGCGTTCGCGCTCTGGGCGGCGCCGTCCACGATCGCCGGGACGGCCGGGATCATCGCTGCGCGCTAGCTAGCTAGGCTTGATCGGGCTAATGGTAGAAGAGACGCATGTACGCGGCGATCGAGGACTTTGTGCTTTGTGTTTCACGGGAAAAGTATGAGCTACTGGATGTCTGGATCGATCGAGAGAGCTGAAGGAACGCCGGAGCCGGGCGATATTTATAGACAGCCGAGCCTTGTATGGAAGAGACAGGTGGTGCAGTGTGGCGACGATCTTTTTGAGCCCTTTGTTTGGGAAGGAAACATCGCTGCCGGAGGAGGCGGGAAAGAAAAGGAAGGAAACGGCTGCCTCTTGTGTCGAGACGTACGCTGGGTGAACGGGGTCTATGGGGCCGGTCATCATGCACCGGCTATCCGAAGCGATAGGAGGAGCACGGGTCAGCGACCAGGACCCGGTTCATGTGGGTCATAGAATCAACATAGTGCCTTTGCATGTAGTAAGAGAGGAGCTAAAGGTCATGCTCTTTGTGTATACATGTAAATCTATAACATATAAAGGTGAATCTTCTTCATTAAAGTGTGTCTATAGTCCACTCTTAAGGATGGTATACTATTTGACCATCCTATCTGTTGCATCTTATTGTTTGAGCCGAACAAAATAAGCAAGAGGGGGGATGTCAAAGGTGCGAGATCGACCAAGCCATCGTCGAGAGAAGTAAGGAAGAACATGTTCCTTCATTCCAAGAGATAAGCGAAGGAAGAAGCACCCGAGGTCGAGGACTCCAATGCCAAGGTTCAGGACGCAGAGCTATTGGACAACCTGAAGCTTTGGACTTTACCTTTATACTCGTGTGTCATGCCTCGGGACATCCTAGAGTTCAACCGGGAACTCGAGGCTTTATCTCTGGTTTCACTTCTTGACACCTCGGAGATAAGTCCAAAGATGGTCCGAAACTCCGGTCCTTCGAAACACCGAACTTGTCCTAGACCTCCAGCCTTTCCTACAACATGAGATTGGGTTGGGCCCCATGTAACTTCACCCACCCAGAACCTCTTCATTGGGAACGTATATAAACTGTATCTAGCTCCAGGTTTAGGGTTAGCAAAGCATTTGGGTTAAAAATAAAAAGTGCTATGCTCATCTTATCATCCGTTTGAGATCCAAGGCCTCCTTATGGAAATGTATCCAAGACCATCATTTGATGATGAGTACACGACCTCCATTCCTTAGGGATCAACCTTTGATTGGTGGAGTAATCAAGTGTCGCAAGAGTGTTGTTGCGGAGTACGGATCGAAAGCTTGTATAGCCATGATACTTGTTGCTGATTTCATCTTTCGCCGCAAAGGCTTCACTAGTTATCATTTCTATCTGAAGGAAATATGCCCTAGAGGCAATAATAAAGTTATTATTTATTTCCTCATATCATGATAAATGTTTATTATTCATGCTAGAATTGTATTAACCGGAAACATGATACATGTGTGAATACATAGACAAATATATAGTCACTAGTATGCCTCTACTTGACTAGCTCATTAATCAAAGATGGTTATGTTTCCTAACCATAGACATGTGTTGTCATTTGATTAATGGGATCACATCATTAGGAGAATGATGTGATTGACATGACCCATTTCGTTAGCCTAGCACTTGATCGTTTAGTACATTGCTATTGCTTTCTTCATGACTTATATATGTTCCTGTAACGATGAGATTATGCAACTCCGTTTACCGAGGAACACTTTGGTGCTACCAAACGTCACAACGTGGCTCGGGTGATTATAAAGGAGTACTACAGGTGTCTCCAAAGGTACATGTTGGGTTGGCGTATTTTGAGATTAGGTTTTGTCACTCCGATTGTCGGAGAGGTATCTCCGGCCCTCTCGGTAATGCACATCACTATAAGCCTTGCAAGCAATGTAGCTAATGAGTTAGTTACGGAATGATGCATTACGTAACGAGTAAAGAGACTTGCCAATGCGAGATTGAACTAGGTATTGGATACCGACGATCGAATCTCGGGCAAGTAACATACCGATGACAAAGGGAATAGCGATGTTGTTATGCGGTTTGACCGATAAAGATCTTCGTAGAATATGTAGGAGCCAATATGAGCATCCAGGTTCCGTTATTGGTTATTGACCGAAACGTGTTTCGGTCATGTCTACATTGTTCTCGAACCCGTAGGGTTCGCACGCTTAAATTACGATGACAGTTTTACTATGAGTTTATGAGTTTTGATGTACCAAAGGAGTTCGAGTCCGGATGAGATCGGTGACATGACGAGGAGTCTCGAAATGGTCGAGGCGTAAAGATCGATATATTGGACGACTATATTGGGAGTTCGGAAAGGTTACGAGTGATTCGGTATTTTGGAGTATCGGAGAGTTACGGAATTCGCCGGGAGTATATGGGCCTTATTGGGCTTTAGGGAAAGAGAGAGGAGAGGTTGGCGCGCCCCAAGGCCTAGTCCGAATAGGACTAGGGGAGGGGCTCGCCCCTCCTTCCTTCTCTTCTCTTCCCCTTTCCTTGACTCCTACTCCTACTACTTGGAAGGGGGATCCTACTCCGGTGGGAGTAGGACTCCTCCTGGTGCGCCCTTCCTAGGCGGGCCACCCTCCCTTGCTCCTTTATATCTGAGGCAGGGGACACCCCATGACACACAAGTTGATCTTCGTGATCGTTCCTTAGCCGTGTGCGGTGCCCCCCTCCACCATATTCCATCTCGGTCATATCGTCGCGGAGTTTAGGCGAAGCCCTGCGCCGGTAGAACATCATCATCGTCACCACGCTGTCGTCTTGACGGAACTCATCCCGACACTTTCTGGATCGAGTCCGGGATCGTCATCGAGCTGAACGTGTGCTGAACTCGGAGGTGCCGTACGTTCGTTACTTGGATCGGTCGGATCGTGAAGATGTACGACTACATCAACCGCGTTGTCATAACACTTCCGCTTACGGTCTACGAGGGTACGTGGACAATACTCTCCCCTCTCATTGCTATGCATCACCATGATCTTGCGTGTGCGTAGGAAAATTTTGAAATTACTACGTTCCCCAACAGTGGCATCGAGCCGGGTTTTATGCGTTGATGTTATATGCACGAGTAGAACACAAGTGAGTTGTGGGCGATATAAGTCATCTTGCTTACCAAAGATGTCATACTTTGGTTCGGCGGTATTGTTGGATGAAGCGGCCCGGACCGACATTACGCGTACGCTTACGCGAGACTGGTTTTACCGCCGTGCTTTGCACACAGGTGACTAGTGGGTGTCAGTTTCTCCAACTTTAGTTGAACCGAGTGTGGCTACGCGCGGTCCTTGCGAAGGTTAAAACAGCACCAACTTGACAAACTATCGTTGTGGTTTTGATGCGTAGGTAAAAGAACAGTTCTTGCTCAGCCCGTAGCAGCCACGTAAAATTTGCAACAACAAAGTAGAGGACGTCTAACTTGTTTTTGCAGGGCATGTTGTGATGTGATATGGTCAAGACGTGATGCTATATTTTATTGTATGAGATGATCATGTTTTGTAACCGGTTATCGGCAATCGGCGGAGCCATATGGTTGTCGCTTTATTGTATGAAATGCAAGCGCCTGTAATTGCTTTACTTTATCACTAAGCGGTAGCGATAGTCGTAGAAGCAATAGATTGCGTAACGACAACGATGCTATGATGGAGATCAAGGTGTCGCTACGGTGGCGATGGTGATCACGACGGTGCTTGAGATGGAATCACAAGCGCAAGATGATGATGGCCATATCATATCACTTATATTGATTGCATGTGATGTTTATCCTTTGTGCATTTTATCTTGCTTTGATTGACGGTAGCATTTTAAGATGATCTCTCACAAAATTATCAAGAAGTGTTCTCCCTGAGTATGCACCGTTGAAAAAGTTCTTCGTCTTGAGACACCACGTGATGATCGGGTGTGATAGGCTCTACGTTCAAATACAACGGTGCAAAACAGTTGCACACGCGAATACTCAGTTAAACTTGACGAGCCTAGCATATAACAAATATGGCCTCAGAACACGGAGACCGAAAAGTCGAGCGTGAATCATATAGTAGATATGATCAACATATTGATGTTCACCGTTGAAACTACTCCATCTCACGTGACGATCGGACATGGTGTAGTTGATATGGATCACGTAATCACTTAGAAGATTAGAGGGATGTCTATCTAAGTGGGAGTTCTTAAGTAATATGATTAATTGAACTTTAATTTATCATGAACTTAGTCCTGGTAGTGTTTTGCAAATTATGTTGTAGATCAATAGCTCGCGTTGTTGCTTCCCTATGTTTTTTGCTTCCCTATGTTTTTTGCTTCCCTATGTTTTTATATGTGTTCCTAGAGAAAATTGTATTGAAAAATGTTAGTAGCAATGATGCGGATTGGATCCGTGATCTGAGGTTTATCCTCATTGCTGCACAGAAGAATTATGTCCTTAATGCACCGCTAGGTGATGGACCTATTGCAGGAGCAAATGCGAGGCGTTATGAGCGTTTGGCTAGCTCAATATGATGACTACTTGATAGTTTAGTGCACCATACTTAACGGCTTAGAATCGGGACTTCAAAGGCGTTTTGAGCGTCATGGACCATATGAGATGTTCCAGGAGTTGAAGTTAATATCTCAAGCAAATACCGAGTTGAGAGATATGAAGTCTCCAACAAATTCTATAGCTAAAAGATGGAGGAGAATCGCTCAACTAGTGAGCATGTGCTCAGATTATGCAGGTACTTCAATCGCTTGAATCAAGTGGGAGTTAATCTTCCGGATAAGATAGTGATTGACGGAATTCTCTAGTCACCATCACTAAGTTACTAGAACTTCGTGATGAACTATAGTATGCAAGGGATGACGAAAACGATTCCCGAGCTCTTCGTGATGTTGAAATCGACGAAGGTAGAAATCAAGAAAGAGCATCAAGTGTTGATGATTGACAAGACCACTAGTTTCAAGAAAAGGGCAAAGGGAAAGAAAGGGAAACTTCAAGTAGAATGGCAAACAAGTTGTCACTCCGTGAAGAAGACCAAAGCTGGACCAAAGCCTGAAACTGAGTGCTTACACTGCAAAGGAAATGGTCACTTGAAGCGGAAATGCCCTGAATATTTGGTGGATAAGAAGGATGGCAAAGTGAACAAGAGTATATTTGATATACAGGTTATTGATGTGTGCCTTACTAGTGTTTATAGTAGCCCCTGAGTATTTGATACTTGTTTGGTTGCTAAGATTAGTAACTCAAACAGGAGTTCTGAATAAACAGAGACTAGTTGAAGGGGAAGTGACGATGAGTGTTGGAAGTAGTTCCAAGATTGATATGATCATCATCGCACACTCCCTATACTTTCGGGATTAGTGTTGAACCTAAATAAATGTTATTTGGCGTTTGCGGTGAGCATGAATATGATTTGATCATGTTTATTGCAATACAGTTATTCATGTAAGTTAGAGAATAATTATTGTTCTCTTTACATGAATAAAACCTTCTATGGTCATACACCCAATGAAAATGGTTTGTTGGATCTCGATCGTGTGATACACATATTCATAATATTGAAACCAAAAGATGTAAAGTTAATAATGATAGTGAAACTTATTTGTGGCACTGCCGTTTAGGTCATATTGGTGTAAAGAGCATGAAGAAACTCCATACTGATGGGCTTTTGGAATCACTTGATTATGAATCACTTGGTACTTGCAAACCGTGACTCATGGGCAAGATGACTAAAACGCCGTTCTCCGGAACTATGGAGCGAGCAACTGATTTGTTGGAAATCATACATACTGATGTGAATGTTGAGGCTCGCGGCGGGTGTCGTTATTTTCTCACCTTCACAGATGATTTGAGCAGATATGGGTATATCTACTTGATGAAACATAAATCTGAAACATTTGAAAAGTTCAAAGAATTTCAGAGTGAAGTGGAAAATCATCGTAACAAGAAAAATAAAGTTTCTACGATCTGATCGTGGAGATGAATATTTGAGTTACGAGTTTGGTCTTCATTTGAAACAAAGTGAAATAGTTTCGCAACTCACGCCATATGGAACACCACAGCATAATGGTGTGTCCGAAAGTCGTAACCGCACTTTATTGGATATGGTGCGATCTATGATATCTCTTATCGGTTTACCACTATCGTTATGGGGTCATGCATTAGAGACAGCTGCATTCACGTTTAATAGGGCACCATCTAAATCCGTTGAGACGACACCGTATGAACTATGGTTTAACAGTAAACCTAAGCTGTCGTTTCTTAAAGTTTGGAGTTGTGATGCTTATGTGAAAAAGTTTTCACCTGATAAGCTTGAACCCAAATCGGAGAAGTGCGTCTTCATAGAATACCCAAAGGTAACTATTGGGTACACCTTCTATCACAGATCCGAAGGCAAGTTATTCGTTGCTAAGATAGATCCTTTCTAGAGAAGAAGTTTCTCTCGAAAGAAGTGAGTGGGAGGAAAGTAGAACTTGATGAGGTAATTGTACCTTCTCCCTTATTGGAAAGTAGTTCATCACGTAAATCAGTTCGATGAATTCCTACACCAATTAGTGAGGAAGTTAATGATGATGATCATGAAACTTCAGATCAAGTTGCTACCAAACCTCGCAGGTCTTCCAGAGTAAGATCCGCACCAGAGTGGTACGGTAATCATGTTCTGGAAGTCATGTTACTAGATCATGATGAACCTACGAACTATGAGGAAGTGATGATGAGCCCAGATTCATGAAATGGCTTGAGGCCATGAAATCTGAGATAGGATCCATGTATGAGAACAAAGTATGGACTTTGATTGACTTGCTCGATGATCAGCAAGCCATGTTAAATAAATGTATCTTCAAGAGGAAGACGGACACTGATAGTAGTGTTACTATCTACAAAGCTTGACTTGTCACAAAAGGTTTTCGACAAGTTCAAGGTGTTGACTACAATGAGATTTTCTCAAGCTGTAGCGATGCTTAAGTCTGTCCGAATCATGTTAGCAATTGCCACATTTTATGAAATCTGGCAAATGGATGTCAAAACTACATTCTTTAATGGATTTATTAAAGAAGAGTTGTATATGATGCAACCGAAGGTTTTGTCAATCCTAAAGGAGCTAACAAAATGTGCAAGCTTCAGCGATCCATCTATGGACTGGTGCAAGCATCTCGGAGTTGGAATAAACGCTTTGATAGTGTGATCAAAGCATATGGTTTTATACAGACTTTTGGAGAAGCCCGTATTTACAAGAAAGTGAGTGGGAGCACTACAGCATTTCTGATAAGTATATGTGAATGACATATTGTTGATCGGAAATAATGTAGAATTATTCTGCAAAGCATAAAGGAGTATTTGAAAGGAGTTTTGAAAGAAGGACCTCGTTGAAGCTTCTTACATATTGAGCATCAAGATCTATTGAGATAGAGCAAGACGCTTGATAAGTTTTTCAATAAGTACATACCTTGTCAAGATTTTGAAATAGTTCAAAATGGAACAGTCAAAGAAAGAGTTCTTGCCTGTGTTGGAAAGGTGTGAAATTGAGTAAAGACTCAAATCCCGACCACGACAGAAAATAGAAAAGAGAATGGAAGTCATTCCCTATACCTCACCATAGGTTCTATAAAGTATGCTATGCTATGTACCGGACCTATTGTATACCTTGCTCTGAATTTGGGAAGGAGTACAATAGTGATCTAGGAGTAGATCATTTGGACATTGGTCAAGAACATCCTTAGTGAGGACTAATGAAATATTTCTCGATTATGGAGGTGATAAAAGAGCCCGTCGTAAAGAGTTACATCGATGCAAGCTTTTTATACCGATCCAGATGACTCAAAGTCTCAATCTGGATACATATTGAAAGTGGGAGCAATTAGCTAGAGTAGCTCCGTGCAGAGCATTGTAGACATAGAATATTTGCAAAATACATATGGCTCTGAATGTGACAGACCCGTTGACTAAACTTCTCTCACGAGCAAAACATGATCATACCTTAGTGCTCTTTGGTTGTTAATCACATAACGATGTGAACTAGATTATTGACTCTAGTAACACTTTGAGTGTTGATCACATGACGATGTGAACTATGGGTATTATCACATACAGATGTGAATATTGGTGTTAAATCACATGGCGATGTGAACTAGATTATTGACTCTAGTGCAAGTGGGAGACTGAAGGAAATATGCCCTAGAGGCAATAATAAAGTTATTATTTATTTCCTCATATCATGATAAATGTTTATTATTCATGCTAGAATTGTATTAACCGGAAACATGATACATGTGAGAATACATAGACAAACATATAGTCACTAGTATGCCTCTACTTGACTAGCTCATTAATCAAAGATGGTTATGTTTCCTAACCATAGACATGTGTAGTCATTTGATTAATGGGATCACATCATTAGGAGAATGATGTGATTGACATGACCCATTCCGTTAGCCTAGCACTTGATCGTTTAGTACATTGCTATTGCTTTCTTCATGACTTATATATGTTCCTGTAACGATGAGATTATGCAACTCCGTTTACGGAGGAACACTTTGGGTGCTACCAAGCGTCCTACAACGTGCTGGGTGATTATAAAGGAGTACTACAGGTGTCTCCAAAGGTACATGTTGGGTTGGCGTATTTGAGATTAGGTTTTGTCACTCCGATTGTCGGAGAGGTATCTCTGGGCCCTCTCGGTAATGCATATCACTATAAGCCTTGCAAGCAATGTAGCTAATGAGTTAGTTACGGAATGATGCATTACGTAACGAGTAAAGAGACTTGCCGATGCTAGATTGAACTAGGTATTGGATACCGACGATCGAATCTCGGGCAAGTAACATACCGATGACAAAGGGAACAACGTATGTTGTTATGCGGTTTGACCGATAAAGATCTTCGTAGAATATGTGGGAGCCAATATGAGCATCCAGGTTCCGTTATTGGTTATTGACCGGAAACGTGTTTCGGTCATGTCTATATTGTTCTCGAACCCGTAGGGTTCGCACGCTTAAGGTTACGATGACAGTTTTACTATGAGTTTATGAGTTTTGATGTACCAAAGGAGTTCGGAGTCCCGGATGAGATCGGTGACATGACGAGGAGTCTCGAAATGGTCGAGACGTAAAGATCGATATATTGGACGACTATATTGGGAGTTCGGAATGGTTCTGAGTGATTCGGGTATTTTTCGAGTGGGAGAGTTACGGAATTCGCCGGGAGTATATGGGCCTTATTGGGCTTTAGGGAAAGAGAGAGGAGAGTTGGGCGCCCCAAGGCCTAGTCCGAATTGACTAGGGGAGGGGCTCGCCCCCTTCTTCCTTCTCTCTTCCCCTTTCCTTGACTCCTACTCCTACTACTTGGAGGGGAATCCTACTCCCGGTGGGAGTAGGACTCCTCCGTGGTGTGCCCCCTCCTAGGCCGGCCACCCCCTCCCTTGCTCCTTTATATACGGGGGCAGGGGGCACCCATGACACACAAGTTGATCTTCGTGATCGTTCCTTAGCCGTGTGCGGTGCCCCCCTCCACCATATTCCACCTCGATCATATCGTCGCGGAGTTTAGGCGAAGCCCTGCGCCGGTAGAACATCATTGCCGTCACCACGCCGTCGTGCTGACGGAACTCATCCCCGACACTTTGCTGGATCGGAGTCCGGGGATCGTCATCGAGCTGAACGTGTGCTGAACTCGGAGGTGCCGTACGTTCGGTACTTGGATCGGTCGGATCGTGAAGACGTACGACTACATCAACCGCGTTGTCATAACGCTTCCTCTTACGGTCTACGAGGGTACGTGGACAATACTCTTCCCTCTCGTTGCTATGCATCACCATGATCTTGCGTGTGCGTAGGAAATTTTTGAAATTACTACGTTCGCCAACACTATCTTCATGTTCTGTAGTTCGTAATCCCCTTCATCTCCAATTTGTCAAGACGAGACATCCCTAGCCGGGATCCCGTGCATCAAAATATCTCACTGCAGTTCATGAGAATGAAAAACAAGATTGATTTCTCGCGCGTGCCACAAAAGGCACAACCACATCAACAAACCATCCAATAAGCAAACATAAAACTTAAAAATTGTAATATTCATTTGGGTCGGAACTTGGAAGTTGTGGGGTTACCTTGACACAACCTAATTATATTATCTAAGAGAGTGATCCCCACAACTTCCAATTATCTTAACATGCGTGCTTTCACATCATCAAAATTGTTGTAGCCGTTAGATTTACAAACTTGGTCCACAAGTATCCGTTCGATGTATGCATGACATGCAACATACGTTGGGGCATTCTTAGTGGGTTTTAGTTCACATTGCTTCCACGTCAACATGCCTAAGAACTGACCCACCACAACAAACAACCATAAATAGGAAAAACCCTCGAGATGCAAACATGCATAAAATTTCCGTTCTATTATGCTAGATATTTTACAACTATAAAATAATCAAACACAATAAAACATATGTATTTTCAGATTTAGTTCTCATATTATTACTTCAAATATCCATGTTCCATGCAATCAAATTGCATTGAAATGTATCGCAAAACATTTCAGCAACAACGTGTGAGGTATCATCTAGTTTCGTTAAGTAATTGCAGCCACTAGCTTTATAATCAAACACTCTAACTTCACTAATTGATTAGAGAATGTACTGCATATCAAAGAAACTAACACAATATGTATGAATAAAACAAATCATTGATGAAACTAAAAATTACATCCAAGCGTTTGCAATTGTCTCTGGCTTCACATTCTGCATCCCGACATTCATACAAATCTCCTATGAAGGAAATGTAGAAGACCAAAATGGACACAAACTAGAATAGCTGAAGGAAATATGCCCTAGAGGCAATAATAAAATTATTATTTATTTCCTTATATCATGATAAATGTTTATTATTCATGCTACATTTGTATTAACCGAAAACTTAGTACATGTGTGAATACATAGATAAAAACAGAGTGCCTCTACTTGACTAGCTCGTTTAATCAAAGATGGAGAAGTTTCCTAGCCATAGACATGAGTTGTCATTTGATTAACGGGATCACATCATTAGAGAATGATGTGATTGACTTGACCCATTCCGTTAGCTTAGCACTTGATCGTTTAGTATGTTGCCATTCCTTTCTTCATGACTTATACATGTTCCTATGACTATGAGATTATGCAACTCCCGAATACCGGAGGAACACTTTGTGTGCTACCAAACGTCACAACGTAACTGGGTGATTATAAAGGTGCTCTACAGGTGTCTCCGATGGTGTTTGTTGGGTTGGCATAGATCGAGATTAGGATTTGTCACTCCGATTGTCGGAGAGGTATCTCTGGGCCCTCTCGGTAATGCACATCACTATAAGCCTTGCAAGCAATGTGATTAATGAGTTAGTTGCGGAATGATGCATTACGGAACGAGTAAAGAGACTTGCCGGTAATGAGATTGAACTAGGTATTGAGATACCGACGATCGAATCTCGGGCAAGTAACATACCGATGACAAAGGGAACAACGTATATTGTTATGCCCCTTCCCCATGGACTGGTCCGAATTGGACTAGGGAAAGGGGGCGCCCCCTTCCTTCCTTCTCCTTCTCCCTTCCCCTTTTCCTATTCCATGTGGGAGGTGGAATCCTACTAGGACTAGGGAGTCCTAGTAGGACTCCACACTTTGGGCGCGCCCTATGAGGGCCGGCCTCCTCCTCCCTCCATCCTTTATATACGTGGCCAGGGGGCACCCCATAGACACACAAGTTAATTTCTTAGCCATGTGCGATGCCCCCCTACACAGTTACGCACCTCGGTCATATCGTCATGGTGCTTAGGCGAAGCCCTGCGTCGGTAACTTCGTCATCACCGTCATCATGCCGTCGTGCTGATGGAACTCTCCCTCGGCCTCAACTGGATAAGGAGTACGAGGGACGTCATCGAGCTGAACGTGTGCTGAACTCGGAGGTGCCGTGCGTTCGGTACTTGGATCGGTCGGATTGTGAAGACGTACGACTACATCAACCGCATTGTCATAACGCTTCCGCTTACGGTCTACGAGGGTACGTGGACAACACTATCCCCTCTCGTTGCTATGCATCACCATGATCTTGCGTGTGCGTAGGAATTTTTTTGAAATTACTACGTTCCCCAACAGTGGCATCCGAGCCAGGTTTATGTGTAGATGTTATATGCACGAGTAGAACACAAGTGAGTTATGGATGATAGTAGTTATACTGCTTACCAGCATGTCATACTTTGATTCGGCGGTATTGTTGGATGAAGCGGTCCGGACCGACATTACGCGTACGCTTACGCGAGACTGGTTCTACCAACGTGCTTCGCATTACACCGGTCAAGGGTGTCGATTTCTCCAACTTTAGTTGAATCGAGTATGGCTACGCCCGGTCCTTGTTGAAGGTTAAAACAACACATACTTGACGAAAAATTGTTGTGGTTTTGATGCGTAGGTAAGAACGGTTCTTGCTCAGGTCGTAGCAGCCACGTAAAACTTGCAACAACAAAGTAGAGGACGTCTAACTTGTTTCTGCAGGGCTTGTTGTGATGTGATATGGTCAAGACATGTGATACGTCCATTTTGCATCATGCTTTTATATCGATATTTATTGCATTATGGGTTGTTATTACACATTATGTCACAATACTTATGCATATTCTCTCTTATTTTACAAGGTTTACATGAAGAGGGAGAATGACAGCAGCTGGAATTCCGGGCTGGAAAAGGAGCAAATATTAGAGACCTATTCTGCGCAACTCCAAAAGTCCTGAAACTTCACGGAAGCAATTTTTGGAATTAATAAAAAAATACTAAGCGAAGAAAGTACGAGAGGGGGCCCACACCCTGGCCACGAGGGTGGGGGGCGCGCCCTACCCCCTGCCTCGTGGGCCCCTGGCAGGCCTCCGGTGCCCATCTTTGGCTATATGGTGTCTTCTACCCTGGAAAAAATCATAAGCAACCTTGCGGGATGAAACACCGCTGCCACGAGGCGGAACCAATATAGGGCTCCGGCAGAGCTATTCTGCCGGGGAAACTTCCCTCCAGGAGGGGGAAATCATCGCCATCGTCATCACCAACGATCCTCTCATCGGGAGGGGGTCAATCTCCATCAACATCTTCACCAGCACCATCTCCTCTAAAAGCCTAGTTCATCTCTTGTATCCAATCTTTGTATCCAAACCTCAGATTGGTACCTGTGGGTTAATACTAGTGTTGATTACTCCTTGTAGTTGATGCTAGTTGGTTTATTTGGTGGAAGATCATATGTTCAGATCCATTATGCATATTAATACCACTCTGATTATGAACATGAATATTCTTTGTGAGTATTTACGTTTGTTCCTGAGGACATGGGAGAAGTCTTGTGATGTCTACTACACAACCTTCTTCTTGTAGACATTGTTGGGCCTGCAAGTGCACAGGTTTGTAGGACAGTAGCAAATTTCCCTCAAGTGGATGACCTAAGGTTTATCAATCCGTGGGAGGCGTAGGATGAAGATGGTCTCTCTCAAACAACCCTGCTACCAAATAACAAAGAGTCTCTTGTGTCCCCAACACACCCAACACAATGGTAAATTGTATAGGTGCACTAGTTCGGCGAAGAGATGGTGATACAAGTGCAATATGGATGGTAGATATAGGTTTTTGTAATCTGAAAATATAAAAACAGCAAGGTAACTAATGATAAAAGTGAGCTTAAACGGTATTGCAATGATAGGAAACAAGGCATATGCTTCATACTTTCACTAGTGCAAGTTCTTCAACAATAATAACATAGATAGATCATATAACAATCCCTCAACATGCAACAAAGAGTCACTCCAAAGCCACTAATAGCGGAGAACAAACATAGAGATTATGGTAGGGTACGAAACCACCTCAAAGTTATTCTTTCGGATCAATCTATTCAAGAGTTCGTACTAGAATAACACCTTAAGACACAAATCAACCAAAACCTTAATGTCACCTAGATACTCCATTGTCACCTGAAGTATCCGTGGGAATGATTATACGATATGCATCACACAATCTGAGATTCATCCAACCAACACAAAGTACTTCAAAGAGTGCCCCAAAGTTTCTACCGGAGAGTCAAGAAAACGTGTGCCAACCCCTATGCATAGGTTCATGGGCGGAACCCGCAAGTTGGTCACCAAAACATACATCAAGTGGCACGTGATATCCCATTGTCACCACAGATAAACACGGCAAGACGTACATCAAGTTGAGGGAGTCCCTGATTAGGGGGTGTCCGGATAGCCGGACTACCATCATCGGCCGGACTATCATCGGCCGAACTATCATCATCGACCGGACTCCAAGTCTATGAAGATACAAGATTGAAGACTCCACCTCGTATCCGGATGGGACTTTCCTTGGCGTGGAAGGCAAGCTTGGCGATACGGATATGTAGATCTCCTACCATTGTAACCGACTCTATGTAACCCTAGCCCTCTCCGGTGTCTATATAAACCGGATGGCTCTAGTCCGTAGGACTCGAACAACAACCCTTACAGTCATACCATAGGCTAGCTTCTAGGGTTTAGCCTCCTTGGTCTCGTGGTAGATCCACTCTTGTAAACATCCACAATATCAATATCAATCAAGCGGGGCGTGGGTTTTAGCTCCATCAAGAGGGCCCGAACTCTGGTAAAACATCGTGCCCTTGTCTCCTGTTACCATCCGCCTAGACGCACAGCTTCGGGACCCCCTACCGAGATCCGCGGTTTGACACCGACATTGGTGCTTTCATTGAGAGTTCCTCCGTGCCGTCACCGATAGGGATGCCTCCTCCCGTCTTCAAGGACGGTATTTTCGCCAAAGGAGCCTTGGCCGCCGGCCAAACTATCCGGCTAGGTGGTTCTCTTATGACCGCCTGTCCGGCCATCGCTTCGACAATGACCTCTCAAGTCGTCAAAAGCAATTTTCACGTCAGCTCGGAATTCACCTAGCGGCTGGATCCAATAGAGCTCTCGTCCGTAAACGAGATCTTGGATCGCATCGCCGCCCTGGGAGTCGCTACAGACTACAATCAGATTGGGCTTAAAACCAATCTGAGAGAGATTAACTCTCCCCAGGTCACCCACCACGTTGCAGTGGTAGAGGAACAATGCGGCGACGCTTCTCCTTTATTGAAAACTAGTCATGTCCGGCTCCGAACCCCCATGCGGATTCCAGCGGAGGGACGGACTTGATCAAGCATCGAACTTAAAGTCGGGCATCGGACCGGACTTCGTTGGACAACGTCCAGCAATCCAGGCTTCAAAGTTGGAAACTTCTCGTCCTTGAGCCTTGAGATGGGCAGGGTTTGAACTTAGTTCCACCCACCCGCCCGGACATATGCGATCTATCTCTAATTCGGCAAGAGCCCGCCGAGACAATTACATCACTCTCGGGCAAGATTCCTCCTGGTTATGGACAGGATAAAGGATGCCGAGAGGAAAACGCAATCTCAATTTTTGCAATAATTGCACGGACGAGGAATCTTGAGCGCCGTCGGCCGTCGTGAAATTACACGCTCACGACCTAAGCGTCCATAGTACTAAAATCTTGTGCGATGGAGAGTTTCGGACAACCGAAAATAAGTTTTGGGACAATCCGGCCCCGAATACAACCCTAGTCCGCAACAAAAGGGTGCATTACACTCAGGCACCAGATACAAAAACCAAAAAGCAAAAACCCCATAAAGGGCATGGAACCGTACTAGAGGGATGGCTTAGCGGACCCTGTAAAATTCACTGTACAGAAGGCGCCGTCCCAACACATAGCCTTCAAGCATGTTGGATATTACGACAGGTGGCCAAAAGTGGAGAGGAGCTTCTAGCCCCGGAAAACCACTCCAACAACATCGGTACGGTATCAACAGTCTTCGAGACTTTCGTATCAAATAATATGCGGAAACGAACAATCCGCAGCCTTGCCGAAGTCTACCAAGTAGCAACAACCAATCCATGGAGCGACACAGCCATCACCTTCAACGCCAGCGACGAACCTAAATTCCGAACAGCCCGAGCTCCAGCCGCACTGGTACTTAGTCCAATAGTGAACGGCTTTCGACTTACAAAAGTCCTCATGGATGGCGGCAGCGGATTAAACCTCATCTACGAGGAAACCCTTCAAAAAATGGAAATAGACTGGAACCGTATTGAGCGAAGCAGCACAACCTTTAGAGGAATAATCCCTAGCCGGAGGCGCTACTGGAGAAAAATCACACTCGATGTGGTATTCGCTCGCGGACAACTACAGATCCGAAGAAGTCACGTTCCAAGTGGCCCGTTCAACAGCGGATATCACGCTATATTAGGACGAGAGGCATTCACAATTTTTCAAGCTGTACCCCATTACGGGTACATGAAGCTCAAAATGCCCGGCCCGGCGGAATAATCACTCTCGTTAGTGATCCGGACATAGCACTCCTACCAAAACAAGACAGCCGCATTAGCCTTAGAGGCACTATCCAAGCCCTAGCGGCAGAGGAACTCACCACGCTGCGCTCTACGGTGAATAGGGACGATGTGATACTCGATAAGAGATCCAAGTCCACCTCCTTTAAACCAGCAGATGAAATAGTAAAATTCCAGGTCCACCCAGCGGACCCGACAAAGATGGCCTCCATCGGGCACAATTGAACCACGATGTAGGCGCCAGATCGCGAGAATTCCTACGGGAAAATTGGGACATTTTGCACGGCACCCTCGGATATGCCCGAATCCCACGCAGATTGGCGAACATAGCCTAAACATCCCAAAAGGATTCAAGCCACCAAACAGGCTCTTGACGATTTTCTCGAACCCAAAAGACAGGCAATGGGAAAAGAGCTAGCCAAACTATTGGAAGCCGGATTCATCGAGACATCAAGCACCGGATTGGCTAGCAAACCTGGTAATGGTACCAAGAAGGACAAATCTGGCGCCTATGTGTCGATTTCAAAGACCTAAATAAAGCCTGCCCAAAGGATCCCTTCCTCCCCAAGATCGACCAAATCATCGATGCCACCGCAGGCACGATTCATTGTGCTTCACGGGCGATACTCCGCTATCATCAAATCAAGATGGCGAAGTAGATCAAGCCGCAGCGGCATTCATTACTCCATATGGACCATTCTCGCTTCAACACGATGCCCTTCGGACTTAAAAACGCGGCGCAACATATCGCTGCATGATTCGGACATATGTCCGCTACCCAGATCGGCAAAACAGTAGAGGCATCGTGAGCGGCGTGTCGTCAAAACTAAACACGCGTTGAAACTCTAGTAAGCGACTTGAGGCTCACATTCGACAACCTCGAGCATATGACATCAAGATGAATCCGGAAAAATGCGTTTTGGCGCATCACCGGAAAGCTCTGGGCTTCATCATATCCGTAGAGGAATTGAAGCAAACCCAGCCAAGATCCGAGCTCTGTCACAGCTAGATATCCCAAAAGACCTCAAGCAAATACAAAAATTGATTTGGATGTGTGGCGGCTCTAAGCCGCTTTATCTCCGCCTAGGAGAAAAGGCATTACCCTCTATCGCCTCCTTAGGCGCACGAACACTTCGAGTGGACGGATGCTGCCACCGCCGGACTCGAAGAAATAAAGGCCATATTGGCAACAAATCCGGTCTGGCTGCGCCCAACTTTAGGCGAACCAATGTTGTTATACATCGCAGCTACGCATCAAGTTGTAAGCGCGGTACTCGTCGTCGAGCGAGAAAAGAAGGGCATAAATTCCCTCTTCAAAACTAGTATACTACGTATCCACTGTGTTAACCCCCTGCAAAGTCCTGTTACCCGCACTATCAGAAGATAGCATACGCGGTGTTCATGGCGTCCGGAAGTCGACACTACTTTCAAGAGTGTTCGATAACAGTGGCCTCTGAAGTACCACTTAGCGACATTATAAACAACCGCGACACGACGGGCAGGATTGCAAAATGGGCCATTGAGCTCTTACCATTTGATATATCTTACAAACCTCGGCGAGCTATAAAGTCACAAGTTTTGGCTGACTTTGTCGCTGAATGGACCGCCGAACTCCCTAAAGAATACGGCGATACTCCAATTGGATTATGCACTTGACGGCTCTAAAATGTTAGCGATTGGGGCTGGCGTCGTGTTGGCGTCCCGACCGGGACACAGTCCAATCGTGCCAGATAATGTACACGGACTCCAACAACGCGGCGAATCGAGGCCCTTTTACATGGTCTCCGGATGGCAATCTCCATGGGCATTCAACGCCTAGAGGTGCGCGAGGATTCAAACCTCGCAATATCCCAAATAAGCGGAGACTTTGGCGCCAAAGATCCGAAAATGGCAGCATATCGCAACACTGTCCTAAAATGTCAGCCGGTTCAAGGACTTGAATTCCATCACGTGGCAGGATAATAACCAAGCAGCCGACGTCTTGTACGCATTGGCGCAAAAGCGACGCTGTCCCTCCTAACATCTTCTGGAATGGCTCTTCAAGCCATCTGTACTATGGGAAGAGGAGTCCGAACTAACAAACCGGAACAAGCCGCACCAACCGGCGATTCAGCCGATGATATAACACCTTCCGCCCACGACATAATGGCAGTAATTGCCCGTGGACAGAACCATTCCTCGCCTACTTGCTTGGCAGGAGCTTCCGAAGACCAAAATGAGGCCCGCTGCATTGTCCGCGATCTAAAGCCTACAAGGTCTATGAGGAGAACTTTATAAGAAAACCACAACCGAGTCCTTCAAAGGTGTATCTCCAAGAGGAAGGGCGAAACCTCTGGCTGAAATTCATGCGGACTAGGCGGACACCACGCCGCAGCTCGGGCCCTTGTAGGAAAGGCATTCCGTACAGGATTTTATTGGCCGACGGCCCGAGCGGATCTCGATTTAGTCCAAAGATCGTCGGTTGTCGCCTCTTTGCTAATCGAGCCATATGCCACCCACCACCCTCAAAACTATACCCATTACCTGGCCGTTCGCGGTATGGGGGCTTGACATGGTTGGACCATTAAAGGGGGAACCCACAAGCAAAGGTTCCTATTGGTCATGGTGGATAAATTCACCAAATGGATAGAGGCCAAGCCGGTTAAAACGGCAGAGTCCGACCAGTGATAGACTTTATATCCGGGAAGTACACGTTATGGTGTCCCCACAAATCATCACCGATAACGGCACAAACTTCACCGCCGATGAGGTTAAATCATGGTGCAAAACTATGGGCATCAAGCTCGATTACGCTTGATCTATCATCTTCAAACCAGCGGTCAAGTGGAGCGAGCAAATGGTCTAATAATGGCGGCATCAAACCCGGACTAGTGCGGTCCCTTATGAAATCGACACGCCTTTGGGTAGAGGAGCTCGACTCCATACTGGGGGCTGCGGACAACGCCTAACCGTACTACCGGATTCACACCACTTTTTATGGTATCTGGCGCGAAGCAGTTTTGCCTGCGACATCATTCATGACTCACCTCGAGTGCGCATGTACGAAGAAAGAGAAGCCGAGTTGGATCGGCGGACAGCTTGGGCGCATTGGAGGAAGAGCGCGACATCGCCAAGGCTCGTTCCGCATTCTATCAGCAGCAGGCTCAAAGATATCAAAGCGAGAAGTGCGGGCCAAGACTTACAACGTTGGCGAACTGGTTCTCGCGCTGCGGACAAGAAAAGGACAAGCTCAAGCCCAAATGGGAAGGCCCTTCATCATCGATCAAGTCCTGACCGGCGGGCGTCATAGTCTACAAATGCATCGGATAACCGACTCGAGCGAACCCATGGAGCGCAGTCCGCCTCCGATTCTATGCCTAGCGCCGGACTAAGAGTTCGTCCCTTTCCCCGTCCCAAATTTTTTTACTTCAGCTGCCTTTTGTTTATCTTTTTCTTCTCAACCCTATTCATCCAAGCCTTAAAGGGCCTACTTGCATAGCGTTCACGCGCAATTGATGTGCTATCCACACTCATTATACACGGGGCTTCTTTACCGAAGCTTAATTATACGGGCTTCATGCCCAAGACATGTGTCAAGCCTCCACATGTACCTTTTATTCACCATTATATGCATCGATATGACTTAAGTTTTGGCCAAGCTGGGTTGCTCGCTCCTGCTTACCCCTCGTTCCCGATTGTTCGGCTAGGAGGTAAAGGAGCACCTCTGCGATTATTCTTGCCGGTCAGCCGGATGTGTACCTCGGTGGGTGCAGCCGAAAGCTAGCGTTCTTAAGGGAATATTCGGTCGGTGACTTAAAAGATGATCTTTTATCCACTTATTTATCTGCCCTAGATGTTTTTCTGCTTTTTACAGAGTCCGGACATGCACTTTAGGGCATGCCACCCCAGAGGAAAGGAACCCTTAACGGAACTATTCTCCTGGAAGATGTTTCTTACTACCCATGTAATATAACATAACTAGTTGGGCACTTATGCGATAAAGCATCGATGACCCTACGCTGGTCTCCATGCATATCCCGGTTGTTTCATAACCGAGAAGGTATTCGGACACACTCCGGACTCTAGGGTCCCGAGGTCGAAGCGAAAAGGTCGGCAAAGACAAACGATCTACAATCCGGCTAGAAGGCATTTTGTATGTCATTTTATAATACATTGTCAAATCGACTGATTGTATTCTTCCTCAATCCCGTCTAACAGGTTGTCTAATTTACAGTCCTGTTGGGAAAATTTAGCGGCCAACTCTACTTGGCCATATACTAAACTCACAGGATCTCCTTCCCATCGGGCCCCACAGTCCGACTTGACCATGTGGTTGGGATCCGCCTTCTTGTACAGCGTCTTTACCATGGCCCGTGCCTCCACAGCACCTTGGCGGCAGGCGAAATCTTCCATAAATGGAAGCGCTGCCAAGACTCCTGCAGCTTCTCCGCAAGCTCCCCAAGACCCTCGGGTAAGGAGAAGGTTGGCCATAACGCCTGGATGACGCCGCTCATTGCCTGCCGAACTCGTTCGATCAGTTGCAACAATTCGGGAAGTTGATCACCCGTTGATACGGGCATCTCCTCCAGCAGGCGACTGTGAGCATACCTGCGGACATATTCATCAAATTGACTTCCTCGCCAACTCTTCTTTTCAAAGGAGTTCGCTCAAGCACTACTATATATGCCGCGACGAAGCCGCTGATTCTCCTTAACGGAGCCCGACAGCTCGCCCGAACGCCTTCAGCTCTTCTCCAAGCTGGGCATGGGCATCCTGGAGCTTGTTCCTTTCATGCTGCACCTTATGCAGCACCCTCTCGCCGCCTTTAGTTGGCGCAGGTTCTGCCTATCCGGATCTTGTCCGCAGCACCTGCAACGTCATTTTTCTTTCAGACTTGCGCAAAGGCCAAACGCTACTTATCTTTCTAAAATAATGCGTTACGGGAGAGGTCCATGCGTTTCCTCCTGCGCCGCAGAGTGCGGCCTCAAGTTGGGCCTTGCACTCTTGCAGCTCTGAGACAGTTGGGTATTCTTCTCGGTAAGATCCTCGTTTCATATGATCCTTAAATCAGTTAATATAACTACTTTAAGTCTCGGGGCTCTTGGCATATATAACTATTAAATTCTCTTACCAGTATGTCTTTTACATACTGCTCCGTGGCTCGTAAAACCATCTTGAGCAGCACGAAGGTGCGCGTCCCCGTGTTAAAGGCATTCAACGCCTCGGGAGAAGCACGCGTCACGAAATACTGTCGGCGGCGCTTTGTGATTCAGGGCACTCTCCACCTCGGACTTGGTGGCGGACGAGTCTGTCGGCATCCTCCATCGAGGAACGTCCGCTCGCGCCTTGCGCTCGCCTCCCCTCGACCAGTGCGGGAGCTGGCTGGTAGAGGTTGGATTGGCAACCTCCACGCCCGCTGTCCGCAGACGCTTTTTTCCCTATAAAAGTCATGAGCACTCAAAGCTTCCTAGGAACGTTGCTCTAAATAATGAATTGTGAGCTACACCTTTGCGGCGACGTTTGAGTCCGCGCGCCGCCTCTTCCGCCTCTTGGTCCGAATCGGCCCTTGTTGGTCAGCCATCGCGGGCTCGGCTTCTCGCCCTAGGGGCGCCTCCTGCACAGCGCCATCATATACATTGGTCAGAAATAAGCAAGGAAGGAACGACGGTGTCAGGGCTTCGGTCGCAATCACCTGGGAAGCCGGATATAGTCCGGGATAGTCGGCCGCGATGGCGATTAAAGCATTGTCCATGCTGAGCTGGTGGAACACCCCGTCGATTAGCTCCACCTTTATGTCCGGATCCTCTTCGGAGGCCGGATCCCGGGATCTCTCTGGATCCTCGGGCTGCGGAGCCGGACTTAGCATGCCCTCCACGGTCCGGCGCAGTTCCTGCGTCGAAAGAAGAACACAATATAAGAAACTTAAGTTTCAAAAGGCATGGGTCGGACACGCAGAGTGTTCTCTTACCCAAGGCCGGGGATTATTCATGGAGAACCCATTTAACGGGTTCGTCCGAAGGAAATCCTCCTTCTCCCCCTTATACAGGCCGGACAGGATCGTCACCAGATCTTCGGCCGAATCCGGCCCTTTGCGGCCATGACGGGTGGCATCGTCTTCCCCGTTGAAATCCCACATGGGGTGGCCCCTGTATTGTAGTGGCTGCACCCCCCGCATAATGCATGTTGCCATGACTCCAATCATGGTCAACCTGGCATGGGCCAGTAACCTTATTCGGCCCATCAAATAATGGACGCTCTTATCTTCCTCCGGCACGGGGGCTCATGGACGCCAACTAAGGTGTTTCTTCAGAGGAGCATTGCTGAACTCCGGGAGGCCGATCCGAACAGGTCCGGCAGCGGGCGTCTTCTATATAAAACCATTCGAAGGCCGGTCTTGGCGCCTTCTTAGGGGTTCCGGATGGATATCCGGTCCCGCAATGCGCCATATTTCGCGCCGCCCACTTGATATATGGACCCCTCGTGAGAGCGGGTACAAGGCGAACAACCTCTTCCACAGCCAAGTGGGGCTTGACACCAGGAATAGCTCAGAAGAGCTACGTAACCCGCAATATGCAGGATTGAGGCGGGCGTGAGGTGATGAAGCCGAGTCCGTAGAACTCCAGGAGCCCATGGAGGAATGGATGTACAGAAATCTGAGCCCCTTATCGAGATAGGGGACGAAGCATACCCTCCCCTTTGTTGGGATTTGGGGTAACCTCCGCTTGCTTCCCACCTTTGTAGGTGGCCAGCCCAGCTCGAACCGAACCATGAATGCCGGAGGAGATATCCCCCACTTGGAGCTTCACCACTCGTTGTGCGGAATGAGCATCTCCTCCAATCTCCTGGCAAAGGGCTGGGAGCGCGAGAAGAGGAGCCGCGTTGACGGTCCATGATGGAATGGATTCTTGGTCAAAAGCGCTCCGATGAGTATTTGCAGGAGGAAGATGGTGATTTGGATCTGGATTCTTGCCTCCCTTATAGGCAGATCATTCGCACAACTAGGGGGTAAGACATAAAAGACACCCTGGCTTTTCACGTTCGCGCGACGCGTGGAAGAAGGCCATTATTGGGCGTGGAAGCCAAGGCGCGCAACATTGATGAGGAAGCTGGACACTGTTCGGCAGGTATGTAGAACTTGAAGGAGAACCTGCCTTGCAACGGCGAAGACTACACGCATGCTGGACTTATCATCATTGAAGCATGGTTCGGGGGCTACTGAGGGAGTCCTGGATTAGGGGGTGTCCGGATAGCCGGACTACCATCATCGGCCGGACTATCATCGGCCGAACTATCATCATCGACCGGACTCCAAGACTATGGAGATACAAGATTGAAGACTCCGCCCCGTGTCCGGATGGGACTTTCCTTGGCGTGGAAGGCAAGCTTGGCGATACGGATATGTAGATCTCCTACCATTGTAACCGACTCTATGTAACCCTAGCCCTCTCTGGTGTCTATATAAACCGGATGGCTCTAGTCCGTAGGACTCGAACAACAACCCTTACAATCATACCATAGGCTAGCTTCTAGGGTTTAGCCTCCTTGATCTCGTGGTAGATCCACTCTTGTAAACATCCACAATATCAATATCAATCAAGCAGGGGCGTAGGGTTTTACCTCCATCAAGAGGGCCCGAACTGGTAAAACATCGTGCCCCTTGTCTCCTGTTACCATCCGCCTAGACGCACAGTTCGGGACCCCCTACCCGAGATCCGCCGGTTTTGACACCGACACAAGTGTTCTCAAATCAAAGACTCAATCCGATAAGATAACTTCAAAGGGGAAACTCAATTCATCACAAGAGAGTAGAGGGGGAGAAACATCATAAGATCCAACTATAATAGCAAAGCTCGCGATACATCAAGATCGTGCCATAGAGAGAACACGAGAGAGAAAGAGAGAGAGAGAGAGAGAGAGAGAGAGAGAGAGAGAGAGTAACACCCTGGATGTAAACTTCCCCTTTTTGGGCAATATATCAATTTGACCTCATCCTAGTCTTGTGGGTTTTTGTCATGCTTGGCCTCTTTGGTTTGGCTATGTTGGGTTTTCTTTTTTCTTTGTTTTGCTTCTTTTGCCATATTGCATTTGTGCCTATTGTTTTTTTTTGCATTCCCTTCTTATCATGTGGATGTGGTGTTCTCTTACATGTCATATGGTGGTGGTTTTCCCTTGCATGTCATGTTGTGCATGTGCCATCCTCACTTGCATTACCATCCCCTCCTTCCCTCTTCTTCTTTCTCTTTCAAGTGCCATATAATTCCCTCCTTCAATTAATGTTCATCTTCTCCCTAATAATCTTGCTTGTTACACTAAACCTCCCTGCCAAATATTTCCTCATTTAAAGTTGTTATGGTCAGGTTCAAAAATGGCACAAGTTTGAAGCATTTCCAAACTTGCATTATTTTTCTACCTTTAAAAATGTCCATTTCAATTTATTTAAATAGAGGAGAATTCCAGGAGTGTGGGGATATTTTTCCTTTCACTCTAAATCATTTAATTCCTCCCTGTGCTTTCTTTTCTCTTCCTTCTTTTTTTTTAAAAAAAGGAAAAGGAGAGAGAGGAGGCAGCAGCAGCAGCTTGCCAGCCCAACTCCTCCTCCCCACCTGGGCCCCGGCCTCCCCGAGCCGGCCCAGCTTCCTCAGCCCCGCAGCCCAGAGAGGCGCAGCAGCCCGCACGCTTTCCTCTCCTCCTGCCTTCGCTCACCCGCGCCCAGACATACCCCACTGGATCCCGACCACGTGGCAGCGCCGGCCCGCACTGGCAGCGAGCGCCGTGCTCCTCACCCGCTTTTCTCTCCTCTCGCCGCCATCGCCATGGGGACCCCGAGCACGAGAGAGCACGAGCTCGGCCGCGTCGCCCTAGCCTACTTATCCCTCTCCGTCAAAATCGAGCCTAGGGTTTCCCTCTCCCTCTCGCCGCCGCCAGTAAGCAATCCACCCAAGATCGCCGCCCGCTTGCGTTCGAAGCATCTGGGCGTGGCCTCGTCGCCGGCGCGCTCTCCGCCACCTCGACCGGGCGGCCCTTGTCCATCTCCTTCCTCGTCGTCGTCTCGACCACGACGCCGTCTCGGAGTCCCGGGCGCCAAGTACACCGACGCCATGCCTGTTTTCCTCTCGGTCGAGTTCCCGGCGAGGTTCAGAGGTCGAGCTTCGTCGCCGTCGGCCCGCCTCCATCGCCGCTTCCGTGTCCTAGGGTAAGGAGGTATAAACCCTTCCTCCTGCTCTTCATTGTCGTCGCTTGTTCCCCTAGCGTAGGGTTCCGGCCGTGCCTTTGTCGCGCTCACCATGCTCCGGCGTGTTCTTAGATGTGGGGTTTCAGTTTGTTTTGGGCGGCGTAGATGCCACTAGCCACGCCTGCTTGGTCCGTCTTGTTCCGTGGAGTTCCCCTCGTGCGCGCCTCGTGTCCAAGGGTCGAGCCACCATGGACGCAGATTGCCTCGCCCGGCATCGCGCGTCCCGCCCGCTGTTTTGGGTCCGCCTGTTTGTTGGGTCTAGTAGCTAGCGACCGGATCCTATCGAACTCCTTCCCTAGCCGAGCTGGTCGATTGCCCGCTCTACCACCATGGCGCGACTGGTTCGAACCCAGCGCGCCACTCCCCCTTTGTTTTTTCTGCTTTTAGTTTTTCTCCCAAGGTCCTCTCTGCAGCTTCAGTAGTTAAGGGCCGAGCCTCTCCTTCATCGATCGCCAAGCGCTCCAGCCCAGTGGTAACAGGAGGGTTTCCACCGGGAGACCCGGTTGAATCCCCACAGGGCTCTTTTTTCTTCCCCCCTTTTAAACCCATCTTCACCCTGTCTCTATGACAGTGGGGTCTGCATGTCAGCCTCCCAGCGCCTTCTCCCCTCATGCATTTTTATTTCTTTCACCCTAGTTTCCATTTCTGGTCTGTATCATTTCTGTTTTAGGCAAGTCCAAATCTGGACATTTCCAAATCTGGAAATTGCCTATTCTGTCTACTTCCTTTTTAGGCAGGTTTTCACTTATTGTTTTTGTGATGTTTTCCCTAATGCAACCCTAACATATTATATATGTTTTTGGGGTAGAAAAATCCCACCAACTCAGTGGTGGCATTGGTTTTTGCATTTGGGCAAGTTTGTGTTCATGTCTTTTTGCCTCATCATTATGTGTTGTTTTACAATGGGCATATTTATTGGAATCTTGCTATGAGGTAGTTTGCACACATGCATGGCTTGTTCAACATGATGTTATCGTAGGTTTCTCACCATTCTTGTTTTGCCCGTCATATCCAATCCGTGCATCCGTTTCCGGTGATCTCTATATCGATTTCTAACGAAATCATCTCATCTTTCCGATGGCATACTTGGTTTGCCAAGATGATGCCTGGTTTTCCATTTACCTTCCGGAGTGCACTTACGCTTTGCTTATCATCATGCTTTTCATGTCATGTTGCATCATGTTGATTGTGCATTGCACCGTGATTTATCGTGGTTCCTTGTTTTGTTGTTGCTTTGGGTAGAGCCGGGAGACGAGTACGTGAACGAGGAACCTGTTGAGAACGTTTTCGAGGATCAGGCTTTCGACAACTCTGAGAACATTGCAGGCAAGATGATCATACCCTCGAAATCACTTCTATCTTTGCTATGCTAGTTGCTCGCTCTTTTGCTATGCCTATGCTGCGATGCCTACCACTTGCTATGTCATGCCTCCCATATTGCCATGTCAGCCCCTAACCATCCTTTCCTAGCAAACCGTTGATTGGCTATGTTACCGCTTTGCTCAGCCCTCTTATAGCGTTGCTAGTTGCGGTGAAGCTGAAATTTGTTCCTTGTTGGAACATGGAGATGTTGTTCCTCTTTGGGACATGTTTACTTGTTGGGGATATCACAATATCTATATATATCTGCTATGCTTAACACATCTATATACTTGGTAAAGGGTGGAAGGCTCGGCCTTATGCACAGTGTTTTGTTCCACTTTGCCACCCTAGTTTCCGTCATACCGGTGTTATGTTCCTTGATTTTGCGTTCCTTACGGTTGGGTGATTTATGGGACCCCTTGACAGTTCGCTTTGAATAAGACTCCTCCAAAAAGGCCCAACATTGGTTTTACCATTTGCTACCTAAGCCTTTTCCCCGGGTTTTCGCGAGCCCGAGGGTCATCTTATTTTAAACCCCGGCGGTGCTCCTCCGGCGTTGGTCCAAACTAGAGCACCGTCGGGACCATTCCTTGGCAACATGGATTACGTCGGTTCCTGTGACGCTTAGCTTATCCGGTGTGCCACGAGAACGAGATATGTGCAGCTCCTATCGGGATTTGTCGGCACAATCGGGTGGTCTTGCTGGTCTTGTTTTATTGCTTGTCGAAATGTCTTGTAGTCCGGATTCGAGATTGATCGGGTCTTCCGTAGAAGGAATAATCCTTCGTTGACCGTGAGAGCTTATAATGGGCTAAGTTGGGACACCCCTGCAGGGTATTATCTTTCGAAAGCCGTGCCCGCGGTTATGAGGCAGATGGGAATTTGTTAATGTCCGGTTGTAGAAAACCCGAAGTTGACCTCAATAAAATACACATCAACCGCGTGGGTTACCGTGATGGTCTCTTCTCGGCGGAGTCCGGGAAGTGAACACGGTGTTGGAGTTATGTCTGACGTAAGTAGTTCAGGATCACTTCTTGATCACTACTAGTTTCACGACCGTGCTTTGCTTCTCTTCTCGCTCTCTTTTGCGATGTAGCCACCATATATGCTAGTCGCTAGCTGCAGCTCCACTTTACTACCTTGTCCTCCCTAAAGCTTAAATAGTCTTGATCTCGCGGGTGTGAGATTGCTGAGTCCCCGTGGCTCACAGATACTTCCAAACAGTTGCAGGTTCCGATGAGGCCAGTGCAGATGATTCCACCGAGCTCAAGTGGGAGTTCGACGAGGAACGTGGTCGTTACTATGTTTCGTTTCAGATGATCGAGAGTGGTGCCCGGTTGGGACGATTCGGGGATCTGTGTTAGCATTTGGGGTATCTTCTTCTTTATTTTGGTTCCGTAGTCGGACCTTGAGTGTACTCTGAATGATGTATGTTTTATTATGTACTGTGTGACGTGGCGATTGTAAGCCAACTATGTTCCTGTCTCCCTTAAAATTTATTACATGGGTTGTGTGAAGATTACCTCACTTGCGACATTGCTTTCAATGCGGTTATGCCTCTAAGTCGTGCCTCGACACGTGGGAGATATAGCCGCATCGGGGGCGTGACAAGTTGGTAATCAGAGCCTTCCCCGACTTAGGAGCCCCCTACTTGATTGTTTGCTGACGTTGTTGAGTCTAGAATGGAAAATGTTTTGAGTCTTAGGATTATATATATCGGAGAGATAGGAATTCTTTTGCTTCCCAGTCCCTTCGACCTTCTGGTGAGGTATCCTGACGTAGAGTTTTGACTCTTCTCTCCTCAAATTTCGCTAAAAAATTTTTTAGGATCACGTGGGTATCTTGGAATCGTTCGATGGTTTTGTGACGAGAACATTGTTCTTGGTGCCTCGACATTTAGGGGTTGTGGCGGTGTCCCGGGAGTTGAGCTCCGAGGTGTTGTCGTCACAATTTTATCGTTGCGATTCGAATACCGAGTTTTACCGACATCGAAATCTCTTTTGTACAGTTGTTGGTGAGATAACCCCGATAGCCCGATCTCGTGGCGAGTCGGGAGTATTGCCATGACTCGTATAACGGATGTTTTTCAAGGTCGAGGTACACGATTTCGAGGATTTCTTGGTTATGTGTTGACGGATGGATACAATTGGATCTAGGTATTGTTAGTTTGGGTGATATATTTTGTGTCCCTGTATCCCCAACACCGATTGCATAACCGTAAAGTTTCGGAGTTTATAGGTGGGAATTCTAGTAGCTTACGGGATATTCTTTCCGGCGGATGTATGATTTGAGATTGGGGTTCAACGTCTAGTGGTCCGCCCATTCACGGTCGATTCTGATGGGTCGCGAGACGTCTTAAAGAATCCTCGGCTATGCTGATTCGGGGACGTCTTGTTAGTCATTCGTGACGTCCGCTATACGTCGTGTCCGTGTGGGCCCCACCACGAACACTTTGAGCGAAATCTCTATCATGTGTTTGTTCCGGCTCATTCTAGCAGCCAACCTTTTGTTTTCAATTGTGATATTCGATTTGTTTCTAAGTCAGTTGTTGTTTCCATATCCTTTATCTAAGTGGCTTCTCACCTTATTGGACGTGTGATGATTAACTTTGGAATTCATTCGTTCATTCTTGTTCGAATGTTTATTGTGAAGACTATATGTTGCAATTTCTATCCGTTGATTCTACTTATCTTTTTGTCTATCAAAGGACTAACGGATGTCACCCTCTTGAGATGGCTCCGCCAACGCAGCGTCGAATCCGGATCGCAATGATGGGGATCATCGAATCCTCCACCTCCACCTCCACCTCCGCCTCCGAAGCCCGGCAAGCTATCATGGCAGCCACCAATGCCAATGCTCGATGATTTTGCAGCTCTTGCAAGAACGTGCTCGGGGCAAGGCAATCAAGGCAATCAAGGCAATCAAGGTCAAGACAACAATCAGCCACACTTTGCTACTCTCGGTCGGTTTCTCGCTAATCACCGAAGTCTTTCGGTTTACGTGTTGAGGCCACGACGGCGACGATTGGTTAGTGGACATCTGCAAGCACTTTGATCAGTAGCAATGTCGGACTGAGGACTTTGTCAAGTTTGCATCGTTTCAACTCAAGGATCAGGCTGCTGAGTGGTTCCAGAATACAAAGATTCGAGAGGAGGTCGTGCCATTACAGGATGAGTTCCGCGTGATTTCGAGCTCATCACATCCCAAGAGTGTTGTTGAGAGCAAGCGTGAGGAGTTCCGCAATCTCAAGCAAGGCACCTTGCCTGTCTATCAATACAATATCCAGTTCGAGCTCTTCGTTTTGCTAAGCAAGATGTACCGATGAAAGGAGTATGATCTATCGGTTCGGGCGGTCCGAGAGAAGATCTGCAATTACCTCTTGTGCTGTTTGAGCGGATAAGTATGATGATTTCTACAACATGGCACTCAAGCAAGAAGCAGCACAGCTCAAATGCGAGGCTTCTAAGAAGAGAATCAGGGATGCAGTTCAGTCCTCCTCGTCCTCTCAAGTGGCAGCCAAGCAGCAGAAGTTTTACCTGCCCCTCCTCCGTTCCGTCGGCCTTACCAAAGAGAAGAACTCAGTGGCCGTGGATCTTCCCACCCACCCAACCCAAGCTATCGTAACAAGTCTAATTCTCAAGCTCCAAGGTCAAGTGCTCCTTACCACCGTCCGCTTTAGAGGTCACTTGCAACAAGTGTCGTGAGAAGGGTCACTATCTAACAAGTGCTTCAACCAGAGGCGTCTTCCGCCTCCTCCTCTGTGAAATCTTCCAGCAATGCGGTGGTCAAGCATAATCCCAAGTCTGCAAGGGTGAACATGATGAATGCAGCTCAAGCGGAGGATTCTTCCGATGTGATCATGGGTAATCTTCCGCTTAATGATATTCTGCAAAAGTCTTATTTGATACCGGTGCATCGCATTGTTTCATGTCTAGATCTTTTGTTGCAAAGCATGATTTCATTTCGAAATGTTGGAAAAACCCTTGGGAGTTGTTTCTCCAGCCTCTTCTATGAGGGCTACCACAAGGATTCGGATGTTTCTATCAAGATGGGGATTATAGATTTCGGCTAAACCATTTGTTCTTGGTGACTCGGACATTGATCTTATTCTCGGAATGGATCGGCTTTATCAAAGACAAAGCTCACTTGATTGTGCTGCCGGGAAATTCAATTGACTCATTCTTCTAATGATGTGATCATTTATGCCTCTCGTGATGAAACCGTTCGGTTGTTTTCTCTCAATGAGAAGGGCGAATTGAATGCCATCTCTCGATTCCATCGTTTGTGAGTACCAAGATGTCTTTCCGAAGAGCTTCCGGTATGCCTCCTCATCGGCCACCGAGTTCATTATCGATCTTGAGCCGCATCGAACCCGCTTGCAAGCGTCCATACAAGCTTGGACCTGATGAGCTGAGGGAATTGAAGAAGCAGCTCGATGAACAAGAGCGTCTGGTTTGATCGGACCGAGTTCATCTCCTTGGGGTTGTGGTGTTCTTTTGTCCGGAAGAAGGATGGCTCGGACCGACTTTGTGTCGATTACCGTCCATTGAATAAGAAGACAATCAAGAACAAGTATCCACTTCCCAACATCAATGAACTTTTCGAGCAACTCAAAGGTGCTACGGTGTTCTCTAAGCTTGACCTTCAGATGGGGTATCATCAGATTCGCATTCGTGAACAAGATATTCCCAAGACAAGATTCGAACAAGCTTTGGTTCTTATGAATATACCGTCATGTCTTTCGCCTTGTCAATGCTCCTCCAACTTTCTCTCGGATGATGAACTTCATATTCAATCCTTACACCAATGAATTCGCCTTGGTCTATCTTGATGATATCTTGGTCTTCTCCAAGAATAAGAAGGATCATGCCAAACATTTGCGATTGGTGCTAGACAAGCTCGAGAGTATCAATTCTATGCCAAGTTCTCCAAATGTGAATTCGGCTTGATGAAGTGCTTTATCTTGGTCATATCATCTCTGCCAAGGGCATCGCTGTTGATCCCGAGAAGGTGTCCGCAATTGTCAATTGGGAACCTCCTCAGAATGTCAAGCAGCTCCGCAGCTTTCTTGGTCTTGCAAGCTATTGTCAAGATTTGTTGAGAACTTCTCCAAGATTGCAAAGCCTCTTTCCAACCTCCTCCGAAGCGGTGAAGTATGTCTGGTCTCCCGAGTGTGACGTTGCTTTCAAGACTCTCAAAGAGAAACTCGTCACAGCTCCTGTTCTGACTCCTCCTGATGAATCCAAGCCTTATGAAGTTTTCTGTGATGCTTCCCTTCAAGGTCTCGGTGCTGTGTTAATGCAAGAGAAGAGAGTTGTGGCTTATACCTCTCGCCAGTTGAAGCCCAACGAGAAGAACTACCCCACTCACGATCTTGAGTTGGCGGCAGTTGTCCATGCTTTGATTACTTGGAGACATCTCTTGTTGGGAAGGAAAGTGGACATTTTCACTGATCACAAGAGTCTCAAGTACATCTTCACTCAGCCTAACCTCAACCTCAGGCAGACTCGATGGGTCGAAATGATTCAAGAGTACAACCCAAGTATTGAGTATACTCCGGGCAAAGCCAATGTCATTGCAGACGCTTTGAGCAGGAAAGCTTCTCGCAATGCAGTCTAATCCTCAAGCCCTTTCACCGGATCTCTGTGAATCTTTCCATAAGCTGAATCTTCAAGTTGTTCCTCAAGGATTTCTTGCCAACCTCATAGTCTCTCCTACTTTGGAAGATCAGATTCGTGAGGCTCAACTTCGGATGCCATGGTGAAGAAAGTGAAACGTGGTATCGACAAGGGCATTTCAAGTACAAGTGCTTCCATGTTGATGACAAAGACACTCTGTTCTTTGAGGACCGGATTGTGGTTCCTAAGGGTGATCTCGAGAAAAGTCATTATGAACGAGGCTCACAATTCGCTTCTATCCATTCATCCCGGAGGTACGAAGATGTACCATGACCTCAAGCAGTCATATTGGTGGACTCGAATGAAGCGAGAAATTGCTCAATTCGTGAATGAGTGTGATGTCTGCAGAAGAGTGAAAGCGAACACCAAAGACCAGCTGGTCTCCTTCAACCTCTTGCTATTCCTGAATGGAAGTTTGATCATATTGAAATGGACTTCGTGATCGGCTTTCCAAAGTCCAAGCGTGGAAATGATGCTATCTTCGTTGTCATTGACAAGCTTACTAAAGTGGCTCATTTTCTTCCTATCAAAGAATCCATCACTGCAGCTCGGTTGGCGAGCTATACACCTCGAGATTGTCTCTTTGCACGGCATTCCACAAGTGATCTCTTCGACCGTGGCAGCATCTTTACCTCCAAGTTCGGGAGTCTTTTCGAAGGCCATGGGCACCAACATTCGTTTCAAAGACAGCTTTCCATCCTCAAACAAGTGGCCAAGTCGAGCGAGTTAATCAAATTCTTGAAGATATGCTCAGGGCTTGTGTCATTTCTTTCGGTATGAAGTGGGAAGATTGTCTTCCATATGCCGAGTTCTCTTACAACAACAGCTTCCAAGCGAGTTCGGGCAAGGCCCCATTCGAAATTCTCTATGGCAGAAAGTGCCGTACTCCTCTCAATTGGTCTGAGACAGGTGAACGCCAACTTCTTGGCAATGACTTGATCACAGAAGCAGAAGAAATGTGCAAGGTCATTCGTGAGAATCTCAAAGCCGCGCAATCGCGCCAGAAGAGCTATTATGATGATAAGCACCGTGATGTGACTTTTGAAATCGGAGACCATGTCTACCTCCGCGTCTCTCCAATGAAAGGTACTCGTCGCTTCGGTATCAAAGGGAAGCTTGCCCCTAGATACGTGGGTCCTTTCAAGATCATTGGGAAAAGAGGCGATCTCGCCTATCAACTTGAGCTTCCATCCAACTTTGCAAATGTGCACGATGTGTTTCACGTGTCACAGCTTCGCAAGTGCTTCAAGGCTCCTGAACGCACTATCAACTTCGAAGAGATTGACCTTCAAGAAGATCTCTCTTATCGTGAGCACCCCGTTGCTATTCTTGAAGAAACCGAGCGCAAGACTCGCAACAAGTCAATCAAATTCCTGAAAGTGAAGTGGTCACACCATTCCGACCGAGAAGCTACACGGGGCGTGAGGATCACCTCCGCTCGAGTATCCGGAGTTCTTTCAGTCCTAGATCTCGGGACGAGATCCTCTTGTAGTGGTGGAGTGTTGTAACACCCTGGATGTAAACTTCCCCTTTTTGGGCAATATATCAATTTGACCTCATCCTAGTCTTGTGGGTTTTTGTCATGCTTGGCCTCTTTGGTTTGGCTATGTTGGGTTTTCTTTTTTCTTTGTTTTGCTTCTTTTGCCATATTGCATTTGTGCCTATTGTTTTTTTTTTGCATTCCCTTCTTATCATGTGGATGTGGTGTTCTCTTACATGTCATATGGTGGTGGTTTTCCCTTGCATGTCATGTTGTGCATGTGCCATCCTCACTTGCATTACCATCCCCTCCTTCCCTCTTCTTCTTTCTCTTTCAAGTGCCATATAATTCCCTCCTTCAATTAATGTTCATCTTCTCCCTAATAATCTTGCTTGTTACACTAAACCTCCCTGCCAAATATTTCCTCATTTAAAGTTGTTATGGTCAGGTTCAAAAATGGCACAAGTTTGAAGCATTTCCAAACTTGCATTATTTTTCTACCTTTAAAATGTCCATTTCAATTTATTTAAATAGAGGAGAATTCGAGTGTGGGGATATTTTCCTTTCACTCTAAATCATTTAATTCCTCCCTGTGCTTTCTTTTCTCTTCCTTCTTTTTTTTTTAAAAAAAAAGGAAAAGGAGAGAGAGGAGGCAGCAGCAGCAGCTTGCCAGCCCAACTCCTCCTCCCCACCTGGGCCCCGGCCTCCCCGAGCCAGCCCAGCTTCCTCAGCCCCGCAGCCCAGAGAGGCGCAACAGCCCGCACGCTTTCCTCTCCTCCTGCCTTCGCTCACCCGCGCCCGCACATACCCCCGCTGGATCCCGACCACGTGGCAGCGCCGGCCCCGCCTGGCAGCGAGCGCCCGGTGCTCCTCACCCGCCTTTTCTCTCCCTCTCGTCGCCATCGCCATGGGGACCCCGGAGCACGAGAGAGCACGAGCTCGGCCGCGTCGCCCTAGCCTACTTATCCCCTCTCCGCGTCAAAATCGAGCCTAGGGTTTCCCCTCTCCCTCTCGCCGCCGCCGCCAGGTAAGCAATCCACCCAAGATCGCCGCCGCTTGCTCCCGCGCATCTCTGGGCGCGGCCTCGTCGCCGCGGCGCTCTCCGCCACCTCGACCGGCGGCCCTTGTCCATCTCCTTCCTCGTCGTCGTCTACGACCACGACGTCGTCTACGGAGTCCCGGAGCGCCAAGTACACCGACGCCACTGCCCTGTTTTCCTCTCGGTCAGAGTTCCCGGCGAGGTTCAGAGGTCGAGCTCGTCGCCGTCAGCCCGTATCCATCGCCGTTTCCGTGTCCTAGGGTAAGGAGGTATAAACCCCTTCCTCCCTGCTCTTCATTGTCGTCGCTTGTTCCCCCTAGCGTAGGGTTCCGGCCGTGCCTTTGTCGCGCCACCATGCTCCGCGTGTTCTTAGATGTGGGGTTTCAGTTTGTTTTGGGCGGCGTAGATGCCACTAGCCACGCCTGCTTGGTCCGTCTTGTTCCGTGGAGTTCCCTCGTGCGCGCCTCGTGTCCAAGGGTCAGCCACCGTGGGCGCAGCTTGCCTCGCCCGGCATCGCCGCGTCCATTCTGTTTTGGGTCCGCCTGTTTGTTGGGTCTAGTAGCTAGCGACCGGATCCTATCGAACTCCTTCCCTAGCCGAGCTGGTCGATTGCCCGCTCTACCACATGCGACACTGGTTCGAACCCCAGCGCGCTCCCCCTTTTGTTTTCTGTTTTAGTTTTTCTCCCAAAGGTCCTCTCTGCAGCTTCAGAGTTAAGGGCCGAGCCTCTCCTTCTGTCGGTCGCGCGCTCCAGCCCGGTGGTAGCAGGGAGGGTTTCCACCGGGAGACCCGGTTCAATCCCCACAGGGCTCTTTTCTTCCCCCTTTAAACCCATCTTCACCTGTCTCTATGATGGTGGGGTCTGCATGTCAGCCTCCCAGCGCCTTCTCCCTCATGCATTTTATTTCTTTCACCCTAGTTTCCATTTCTGGTCTCAGATCATTTCTGTTTTAGGCAAGTCCAAATCTGGACATTTCCAAATCTGAAATTGCCTATTCTGTCTACTTCCTTTTTAGGCAGGTTTTCACTTATTGTTTTTGTGATGTTTTCCCTAATGCAACCCTAACATATTATATATGTTTTTGGGGTAGAAAAATCCCACCAACTCAGTGGTGGCATTGGTTTTTGCATTTGGGCAAGTTTGTGTTCATGTCTTTTTGCCTCATCATTATGTGTTGTTTTACAATGGGCATATTTATTGGAATCTTGCTATGAGGTAGTTTGCACACATGCATGGCTTGTTCAACATGATGTTATCGTGGGTTTCTCACCATTCTTGTTTTGCCCGTCATATCCAATCCGTGCATCCGTTTCCGGTGATCTCTATATCGATTTCTAACGAAATCATCTCATCTTTCCGATGGCATACTTGGTTTGCCAAGATGATGCCTGGTTTTCCATTTACCTTCCGGAGTGCACTTACGCTTTGCTTATCATCATGCTTTTCATGTCATGTTGCATCATGTTGATTGTGCATTGCACCGTGATTTATCGTGGTTCCTTGTTTTGTTGTTGCTTTGGGTAGAGCCGGGAGACGAGTACGTGAACGAGGAACCTGTTGAGAACGTTTTCGAGGATCAGGCTTTCGACAACTCTGAGAACATTGCAGGCAAGATGATCATACCCTCGAAATCACTTCTATCTTTGCTATGCTAGTTGCTCGCTCTTTTGCTATGCCTATGCTGCGATGCCTACCACTTGCTATGTCATGCCTCCCATATTGCCATGTCAGCCCCTAACCATCCTTTCCTAGCAAACCGTTGATTGGCTATGTTACCGCTTTGCTCAGCCCTCTTATAGCGTTGCTAGTTGCAGGTGAAGCTGAAATTTGTTCCTTGTTGGAACATGGAGATGTTGTTCCTCTTTGGGACATGTTTACTTGTTGGGGATATCACAATATCTATATATATCTGCTATGCTTAACACATCTATATACTTGGTAAAGGGTGGAAGGCTCGGCCTTATGCCTGGTGTTTTGTTCCACTCTTGCCACCCTAGTTTCCGTCATACCGGTGTTATGTTCCTTGATTTTGCGTTCCTTACACGGTTGGGTGATTTATGGGACCCCCTTGACAGTTCGCTTTGAATAAGACTCCTCCAGCAAGGCCCAACATTGGTTTTACCATTTGCCACCTAAGCCTTTTCCCCCGGGTTTTCGCGAGCCCGAGGGTCATCTTATTTTAAACCCCCGGGCCAGTGCTCCTCCGAGCGTTGGTCCAAACTAGAGCACCGTGCGGGACCATTCCTTGGCAACATGGATTACGCGGTTCCTCAGACGCTTAGCTTATCCGGTGTGCCCCGAGAACGAGATATGTGCAGCTCCTATCGGGATTTGTCGGCACAATCGGGTGGTCTTGCTGGTCTTGTTTTATTGCTGTCGAAATGTCTTGTAGTCCGGGATTCCGAGATTGATCGGTCTTCCGGTAGAAGGAATAATCCTTCGTTGACCGTGAGAGCTTATAATGGGCTGTTGGGACACCCTGCAGGTATTATCTTTCAAAGCCGTGCTCATGATTATGAGGCGATGGGAATTTGTTAATGTCCGGTTGTAGAAAACCCGTTGACCTCAATAAAATACACATCAACGCGTGGGTTACCGTGATGGTCTCTTCTCGGAGTCCGGAAGTGAACACGTGTTGGAGTTATGTCCGACGTAAGTAGTTCAGATCACTTCTTGATCACTACTAGTTTCACGACCGTGCTTTGCTTCTCTTCTCGCTCTCTTTTGCGATGTAGCCACCATATATGCTAGTCGCTAGCTGCAGCTCCACTTTACTACCTTGTCCTCCCTAAAGCTTAAATAGTCTTGATCTCGCGGGTGTGAGATTGCTGAGTCCCCGTGGCTCACAGATACTTCCAAACAGTTGCAGGTTCCGATGAGGCCAGTGCAGATGATTCCACCGAGCTCAAGTGGGAGTTCGACGAGGAACGTGGTCGTTACTATGTTTCGTTTCCAGATGATCAGTAGTGGTGCCCAGTTGGGACGATTCGGGGATCTGTGTTAGCATTTGGGGTATCTTCTTCTTTATTTTGGTTCCGTAGTCGGACCTTGAGTGTACTCTGAATGATGTATGTTTTATTATGTACTGTGTGACGTGGCGATTGTAAGCCAACTATGTTCCTGTCTCCCTTAAAATTTATTACATGGGTTGTGTGAAGATTACCTCACTTGCGACATTGCTTTCAATGCGGTTATGCCTCTAAGTCGTGCCTCGACATGTGGGAGATATAGCCGCATCGGGGGCGTGACAGAGAGAGAGAGAGAGATCAAACACATAGCTACTGGTACATACCCTCAGCCCCGAGGGTGAACTACTCCCTCCTCGCCATGGAGAGCGCCGAGATGATGAAGATGGCCACCGGTGATGGGTTCCCCCTCCGGCAAGGTGCTGGAACGGGCTCCCAAGAGGTTTTTGGTGTCTACAGAGGCTTGCGGTGGCGGAACTCCCGATCTATCTTCTCCGTGGATGTTTTTACGGTACGTGGGACTATATAGGCGAAAGAAGTCGGTCGGGGGGTGCTCGAGGGGTCCATGAGACAGGGGCCGTGCCTTGTAGGGGGGCTATCTCTGGGCTCCTCGGGATCTTCTCGACTTGATCTCCAAGCCTCCAGGATGATAATCTTCCAAAAAATCACGCTGCCGAAGGTTTCATTTCGTTTGGACTCCGTTTGATATTCCTTTTCCTCGAAATACTGAAACAGGCAATAAAACAACAATATGGGCTGGGCCTCCGGTCAATAGGTTAGTCCCAAAAGTAATATAAAAGTGTATAATAAAGCCCATAATCATTCAAAACAGATAATAAAATAGCATGAATGCTTCATAAATTATAGATACGTTGGAGACGTATCAGCATCCCCAAGCTTAATTCCTACTCATCCTCGAGTAGGTAAATGATAAAGAAAGAATTTATGAAGTGTGAATGCTAGAAGGTGCACAAGTTTGATCAATGATAATTTCAATCACCTTTTCTAGCATGATAATATGTCATAACAATAGTTCACCTCATAAAACTTCTCACGATAAAGTAACAAGCAATTCACATGTCAAAGCATAGACCATAAACTTTCTTGAAAACTAGCAAACTTCATTCTCAGTCATTCAAACAATTGCAATTCATCTTATTTTCAGAAATATCAAACTCCACATACTCAACTATCATATAGTCATCTACAATTGCTAACACTCACACAATACTAATGGTTATGGAGTTTCAATCGGAAACTGAGAAAGATAGGGGCTTATAGTGTTGCCTCCCAACGTATTCACCTTTGGGTGATGTCAACAATAATAGTTCGTGCTAACTTACATTCAATTGGATATATATATCAGGATCTTCCCAACACGAGGAGCTTGCCAAAGGATAAAATGAAAAAGGGAAAGGTGAAGATCACCTTGACTCTTGCATAAAGTAAAAGACATAAAGTAAAAGATATGCCCTTCGTAGAGGGAAGCAGAGGTTGTCATGCGCTTTTAGGGTTGGATGCACAAAATCTTAATGCGAAAGAACGTCACTTTATATTGCCCCTTGTATATGGACCTTTATTATGCAGGCTGTCACTTTTATTGCTTCCATAACAAGATCGTACAAAGCTTATTTTCTCCGCACTAATAAGTCATGCATATTTAGAGAGCAATTTTTATTGCTTGCACCGATGACAACTTACTTGAAGGATCTTACTCAATCCATAGGTAGGTATGGTGGACTCTCATGGCAAAACTAGGTTTAAGGATATTTGGAAGCACAAGTAGTATCTCTACTTGGTGCAAGGAAGTTTTGGCTAGCATGAGGGGGAAAGGCAAGCTCAACATGTTTGAATGATCCATGACAATATACTTTAACTGAGATGTCGGAAAACATAACCCATTACATTGTCTTCTTTGTCCAACATTAACTCTTTATCATGTCATACTTAATGAGTGCTCCCAACTATAAAAGATGTCTAGGATAGTATATTTATATGTGAAATCTCTCTTCCTTCAATATTCTTTCATGAATTGTTCAAATGACCAATACAACGCTTGCTAACCTTCAATAAATTTACAACATCTACTTCTTAGACGTGAAGTCATTACTCTCCATGGGATAAGCAAATGAGGCATATATAATTTCAGATTTATGACAATCAACTCATTCAACCATTTACTCATAGGATATAAGTGAAGCACACGAGTAAATGACAAACTACTCCAAAAAGATATAAGTGAAGATCAATGAGTAGCTAAATAATTATGTAACAATGCGAAGACTCTCTCTCATTTAAGAATTTCAGATCTTGGTATTGTATTCAAACAGCAAGCAAAATAAAATGGCACTGCAAGGATAGCACAACTCATGTGAAGAAGCAAAACCTTAGGCTCAACCGATACTAACCGATAGTTGTTGAAGAAGAAAGGTGGGATGCCTACCGGGACATCCCCAAGCTTAGATGCTTGAGACTTCTTGAAATATTGATCTTGGGGTGCCTTGGGCATCCCCAAGCTTGAACTTTTGTGTCTCCTTAATTCATCTCATATCATGGTTTCTCTTTTTATCAAAAGCTTCATCCACAACAAACTCAACAAGAACTCGTGAGATAGGTTAGTATAAACCAATGCAAAACCTTATCATTTTCTACTGTGACAAATCACTAAAATTATTATTCAACATTGAATACTAAATGTCTCTACATATTTAATACTCATATCCTTAAATAGAATCATTAAACAAGCAAACATATGCAAACAATGCAAACATAACAGCAATCTGCCAAAACAGTATAGTCTGTAAAGAATGCAAGAGTATCAATACTTACCTAACTCCAAAAATGATGAAATAAAATTCCTACTGTAGTTAATTTATCAGAGCTCATTATGCAAAAAGTTTCAACATTATATCATGCTCTGTCTTTTCTAGGGAATTTTTTTGCAACAGCGGTAAACTTTCTGTTTTGAAACAGCAACATCTATAGTAGCAAAATAAGCATGGCAAAGGCTATCCTTGAATTTTTTATTGAAACTAAAGATGAAAAACATTATTCTAAATAACAGCATGCAAATACTAACAAGAGAAAATGATGCTCCAAGCAAAACACATATCATGTGGTGAATAAAAATATAGCTCCAAGTAAAGTTACTGATGAACGAAGACGAAAGACGGGATGCCATCCGGGGCATCCCCAAGCTTAGGCTCTTGGTTGTCCTTGAATATTACCTTGGGTTCCTTCGACATACCCAAGCTTAGGCTCTTGCCACTCCTTATTCCATAGTCCATCGAATCTTTACCCAAAACTTGAAAACTTCACAACACAAAACTTAACAGAAAACTCATGAGCTTCGTTAGCGAAAGAAAACAAAACACCACTTCAAGGTACTGTAATGAACTCATTCTTTATTTATATTGGTGTTAAACCTACTTTATTCCAACTTCTATATGGTTTATAAAATATTTTACTAGCCATAGATTCATCAAAATAAGCAAACAACACAATGAAAACAGAATCTGTCAAAAACAGAACAGTCTGTAGTAATCTGTAACTAACGCATACTTATGGAACTCCAAAAATTCCAAAATAAATTGGTGGACCTGAGGAATTTCTCTAGTAATCATCTACAAAAAGAATCAACTAAATATCACTCTCTAGTAAAAAGTTGAAGCTAATCTCGTGAGCGCTAAAGTTTCTGTTTTTACAGCATGATCATAAAGACTTCACCCAAGTCTTCCCAAAGGTTCTACTTGGCACAAACACTAATTAAAACATAAAAACACATCTAAAAAGAAGATAGATGGATTATTTATTACTAAAACGAAACCAAAAATTAAGAAACTAAAATAAAATTGGGTTGCCTCCCAACAAGTGCTATCGTTTAACGCCCCTAGCTAGGCATGGTGATTTCAATGATGCTCACATAAAAGATAAGAATTGAAACATAAAAAGAGCATCATGAAGAATATTAATAGCACATTTAAGTCTAACCCACTTCCTATGCATAGGGATTTTGTGAGCAAACAACTTATGGAAACAAGAATCAATTTGCATAGGAAGGTAAAATAAGCATAACTTCAAAACTTTAAGCACATAGAGAGGAAACTTGATATTATTGCAATATGTAGAAGCATATGATCCTCTCTCATAATAATTTTCAGTAGCATCATGAGTGAATTAAACAATATGACCAGCACCTAAAGCATTCTTTTCATGATCTACTTGCATAGAAATTTTATTACTCTCCACATAAGCAAAATTCTTCTCATTCGGAATATTGGGAGTATCATAAGATACTTGAACACTAAAAATTGTTTCCACATTAAAATAGTAATGTTCAGAAAAGGGTAATCATAATCATGACAATATTTGTAAATATAATCATCACTACTTTTTATAGCATAAGTTTCATCACAATAATCATCATAAGTAGCAACTTCGTTCTCATCATAATCGATTGAAACCTCTCCCAAGATAGTGGAATCACTAAATAAAGTTAACACTCTTCCAAATCCACTTTCATATTCATCACAATAAAATTAAACATCCTCCAAAATAGTGGGTTCACTACTTCCTAAAGTTGACACTCTTCCGAACCCACTTTCATCAATATAATCATCATAGGTAGGAGGCATGCTATCATCATAACAACTTTGCATATCAAAACTTGGGGTGCTAAAAATATCATCTTCATTAAACATAGCATCCCCAAGCTTAGGACAAACATTAATTTCAGCAAATATATTCTCAAATATTTCATCCTCATCAAACATAGCTTCCCCAAGCTTGGGCTCTTTCATATCATAAGCATAATCACTTTCATCATTAAAAATATGGATAGCACCAATAGTAAAGCAATTATCATCATCACAATGAGTAGTAGGAGCAACATCATTTGGGAGGGATACCTTTCTACCTTTGTTGCTCCTTATTTTCTTTTTCTTCTTCACATTATGTGTAGGTTCAACCTTCCTATTTGAGCTCCTTATTGATGAGATTGGTTGAATAGAAAGCTCCTCCTCGTTACCTAATTCATCATAAGAAATAATAGGAGGATATTGGGAAGTGTCTTCCCTTTCATTAGTATTCTCATCATATTCTATTTGCTTTCTTTTCTTTAGGTAATTGGCAATATAAGGATTTTCAATGCAATTCTTCGCACAAAACATATAAATCTTTTCTAGATCAATATCAATAAAATGCTTAAGATTAAATTCTGGAATAGGCTTAGTTAAACGTTTCAACTCTTCACAACCCAAAAGCAATCTAAGTTCATTGTAATGAGAAAGGGAGATCAAATCATCACAATTTTTGGACACGATCCGATCATGAAACAATTTGCATTGGAGATGTAAATGATCTTGTTTATTGCAAAATTCACAACGGGAAAGATAACTTAAATTCTCCGCACTCTTATCTAGCCTTTCTTGCAACTTCTTAGTTTCTAAATACTTATGCCTCTTGAAATATATATCTTGTTTATTTGGTGTGTTAATGCAAACATGCACTCCACAAAAGTTTACATGCTTATGAGAGATATTTTCATCATGACTAGAGCAATCATCATTAGTACTATGGATATTCAAGGAGTTTATACTAACAACATTTCAATCATGCTCATCATTCAAAGATTTAGTACCAAGCATTTTAAAGCATTCTTCTTCTAGCACTTGAGCACAATTTTCCTTTCCATCATACTCTCGAAAGATATTAAAAAGACGAAGCGTATGAGACAAACTTAACTCCATTTTTTGTAATTTTCTTTTATAAACTAAACTAGTGATAAAACAAGAAACAAAAAGATTCGATTGCAAGATCTAAAGATATACCTTAAAGCACTCACCTCCCCGGCAACGGCGCCAGAAAAGAGCTTGATGTCTACTACACAACCTTCTTCTTGTAGACGTTGTTGGGCCTGCAAGTGCACAGGTTTGTAGGACAGTAGCAAATTTCCCTCAAGTGGATGACCTAAGGTTTATCAATCCGTGGGAGGCGTAGGATGAAGATGGTCTCTCTCAAGCAACCCTGCAACCAAATAACAAAGAGTCTCTTGTGTCCCCAACACACCCAATACGATGGTAAATTGTATAGGTGCACTAGTTCGGCGAAGAGATGGTGATACAAGTGCAATATGGATGGTAGATATAGGTTTTTGTAATATGAAAATATAAAAACAGCAAGGTAACTAATGATAAAAGTGAGCGTAAACGGTATTGCAATGATAGGAAACAAGGCATATGGTTCATACTTTCACTAGTGCAAGTTCTCTCAACAATAATAACATAGATAGATCATATAACAATCCCTCAACATGCAACAAAGAGTCATTCCAAAGCCACTAATAGCGGAGAACAAACGTAGAGATTATGGTAGGGTATGAAACCACCTCAAAGTTATTCTTTCGGGTCAACCTATTCAAGAGTTCGTACTAGAATAACACCTTAAGACACAAATCAACCAAAACCCTAATGTCACCTAGATACTCCATTGTCACCTCAAGTATCCATGGGCATGATTATACGATATGCATCACACAATCTCAGATTCATCCAACCAACACAAAGTACTTCAAAGAGTGCCCCAAAGTTTCTACCGGAGAGTCAAGAAAACGTGTGCCAACCCCTATGCATAGGTTCATGGGCGGAACCCGCAAGTTGGTCACCAAAACATACATCAAGTGGCACGTGATATCCCATTGTCACCACAGATAAACACGGCAAGACATATATCAAGTGTTCTCAAATCAAAGACTCAATCCGATAAGATAACTTCAAAGGGGAAACTCAATTCATCACAAGAGAGTAGAGGGGGAGAAACATCATAAGATCCAACTATAATAGAAAAGCTCGCGATACATCAAGATCGTGCCATAGAGAGAACACGAGAGAGAGAGAGAGAGAGATCAAATACATAGCTACTAGTACATACCCTCAGCCCCGAGGGTGAACTACTCCCTCCTTGCCATGGAGAGCACCGGGATGATGAAGATGGCCACCGGTGATGGGTTCCCCCTCCGGCAAGGTGCTGGAACGGGCTCCCGAGAGGTTTTTGGTGGCTACAGAGGCTTGCGGCGGCGGAACTCCCGATCTATCTTCTCCGTGGATGTTTTTAGGGTACGTGGGACTATATAGGCGAAAGAAGTCGGTCGGGGGGTGCTCGAGGGGTCCACGAGACAGGGGGGCGTGCCCTGTAGGGGCGGCCCTATCTCCTGGGCTCCTCGAGGATCTTCTGACTTGATCTCCAAGCCTCCAGGATGATAATCTTCCAAAAAATCACGCTGCCTAAGGTTTCATTCTGTTTGGACTCCGCTTGATATTCCTTTTCCTCAAATATCTTGAACAGTAATAAAACAGCAATATGGGCTGGGCCTCCGGTTAATAGGTTAGTCCCAAAAGTAATATAAAAGTGTATAATAAAGCCCATAATCATTCAAAACAGATAATAAAATATCATGAATGCTTCATAAATTATAGATACGTTGGAGACGTATCATCTTGCTATAAGTAGTCATGTGAATTTGGTATTCGTTTGATATTTTGATGAGATTTATGTTGTCTTTCCTCTAGTGGTGTTATGTGAACGTCGACTACATGACACTTCAGCATTGTTTAGTCCTAGAGGAAGGCATTGGGAAGTAATAAGTAGATGATGGGTTGCTAGAGTGACAGAAGCTTAAACCCTAGTTTATGCGTTGCTTCGTAAGGGGCTGATTTGGATCCATATGTTTCATGCTATGGTTAGGTTTACCTTAATACTTCTTTTGTAGTTGCGGATGCTTGCAATAGGGGTTAATCATAAGTGGGATGCTTGTCCAAGTAAGGGCAGCTCCCAAGCACCGGTCCACCCACATATCAAATTATCAAAGTAAAGAACGTGAATCATATGAGCGTGATGAAAACTAGCTTGACGGTAATTCCCATGTGTCCTCGGGAGCGTTTTCCTTCATATAAGAGTTTGTCCAGGCTTGTCCTTTGCTACAAAAAGGATTGGGCCATCTTTCTGCACCTTATTTACTTTCATTATTTGTTACCCGTTACAAATTACCTTATCACAAAACTATCTGTTACCGATAATTTCAATGCTTGCAGAGAATACCTTACTGAAAACCGTTTGTCATTTCCTTCTGCTCCTCGTTGGGTTCGACACTCTTACTTATCGAAAGGACTATGATAGATCCCCTATACTTGTGGGTCATCAAGACTCTTTTCTGGCGCCGTTGCCGGGGAGTGAAGCGCCGTTGGTAGGTGGAATTTGGTAAGGAAAATTTTATATAGTGAGCTGAAATTTACTGTCACTTGTTACTATGAAACATAATCCTTTGAGGGGCTTGTTTGGGGTATCTTCACCCTGTGCAGTAGAGCAAAGAGTTGCTCCTCAACCTGTTGAACCTACCGAAAATGTTTACTTTGAAATTCCCTAGGGTATGGTAGAGAAACTGCTAGCTAATCCTTTTACAGGAGATGGAACATTGCATCCCGATTTACACCTAATCTATGTGGATGAAGTCTGTGGATTATTTAACCTTGCAAGTATGCCCGAGGATGTTATCAAGAAGAAGGTCTTCCCTTTATCTTTGAAGGGAGAGGCATTGACATGGTATATGCTATGTGATGATATGGGATCATGGAACTACAACCGACTGAAATTGGAATTTCATCAGAAGTTTTATCCTATGCATCTTGTTCATCGTGATCGTAATTATATAAAAAAAATTGGCCTCGCGAAGGAGAAAGCATTGCTCAAGCTTGCGGGAGGCTTAAGTCAATGTTATATTCATGCCCCAATCATGAGCTCTCAAGAGAAATGATTATTCAAAAAAATTATGCTCGGCTTTCTCTAAATAATCGCTCCATGCTCGATACTTCTTGTACTCGCTCTTTTATGATGAATACTATTGAATTCAAATGGGATTTATTTGAAAGAATTAAACGTAACTCTGATGATTGGGACCTCGACGAAGGTAAGGAGTCAGGTATGACACCTAAGTTTTATTGTGTTAAGTCTTTTATGGATACCGATGCTTTCCGTGAATTTAGCACTAAATATGGACTTGACTCTGAGATAGTAGCTTCTTTCTGTGAATCATTTTCTACTCATGTTGATCTCCCTAAGGAGAAGTGGTTTAAATATAATCCCCCCATTGAAGTAAAAGCAGTCACACCTATTAAAGTTGAAGAAAAGACTATCACTTATAATGATCCTATTGTTCCCACTGCTTATGTTGAGAAACCACCTTTCCCTGTTAGAATAAAGGATCATGCTAAAGCTTCAACTGTAGTCAACAAAAGTAATATTTTGACACCCAAAACCCTGAACAAATTAGAGTTGAACCTAATATTGCTATGGTTAAAGATCTCTTGGCTGATAATTGTAACGCCCCGGATACAACTTTCCATATTCGTAACTCCAACTCTTGCCTTTTCCGGAGATGCGTTATGTTATTTCCTCCGTGGTTGGGTTTTGTCTTTTGTTTTGCATTTTGTTCATGTCATGCATCTCATCTCATCGCATCATTTGCATTGCATCGGCACTCGTTGCTGTCATTGTTTTTAAAGCTTGCACCCGTTCGTAGTTGTCGCGTTCCCCTTGCCTTCTTTGACTGTTTCGAGACCAACCGGGTTTTTCGAGTCCATCTTGTCTGGCCGCTTAATCTCTTTGCTCAATGCTCGAACCCCTCACTTGCTCGCCCGAAACTTCCCCGAACCCGAACCGCACGGTCACGACCGATGGGTCCGGATCATCACCAAACATCTCTAAATCATCATCGGTTTCTCTTTTGGACTCCCTAGCTATTTTATTCGCGATCGTCCGACACGATCGGAGGGACCTAACCGCCCTAAACTGTTTTCATCTGTTATAAATATAAGGTCCAACCCTAGATCCTAGGGGTCTTGTCCCATCGATCCCACCGCTACCGCCACTCCACCTGGTTTCCTGGGATCCCTCCAGACCAACCAGCAGCCTCCTCCCGATCCAAAAAATTCCTCTCTCGCTCTCCACCAGCCACCACCAAATCCTCCTCCTGTGCTTCGATCCAGACAGATCGAAGCAGCGCCCGACGCCTCCTCGGCCTCCTCCCGAATCTCGTCTCGAGCAAGTCGGCCTCCTCCTCGGCTCCATCCCCGCTGCTGCACCACCTCGCGGAGCTCCTCTCCAAGATGCCACCGCAAGCAGCAGCAGAACCAGGCCGAACCCACGACCTCTTCTCCTCTTGTTTTCCCCTCTATCTCTCTCTCACGGTGGCCCCTCTCTCTCCTTCACAGAACGACGGAGCACCCCAGCACCCAAGCCGCCATCATCAAGTTCTTGCCGTGCTACTGGATCCGCCATCCCCAGCTCCTCCACGCCAATTCCGTCCTGCGCCAAGTCCCTCGCCCACCTCTGCTTCCATGCTCCAGATCGAACGCCGAGGCCTAGTTCAGGCCGCATCCTCTCCTCCTCACCTCGTCCGCGTCGCCGGATCGCTAGGTTCCTCGTCTGATCAGTGCCTCTTCTCGCTCAGCACCAAGTCCCCGCCGCTTGCCTCGCCACGACCAGACCGGCCTCGTCCCGCCTCCTCTTTTCCCTGTCTCTCTCCCTTATGCTCCTCCTCTCACATCTCTCTCTCTCTGAACCAGACGCCGCCGCCATGGCCTCGGCTCCCGCCTCCTCGCCACGCCCTCGATCGATCCGCCGGAGCCCTCATCGCTGGCCTCCCCTGCTTCTGCGTGCGGGGGCGACGACCAGCGCCAGTCCCGCTCCCTCCTCTGTTCAAGAGGAGGAGACTGCAGTCGCGACGGCCGCGTTGACCGCGCCCCCTCCCCTCGTTCGATCCAACCAGCCCAGGCCCAGCTGCTCCCCTCCGTCGCGCGAGGCCCAGCGCCCCAAGCTGGCCTCCTCTGCCAACGGGCCGAAGCCCATGGGTGAGGCCCCCAGCGCCTCCTTTTTTTTCCTTCTGTTGGGCCTGCTCCAGCCAGTTTTGGCCTGTTCAGGTTTTTTTTTCAGTCCAATGAATTTGTCTAATTTTCCAGGGAATAACAGATTTGCAGAAAAACCCCTCCATGTTCATGCATTAATAACTCACAAACCGTGCATCGGATTAAAATGATTTATATATGTAAAATGCTTAGAATTTTGTGTAGATTAATAATATGCCACTTTCATCCATGTTAAAAATGTTTAACTTGCTGTTTGCATTAATTTGCCTAAATGCCATGCTAAAATGTTTTATTTCATAACTAAATAACCGTAGCTCGGATTTTAATAAACTTCATATGTAAATGGGGTGGAAAAATGCCTAATTTAACATGGTGCAGTTTATTTTCCTGTTTAACAACAATAAAATATATTTTAGGACAGAACAGTAGCAAATTCGAAATATGCACATGAGGATTTTCCGGAATTGTTGTTTCTTATTTCCGGCCTCATTTAAACTTGCCTAAATAGATAGTTTACTTATGCGTCACCTCTTGCCATGTTTAACAACATTTAATATTGTTGGGTATATAAATGAGATTAAACTAAATATGTCAATGTGGTGTTTTGTCCACTTAACTTGTAGTATTGTTTGTTGCACTTTGCCATGCCATGCTCATTAAACCGGACATGCATCATACTTGTTTGTGCATCATGCCATGTTTATGCTTGTGCATTTACCATGTTGTTTGTTTCTTTCCGGTGTTGCTTCTCGGTTCCGGTAATGTTGCGATTGTGAGGATTCGTTCGACTACTCCCGTTCATCTTCTTCATGGACTCGTTCTTCTTCCTAGCGGGATTTCAGGCAAGATGACCGTCACCTTGGATCTCATTACTATCATTGCTATGCTAGTTGCTTCGTTCTATCGCTATGCTGCGCTACCTATCTTTTGTTCCTCAAGCCTCCCAAATTGCCATGTCAGCCTCTAACCTTTTGCACCCTTCCTAGCAAACCGTTGTTTGGCTATGTTACCGCTTTTGCTCAGCCCCTCTTATAGCGTTGCTAGTTGCAGGTGAAGATGAAGATTGCTCCATGTTGGATTATGTTTATGTTGGGATATCACAATATCTCTTATTTAATTAATGCATCTATATACTTGGTAAAGGGTGGAAGGCTCGGCCTTATGCCTGGTGTTTTGTTCCACTCTTGCCGCCCTAGTTTCCGTCATATCGGTGTTATGTTCCCGGATTTTGCGTCCCTAACGCGGTCGGGTGATTTATGGGACCCCTTGACAGTTCGCTTTGAATAAGACTTTTCCAAAGAAGGCCCAACCTTGGTTTTACCATTTGCCTCACCACCACCTATACCCTTCCCTTGGGTCGGCCAACCCAAGGGTCATCTTTATTTAGCCCCGGGCCGTGCTTCTCTAAGTGCTGGCTCGAACCGAGCTGCTCAAGGGCCCCTCGAGAAACTCGAGGTCTGGTTTTACTCAGAACTAGTCTCATCCGTGTTGCCACGAGAACGAGATATGTGCATCTCCTATCGGGATTGTCGGCAGATCGGGCGGTCTTGCTGGTCTTGTTTTATTGTTGTCGAAATGTCTTGTAGCCGGATTCCGAGACTGATCGGGTCTTCCCGGGAGAAGGAATATCCTTCGTTGATCGCGAGAGCTTATCATGGGCTAAGTTGGGACACCCCGCAGGTATAAACTTTCGAGAGCCGTGCTGCGGTTATGTGGCGAGATGGGAATTTGTTAATATCCGGTTGTAGTAAACTTGAAGCAAACTCTTCTAAAATACACCAACCGTAATGCGTAAATCGTGAGTGTCTCTTTTCGGGTTGATCGAGAGGAGAACACGGTTTCGGGTTATGTCCGACGTAAGTAGGAGTTCGTGATCACTTCTTGATCATTACTAGTTGACGACCGTTCCTTTGTTTCTCTTCTCGCCTCATTTGCGTATGTTAGCCACCATATATGCTTAGTCGCTGCTGCAACCTCACCACTTTACCCCTTCCTTTCCCATTAAGCTTTGCTAGTCTTGATACCCATGGTAATGGGATTGCTGAGTCCTCGTGGCTCACAGATTACTACACCAACAGTTGCAGGTACAGGTTGTGCGATGATCATGACGTGAGAGCGATGTTTATTTGTGTTGGAGTTCTTCTTCTGCTTCTTCTTCGATCAGGGGATAGGTTCCAGGTCGGCAGCCTGGGCTAGCAGGGTGGATATTGTTTGAGTTTCTGTTTATGTTTCATCCGTAGTCGGATGTTGATCTTGTTTATGATGTGATGTTGTATTCGTGTGGCATTGTATGCCTTATGTATGTACCCCCACTATTACGTAATGTTGATGTAATGATATCCACCTTGCAAAGCGTCTTCAAGATGCGCTTCTATCCTTGGTGGGACCTTCGAGTTCCTTTAGGATAGGGTCGCATCTTGGGCGTGACAAGTTGGTATCAGAGCCTCGACCGACCTTAGGAGCCCCCTTGTTTGTTGGCCGTTGTTGAGTCTAGAAAAAAAAGTTTTGAGTCTTAGGATTATATATATCGGAGAGTAGGATTCTTTTTACTCCTCAGTCCCTTCGTCGCTCTGGTGAGGCCTCCTGACGTAGATGTTTTGTCTTTCCTCTCCTCCAATTTCACGAATTTTTTTTAGGATCACGCGGGTATCTTGGGATCGTTCCGATATTCTTGTGACGAGAACATTGTTCTTGGTGCCTCCTGACATTTAGGGGTTGTGGCAGTGTCCCGGGGAGTTGAGCTCCGAGGTGTTGTCGTCACAATTTTATCGTTGCAGTTCTGGAATACCTGAGTTTTGCCGACATCGAAAATCTCTTTTATGTAGTTGTTGGTGAGATAACCCCGATAACCCAGTACTAGGGCGAGTTCGGGAGTATTGCCATAACTCGTATACTGGATGCTTTTCGAAGGTTGAGGTACACGATTTCCGAAATTTTCTTGGTTATGTGTTGACGGATGGATACAGCTGGATCTAGGTATTGTTAGTTTGGGTGATATATTTTGTGTCCCTGTATCCCCAACACCGATTGCATAACCGTAAAGTTTCGGAGTTTATAGGTGGGAATTCAAGTAGCTCCTAGAATATCTTTCCGACAGACGCATGATATGGGATTGGGTAAATCTCTATCATATGTATTTGTTCCGTCTTATTCTGCAAGCCAAATCCTTTGTTTTGTTTTATTTTTGGTATTCGAGTTGCTTCGAAGTCAAATGTTGAATCCATACCTTTCCTAAACGGTGTTCTCATATTGCTATGTGAATACTAATCCTTCTTGATCATCGAGGTCGTCATGTTAATTTTTTTCCAACCGGCGTTCTTCTTTTCAAGTGGATCCGATCATTTCAACATTCGCAAGATCATCTCTCAGTTTCCCAACGTTGTTCGTTTCATCCGTACCCAAGTTGCCTTTGTTTTCCCGCCCTCCCACCCTTTTTCTTCAAGGACTCAGATTTTTTTTAATCAAGTATCCATTTATTCATGTGAAGTCTCTTCATTCTTTTTTCCTCGTTTCAAATGTTTTCTCATGTCGGTGCACCTCTTAACCATTCACTTCTCGCTATTCATTTGTTCTGCAGTGTTGAAGATATCTCAGAATGCTCATCTTTTCATTCCAGATCCGTCCAAGTTATTTTGAGGTTGTTATCTCATTCAAGCCATTTAATTCAACCGGTGCAATCCCCTTTCAATCAATTGTTCAATGGTGTTTTCTTTTGAGTGGGCCCTAACCCACAGGTCTTTTTCCAGTATCTTACCTGACTCTTCTAAATTTTCCGGAGCTTCTAAAAATTCTTTTCTAAGTTTGACGTAAGAATGGGTTTTCATCAGTCAAGGCTTTCTCCAAGATCTTCCAAATTCTTTTCATTGTTGGTTCAACCTTTCTAATTTTCATTATGGAGTGCCTCAACAATTCATGGTGATGTTTCTCATCGTCATTCTCAGCATGTGAAGACCGAAGAAGAGTTCCTCTTAAATCCTTACCCGTTCTTCCAAAGATGCGTAGTTCAAACTTGTTGCCATCCTCTCATAATTGTTTTCAATGGTGAGAATTCTTTTCATAACCATCCGGAGCATTTCATGAGTTGTTTCCACTTCTTTCCTCCGAAGTCCATCATGTCATAATTCCTCATTCTCAGCTTTCAGCTCTCGTTCTCCAAATCTTACCGGTGCATCATTCAAGTATTCTCTAATCAGCTCGTGATCTATTCGTTCTCATGTATCTAAATTCTCTCAAGTATCTTCGTTCATTTCTAATTCCTTACGGCGATTTGTTCTCTTTCATCATTCATTTTCAGTTCTTTCGATGGTTTGGTTAAGATTCCTCTTCGTTTGGCATCGTACCAATTCATTTGTTCTCTCATAATCCTACCGGTGGTTTGTTCAACATTCCTATTCCTTTATTATCGTATCAATTCATTCGTTCTTTTCAATTCCACCGGTGGTTCCATCAATACCTTCTCAAGTTTGCGCTATATCTCTCTTAATCCTTTCTACGGGAATAAGTAGTATGCAAAATCCATTGCTTGCCATCAATTTAATTTGATGAAGGATAAGCATGCAATAATTTAATTTAATTTGATCCCGTGTTTGAGGTTAAACCATTACCTGATACTCTTAAATATGCTTATCTTGATGAAAATAAGATATATCCTGTTATTATTAGTGCTAACCTTTTAGAGAAGGAGGAAGAGAAATTATTGAAAACTCTGAAGAAGCACCGAGCTGCTATTGGATATACTCTTGATGATCTTAAGGGCATTAGTCCCACTCTATGTCAACACAAAATAAATTTGGAGAAAGACGCCAAACCAGTTATTGATCACCAACGACGGCTAAATCCTAAGATGAAAGAAGTGATAAGAAAGGAAATATTAAAATTCCTTGAGGCAGGTATAATTTATCCCGTTGCTGATAGTCAGTGGGTAAGTCATGTCCATTGTGTCCCTAAGAAGGGAGGTATTACTGTCGTTCCTAATGATAAAGATGAATTGATCCCGCAAATAATTTTTACAGGTTATAGGATGGTAATTGATTTCCGCAAATTAAATAAAGTTACTAAAAAATATCATTATCCCTTGCCTTTTATTGATCAAATGCTAGAAAGATTATCCAAACATACACATTTTTTCTTTTTAGATGGTTACTCTGGTTTCTCTCAAATACCTGTGTCAGCTGAGGATCAAAAAAAGACCACTTTTACTTGCCCTTTCAGTACTTTTTCTTATAGACGTATGCCTTTTGGTTTATGTAATGCACCTGCTACCTTTCAAAGATGCATGATGGCTATATTCTCTGACTTTTGTGAAAAGATTTGTGAGGTTTTCATGGATGATTTCTCCGTTTATGGATCCTCTTTTGATGATTGCTTGAGCAACCTTGACCGAGTTTTGTAGACATGCGAAGAAACTAATCTAGTCTTAAATTGGGAGAAATGCCACTTATGGTTAATGAAGGCATTGTCTTGGGGCATAAAATTTTTGAAAGAGGTATTGAAGTTGATAATGCTAAAGTTGATGCTATTGAAAAGATTCCATGTCCCAAGGACATCAAAGGTATAAGAAGTTTTCTTGGTCATGCCGGTTTTTATAGGAGGTTCATTAAGGACTTCTCAAAAATTTCTCGGCCTCTGACTAATCTATTACAAAAAGATATACCTTTTGTCTTTGATGATTATTGTGTAGAAGCATTTGAAATACTTAAGAAAGCTTTGATTTCTGCACCTATCGTTTAGCCACCTGATTGGAATTTACCCTTCGAAATTATGTGTGATGCTAGCGATTATGCTGTAGGTGCTGTCCTAGGACAAAGAGTTGATAAGAAGCTAAATGTTATCTAATATGTTAGTAAAAGTCTAGATGGTGCCCAGAGAAATTATGCTACTACTGAAAAAGAATTTTTAGTAGTTGTATTTGCTTGTGATAAGTTCAGACCTTATATTGTTGATTCTAAAGTAACTATTCACACTGATCATGCTGCTATTAAATATCTTATGGAAAAGAAAGATACTAAACCTAGACTAATTAGATGGGTTCTCCTACTGCAAGAATTTGATTTGCATATTATTGATAGAAAGGGAGCTGAGAACCCCGTTGCAGACAACTTGTCTAGGTTAGAGAATGTTCTTGATGACCCACTACCTATTGATGATAGCTTTCTTGATGAACAATTAGCTGTCATAAATGCTTCTCGTGCTGCTCTATGGTATGCTGATTATGCTAATTACATTGTTGCTAAATTTGTACCGCCTAGTTTTACATACCAGCAAAAGAAAAAAAATCTATGATTTTGAGACATTACTTATGGGATGACCCATACCTTTATAAACAAGGAGTAGATGGTGTTATTAGGCGTTGTATACGTGAGCATGAACAGGAACAGATCCTACGCAAGTGTCACTCCGAGGCTTATGGAGGGCACCATGCTGGAGATAGAACCGCACATAAGGTATTGCAATCCGGTTTTATTGGCCTACTCTCTTTAAGGATGCTCGTAAGTTTGTCTTGTCTTGTGATGAATGTCAAAGAATCGGTAATATTAGTAGACGTCAGGAAATGCCCATGAATTATTCACTTGTTATTGAACCATTTGATGTTTGGGGCTTTGATTATATGGGACCGTTTCCTTCCTCTAATGGGTATACACATATTTTAGTTGCTGTTGATTACGTTACTAAGTGGGTAGAAGCTATTCCAACTAGTAGTGCTAATCATAACACCTCTATTAAGATGCTTGAAGAAGTTATTTTTCCAAGGTTTGGAGTCCCTAGATATTTAATGAATGATGGTGGTTCACATTTTATTCATGGTGCCTTTCGTAAAATGCTTGCTAAGTATGATGTTAATCATAGAATTGCATCTCCATATCACCCACAATCTAGTGTCCAAGTAGAATTGAGTAATAGAGAGATCAAATTAATTTTGCAAAAGACTATTAATAGATCTAGAAAGAATTGGTCCAAGAAACTTGATGATGCATTATGGGCCTATAGAACTGCATATAAAAATCCTATGGGTATGTCTCCATATAAAATGGTTTATGGAAAGGCATGTCACTTACCTCTCGAACTAGAACATAAGGCATATTGGGCTATTAAAGAGCTCAATTATGATTTCAAACTTGCCGGTGAGAAGAGGCTTTTTGACATTAGCTCACTTGATGAATGGAGAACTCAGGCCTATGAGAATGCCAAACTGTTTAAGGAAAAAGTTAAAAGATGGCATGACAAAAGGATACAAAAGCGTGAGTTTAATGTAGGTGATTATGTGTTGCTATTCAACTCTCGTTTAAGATTTTTTGCAGGAATACTTCTCTCTAAATGGGAAGGTCCTTCGTTATCGAGGAGGTCTATCGTCCTGGTGCCATAAAAATCAACAACTTTGAAGGTACAAATCCAAAGGTGGTGAACGGTCAAAGAATCAAACATTATATCTCAGGTAATCCTATAAATGTTGAAACTAATGTTATTGAAACCGTAACCCCAGAGGAGTACATAAGGGACACTTTCCAGAACGTTTTAGACTCCAAAAAGGAATAGGTATGTGGTACAGTAAGTAAACCGACTCCAAAACAGTTCTAATGGCAATTTTACTCTGTTTTGGAATATTTAAGAAATTAGGAAATTAAGAAGTAGTCCGGGAAGGACACGAGGCTTCCACGAGGGTGGAGGGCGTGCCCTACCCCCCTGGGCGCGCCCCCTGCCTCGTGGGCACCTCGTGTGCTCTCTGGACTCTGTTTTCTTTCATGATACTTCTTTTGGTCGGTAAAAATTCATTATATAATCTCCCGAAGGTTTTGACCACCGTATCACACAAATATCCTTTGTTTTCGTTTCGAGTTGTTTCTGTTGCAGATTTAGAGAAAGATGTCATCTCAGGACTCCAACGGAGAGAGCTATGTCTCACATCTCATTGCTGACCCAAAGACCTATGGGGGTCTATCTCCTTGTGGTCAAACTACGGATGGTGAGGAGGATGCTCATTCAAGGAGGATCAAAGATTCAAGTTTAGAGGAGGAGGACATTCCTCTACCTCAACCCGGGGATATGCACGTGAAGTTCAAGAAGTCTAGTCTCCCTAAGAGGGCTAAACTGTCTAACAACCGATCTATTCCTTCTCGTTTTCAGCAGAAAAGCAAAGGGGATTTATGTGACAAGATTTTGAAGCTGGAATCTGAGGTCGATAATTTGAAGGAGGAAATTGCTCTTCTCAGTTACAATATGAAAAGGCTAAAGGCACAGTTATCTTCATCATCAACAACCTCCTCATCAGCAAAAGAGATATAATCACATGGGTATGGGCACTCCCCTTGGCAACTGCCTAGCTTGGGAGAGGTGCCCCTGTATCATATCATCATCACACTCCTATCTTTACCGTTTTTCTTAGTTCGATCCTTTTGGTAATATCTTGATCTAGTAGAATAAGTTTAGTATGATCTAGTTGTGAGTTTTGCTTTATGATCCCTCTGTGTAATCTAGTCCGTGAGCTATTTAATAAAGATTAGTGTTGAGTCAAGGGCTTGATTATCTTGCTATGATCTTGAGTGAATAAAAGAAAAGGAAAGAATAAAAAGAAACAAAGAGATCATATTGATCTTATGAAGAGTAATTACTTCACATATAAAGAGTATGATGCATAAAAGTTGTTGAAAGTTGACAAACATAGCTTCGATCATCATTGCAATTAATAGGAAGTAATAAAGAAAGAGAGGTTCCACATATAAATATACTATCTTGGACATCTTTTATGATTGTGAGCACTCATTAAAACATGACATGCTAAAGAGTTGATGTTGGACAAGGAAGACAACATAATGGGTTATGTTTTCTTATATCCGAAATAAAGTATATTGTCATGGATCATCCAACATGTTGAGCTTGCCTTTCTCCCTCATGCTAGCCAATCCTTTGCACCAAGTAGAGATACTACTTGTGCTTCCGAATATCCTTAAAACCAGTTTTGCCATGAGAGTCCACCATACCTACCTATGGATTGAGTAAGATCCTTCAAGTAAGTTGTCATCGGTGCATGCAATAAAAATTGCTCTCTAAATATGTATGATTTATTAGTGTGGAGAAAATAAGCTTTATACGATCTTGTGATGTGGAAGAAATAAAAGCGACGGACTGCATAATAAAGTTCCATATCACAAGTGGTAATATAAAGTGACATTCTTTTGCATTAAGATTTCGTGCATCCAACCATGAAAGCGCATGACAACCTCTGCTTCCCTCTGCGAAGGGCCTATCTTTTACTTTTGTCTTATTCCTTATGCAAGTACATTATCCTTTGTCAAGCACATTGTGTTGGAAAGATCCTGATATATATGTATCCAATTGGATATAAGTTAGTATGAGTTATTATTGTTGACATTACCGTTGAGGTAAAAGGTTGGGAGGCGAAACTATAAGCCCCTATCTTTCTCTGTGTCCGATTAAAACTCCGTAACCACAAGAAATGCGTGAGTGTTGGCAATTGTGAAAGACTAAATGATAGTTGAGTATGTGGACTTGCTGAAAAGCTCTTATATTGACTCTTTCCGATGTTATGATAAATTGCAATTGCTTCAATGACTGAGATTATAGTTTGTTGGTTCTCAATGAAGTTTTTGATTCATACTTTGCATTGTGAATAGATTATTACTTGAGCATAAGAAATCATATGACAATATCCATATATGTTGCTGTTATAAGAATGATCATGATGCCCTCATGTCCGTATTTTATTTTATCGACACCTCTATCTCTAAACATGTGGACATATTTATCGTTATCGGCTTCCGCTTGAGGAAAGCGAGGTCTAAGCTTGGGGGAGTTGATACGTCCATTTTGCATCATCCTTTTATATCGATATTTATTGCATTATGGGCTGTTATTACACATTATGTCACAATACTTATGCCTATTCTCTCTTATTTTACAAGGTTTACATGAAGAGGGAGAATGCCGGCAGCTGGAATTCTGGGCTGGAAAAGGAGCACATATTAGAGACCTATTCTGCGCAACTCCAAAAGTCCTGAAACTTCACAGAAGCAGTTTTTGGAATTATAAAAAATACCAAGCGAAGAAAGTACCAGAGGGGGCCCACACCCTGGCCATGAGGGTGGGGGCGCGCCCTACCCCCTGGGCGCGCCCCCTGCCTCGTGGGCCCCTGGCAGGCCTCCGGTGCCCATCTTTGGCTATATGGTGTCTTCTACCCTGGAAAAAATCATAAGCAACCTTGCGGGATGAAACACCGCCGCCACAAGGCGGAACCTTGGCGGAACCAATCTAGGGCTCCAGCAGAGCTGTTCTGCCGGGGAAACTTCCCTCTGGGAGGGGGAAATCATCGCCATCGTCATCACCAACGATCCTCTCATCAGGAGGGGGTCAATCTCCATCAACATCTTCACCAGCACCATCTCCTCTAAAACCCTAGTTCATCTCTTGTATCCAATCTTTGTATCCAAACCTCAGATTGGTACCTGTGGGTTACTAGTAGTGTTGATTACTCCTTGTAGTTGATGCAAGTTGGTTTATTTGGTGGAAGATCATACGTTCAGATCCATTATGCATATTAATACCCCTCTGATTGTGAACATGAATATGCTTTTTGAGTAGTTACGTTTGTTCCTGAGGACATGGGAGAAGTCTTGCTATAAGTAGTCATGTGAATTTGGTATTCGTTCGATATTTTGATGAGATGTATGTTGTCTTTCCTCTAGTGGTGTTATGTGAACGTCGACTACATGACACTTCAGCATTGTTTGGGCCTAGAGGAAGGCATTGGGAAGTAATAAGTAGATGATGGGTTGCTAGAGTGATAGAAGCTTAAACCCTAGTTTATGCGTTGCTTCGGAAGGGGCTGATTTGGATCCATATATTTCATGCTATGGTTAGGTTTACCTTAATACTTCTTTTGTAGTTGTGGATGCTTGCAATAGGGGTTAATCATAGGTGGGATTCTTGTCCAAGTAAGGGCAGCGCCCAAGCACCGGTCCACCCACATATCAAATTATCAAAGTAACGAACGCGAATCATATGAGTGTGATGCAAACTAGCTTGACGATAATTCCCATGTGTCCTCGGGAGCGTTTTCTTTCATATAAGAGTTTGTCCAGGCTTGTCCTTTGTTACAAAAAGGATTGGGCCATCTTGCTGCACCTTATTTACTTTCATTATTTGTTACCCGTTACAAATTACCTTATCAAAAAACTATCTGTTACCGATAATTTTAGTACTTGCAGAGAATACCTTACTGAGAACCGCTTGTCATTTCCTTCTGCTCCTCGTTGGGTTCGATACTCTTACTTATCGAAAGGACTACGATAGATCCCCTATACTTGTGGGTCATCAAGACTCTTTTCTGGCGCCGTTGCCGGGGAGTGAAGTGCCTTTGGTAGGTGGAATTTGGTAAGGAAAAATTTATATAGTGAGCTGAAATTTACTGTCATTTGTTACTATAGAACATAATCCTTTGAGGGGCTTGTTTGGGGTATCTTCACCCTGTGCAATAGAGCAAAGAGTTGCTCCTCAACCTGCTGAACCTACTGAAAATGTTTACTTTGAAATTCCCTCGGGTATGGTAGAGAAACTGCTAGCTAATCCTTTTTCAGGAGATGGAACATTGCATCCCGATTTACACCTAATCTATGTGGACGAAGTCTTTGGATTATTTAAGCTTGCAGGTATGCCCGAGGATGTTATCAAGAAGAAGGTCTTCCCTTTATCTTTAAAGGGAGAGGCATTGACATGGTATAGGCTATGTGATGATATGGGATCATGGAACTACAACCGATTGAAATTGGAATTTCATCAGAAGTTTTATCCTATGCATCTTGTTCACCGTGATCGTAATTATATATATAATTTTTGGCCTCGCGAAGGAGAAAGCATCGCTCAAGCTTGGGTGAGGCTTAATTCAATGTTATATTCATGCCCCAATCATGATCTCTCAAGAGAAATGATTATTCAAAAAAATTATGCTCGACTTTCTCTCAATAATCGCTCCAGGCTTGATATTTCTTGTACTGGCTCTTTTATGATGAAGACTATTGAATTCAAATGGGATTTACTGGAAAGAATTAAACGTAACTCTGACGATTGGGACCTCGATGAAGGTAAGGAGTCAAGTATGACACCTAAGTTTGATTGTGTTAAATCTTTTATGGATACCGATGCTTTCCGTGAATTTAGCACTAAATATGGACTTGACTCTGAGATAGTAGCTTCTTTCTGTGAATCATTTGCTACTCATGTTGATCTCCCTAAGGAGAAGTGGTTTAAATATAATCCCCCCATTGAAGTAAAAGTAGTTGCACCTATTAAAGTTGAAGAAAATACTATCACTTATAATGATCCTATTGCTCCTACTGCTTATGTTGAGAAACCACCTTTCCCTGTTAGATTAAAGGATCATGCTAAAGCTTCAACTGTAGTCAACAAAAGTAATATTAGGACACTCAAACCCCCTGAATAAATTAGATTTGAACCTAATATTGCTATGGTTAAAGATCTCTTGGCTGATAATATTGATGGGCATGTTATTTATTTCTGCGAGGAAACTGCTAGAATTGCTAAACCTGATGCTAAAGATAAACATAGACCTGTTGTAGGCATGCCTGTTATTTCTGTTAAAATAGGAGATCATTGTTATCATGGCTTATGTGATATGGGTGCTAGTGCTAGTGCAATACCTCATTCTTTATACGAAGAAATTATGCATGATATTGCGCCCGCTGAGTTAGAAGGTATTGATGTTACAATTAAGCTTGCTAATAGAGATACTATATCACCGATGGGGATTGTTAGAGATGTTGAAGTCTTGTGTGGGTAGGTTAAATATCCTGCTGATTTTCTTGTTCTTGGTTCCCCACAAGATATCTTTTGTCCCATTATATTTGGTAGACCCTTCTTGAACACTGTTAATGCTAGGATAGACTGCAAAAAGGATGTTGTTACTAGTGGTTTAGGGGATATGACTCATGAGTTTAATTTTGCTAAATTTCGTAGAGAACCCCTTGATGAGGAATTGCCTAGTAAGGATGAAATTATTGGTCTTACTTCTATTGCCGTGCCTCCTAATGATCCTTTAGAATTATATTTGCTTGACCATGAAAATGATATGTTTATGAATGAAAGAAGGGAAATAGATGAAGTATTCTTTAAACAGGGATCTATTCTGAAACACAACTTGCCTGTTGAAATCCTAGGAGATCCTCCTCCACCCAAGGGTGATCCCGTGTTTGAGCTTAAACCATTACCTGATACTCTTAAATATGCTTATCTTGATAAAAAGAAGATATATCCTGTTATTATTAGTGCTAACCTTTCAGAGAAGGAGGAAGAGAAATTATTGAAAACTCTGAAGAATCACCGTGCTGCTATTGGATATACTCTTGATGATCTTAAGGGCATTAGTCCCACTCTATGTCAACACAAAATAAATTTGGAGAAAGACGCCAAACCAGTTATTGATCACCAACGACGGCTAAATCCTAAGATGAAAGAAGTGATAAGAAAGGAAATATTAAAACTCCTTGAGGCAGGTATAATTTATCCCGTTGCTGATAGTCAGTGGGTAAGTCATGTCCATTGTGTCCCTAAGAAGGGAGGTATTACTGTCGTTCCTAATGAAAAAGATGAATTGACCCCGCAAAGAATTATTACAGGTTATAGGATGGTAATTGATTTCCGCAAATTAAATAAAGTTACTAAAAAGATCATTACCCCTTGCCTTTTATCGATCAAATGCTAGAAAGATTATCCAAACATACACATTTTTGCTTTCTAGACGGTTACTCTGGTTTCTCTCAAATACTTGTGTCAGGTGAGGATCAAGAAAATACCACTTTTACTTTCCTTTCGGTACTTTTGCTTATAGACGTATGCCTTTTGGTTTATGTAATGCACCTGCTACCTTTCAAAGATGCATGATGGCTATATTCTCTGACTTTTGTGAAAATATGTGTGAGGTTTTCATGGATGATTTCTCCGTTTATGGATCCTCTTTTGATGATTTCTTGAGCAACCTTGATCGAGTTTTGCAGAGATGTGAAGAAACTAATCTTGTCTTAAATTGGGAGAAATGCCACTTAGTCCTGATGGTATTAGGATATCTATGTTATAGATCAATAGCTCACGATGTAGCTCCCCGTTTATTTTTTATATGTTCCTAGAGAATTATAAGTTGAAGGATGATAGTAGCAATGATGCGGACTTGGTCCGTGATCTGAGGATTTTCCTCATTGCTGCACGGAAGAATTATGTCCTTTATGCACCGCTAGTTGATAGACCTACTACAGGAGCAGATGCAGACGTTATGAACGTTTTGACAAAAGCTCGGTATCATGACTACTTGATAGTTTAGTGCACCATGCTTTACGGCTTAGAACCGGGACTTCAAAAATGTTTTGAACGCCACGGACCATATAAGATGTTCCAAGAGTTGAAATTAGTATTTCAGACTCATGCCCATGTCGAGAGGTATAAGACCTCTGACAGTACTTTGCCTACAAGATGGAGGAGAATAGCTCAACCAGTGAGCATGTGCTCAGATTGTCTGGGTACTACAATTGCTTGAATCAAGTGGGAGTTAATCTTCCAGATAAGATAGTAATTGACAAAGTTATCTAGTCACTATCTCCAAGTTACTAGAACTTCGTGATGAACTATAATATGCAAGGGATGACGAAAGTAATTCCTGAGCTCTTCGTGATGCTGAAATCGACGAAGGTAGAAATCAAGAAAGAGCATCAAGTGTTGATGGTTAACAAGACCACTAGTTTCAAGTAAAGGGGAAAAGGGAAGAAGGGGAACTTCAAGAAGAATGGCAAGCAAGTTGCTGCTTAAGTGAAAAGGCCCAAGTTTGGACCTAAGCCTGAAACTGAGTGCTTCTACTGCAAAGGGACTGGTCACTGGAAGCGGAACTGCCCCAAGTATTTGGTTGATAAGAAGGATGGCAAAGTGAACAAAGGTATCTTTGATATACTGATTATTTATGTGTACTTTACTAGTGCTCATAAGCAACCCCTTGATATTTGATACCGGTTCAGTTGCTATGATTAGTAACTTGAAACAGGAGTTGCAGAATAATAGAGACTAGTTAAGGGCAAGGTGACGATGTGTGTTGGAAGTGTTTCCAAGATTGATATGATCACCATCGCACACTCCCTCTATTTTCGGGATTAGTGTTGAACCTAAATAAATGTTATTTGGTGCTTGCGTTGAGCATGAATATGATTAGATCATGTTTATTGCAAATACGGTTATTCATTTAAGTCAGAGAATAATTGTTGTTCTGTTTATTTGAATAAAACCTTCTATGGTCATACACCCAATGTGAATGGTTTATTGAATCTCGATCGTGTGATACACATATTCATAATATTGATGCCAAAAGATGCAAAGTTAATAATGATAGTGCAACATATTTGTGGCACTGCCGTTTAGGTCATATTGGTATAAAGCGCATGAAGAAACTCCATGCTGATGGATTTTTGGAATAACTTGATTAATGAATCATTTTGATGCTTGCGAACCATGCCTCATGGGAAAGATGACTAGAACGCCGTTCTTCGGAACAATGGAGCAAGCTACTAACTTATTGGAAATAATACATACTGATGTATGCAGTCCAATGAGTGTTAAGGCTCGCGGCAAGTATCATTATTTTCTGACCTTCACAGATGATTTGAGCAGATATGGGTATATCTACTTGATGAAACACAAGTCTGAAACATTTGAAAAGTTCAAAGAATTTCAGAGTGAAGTGGAGAATCATCGTAACAAGAAAATAAAATTTTCTACAATATGATCGTAGAGGTAAACTATTTGAGTTACGAGTTTGGCCTTCAGTTAAAACAATGTGAAATAGTTTCACTACTCACGCCACCTGGAACACCACAGTGTAATGGTGTGTCCGAACATCGTAACCGTACTTTATTAGATATGGTGCAATCTATGATGTCTCGTACCGATCTACCACTATAGTTTTGGGGTTATGCATTAGAGACAGCTACATTCACGTTAAATAGGGCACCATCTAAATCCATGGAGATGACACCGTATGAACTGTGGTTTGGCGAGAAACCTAAGCTGTCGTTTATTAAAGTTTGGGACTGCGATGCTTATGTGAAAAAGTTTCAACATAATATGCTCGAACCCAAATCGGAGAAGTAAATCTTCATAGGATACCCAAAAAGAAACTATTGGGTACACCTTCTATCACAGATCCGAAGGCAAGATCTTTGTTGCTAAGAATGGATCCTTTCTAGAGAAGAAGTTTCTCTCGAAAGAAGTGAGTGGGAGGAAAGTAGAACTTGATGAGGTAATTGTACCTTCTCCCGAATTGGAAAATAGTTCATCACAGAAATCAGTTCCTGTGATGCCTACACCAATTAGTGAGGAAGATTAATGATGATGATCATGAAACTTCAGATCAAGTTACTACCGAACCTCGTGGGTCAACCAGAGTACGGTCCGCACCAGAGTGGTACGGTAATCCTATTCTGGAGGTCATGTTACTTGACCATGACGAACCTACGAACTATGAGGAAGCGATGATGAGCCCAGATTCCGCGAAATGGTTTAAGGCCATGAAATCTGAGATGGGATCCATGTATGAGAACAAAGTATGGACTTTGGTTGACTTGCCCGATGATCGGCAAGCCATTGAGAATAAATGAATCTTCAATAGGAAGACGGACGCTGATAGTAGTGTTACTATCTACAAAGCTCGAATTGTCGCAAAAAGGTTTTCGACAAGTTCAAGGTGTTGACTATGATGAGATTTTCTCACTCGTAGCGATGCTTAAGTCTGTCTGAATCATGTTAGCAATTGCCACATTTGATCTGGCAAATGGATGTCAAAACTGCATTCCTTAATAGAAGAGTTGTATATGATACAACAAGAAGGTTTTGTCAATCCTAAAGGTGCTAACAAAGTGTGCAAGCTCCAGCGATCCATCTATGGACTGGTGCAAGCATCTCGGAGTTGGAATATACGCTTTGATGAGTTGATCAAAGCATACAGTTTTATACAGACTTGCGGCGAAACCTGTATTTACAAGAAAGTGAGTGGGAGCACTACAACCTTTCTGATAAGTTTATGTGAAAGACATATTGTTGATCAGAAATGATGTAGAATTTGCTGGAAAGCATAAAGGAGTGTTTGAAAGGAGTTTTTCAAAGAAAGACCTCGGTGAAGCTGCTTACATATTAAGCATCAAGATCTATAGAGATAGATCAAGACGCTTGATAAGTTTTTTCAATGAGTACATACCTTGACAAGTTTTTGAAGTAGTTCAAAATGGAATAGTCAAAGAAGGAATTATTGCATGTATTGCAAGGTGTGAAGTTGAGTAAGACTCAAAGCCCGACCACGGCAGAAGATAGAGAGAGAATGAAAGTCATTCCCTATGCCTTAGCCATAGGTTCTATAAAGTATGTCATGCTGTGTACCAGACCTGTTGTATACCCTGCCTTGATTTGGCAAGGGAGTACAATAGTGATCTAGGAGTAGATCACTGGACATTGGTCAAAATTATCCTTAGAGGACTAAGGAAATATTTCTCGGTTATGGAGGTGACCAAGAGTTCGTCGTAAAGAGTTACGTCAATGCAAGCTTTGACACCGATCTAGATGACTCTGAGTCTCGGTCTGGGTACATATTGAAAGTGGGAGCATTTAGCTAGAGTAGCTCAGTGCAGAGCATTGTAGACATAGAAATTTGCAAAATACATACGGATCTGAATATGGCCGACCCATTGACTAAACCTCTCTCACAAGCAAAACATGATCACACCTTAGTACTCTTTGGGTGTTAATCACATGGCGATGTGAACTAGATTATTGACTCTAGTAAACCCTTTGGGTATTGGTCACATGGCGATGTGAACTATAGAGTGTTATATCACATGACGATGTGAACTATTGGTGTTAAATCACATGGCGATGTGAACTAGATTATTGACTCTAGTGCAAGTGGGAGACTGAAGGAAATATGCCCTAGAGGCAATAATAAAGTTATTCATGCTATAATTGTATTAACCGGAAACTTAGTACATGTGTGAATACATAGACAAAAACAGAGTGTCACTAGTATGCCTCTACTTGACTAGCTCATTGAATCAAAGATGGTGAAGTTTCCTAGCCATAGACATGAGTAATCATTTGATTAATGGGATCACATCATTAGAGAATGATGTGATTGACTTGACCCATTCCGTTAGCTTAGCACTTGATCGTTTAGTATGTTGCTATTGCTTTCTTCATGACTTATACATGTTCCTATGACTATGAGATTATGCAACTCCTGAATACCGGAGGAACACTTTGTGTGCTACCAAACATCACAACGTAACTGGGTGATTATAAAGGTGCTCTACAGGTGTCTCTGATGGTACTTGTTGAGTTGGCATAGGTCAAGATTAGGATTTGTCATTCCGATTGTCGGAGAGGTATCTCTGGGCCCTCTCGGTAATGCACATCACTATAAGACTTGCAAGCAACATGACTAATTAGTTAGTTGCGGAATGATGCATTACGGAACGAGTAAAGAGACTTGCCGGTAATGATATTGAACTAGGTATTGAGATACCGACGGTCGAATCTCAGGCAAGTAACATACTGATGACAAAGGGAACAACATATGTTGTCATGCGGTTTGACCGATAAAGATCTTCGTAGAATATGTGGGAGCCAATATGAGCATCCAGGTTCCGCTATTGGTTATTGACCGGAGACGTGTCTTGGTCATGTCTACATAGTTCTCGAACCCGTAGGGCCCGCACGCTTAACGTTTGATGACGATTTGTATTAAAGAGTTATGTGATTTGATGACTGAAGATAGTTCGGAGTCCTGGATGAGATCATGGACATGACGAGGAGTCTCGAAATGGTCAAGACGTAAATATCGATATATTGGAAGGCTATATTCGGACATCGAAAATGTTCCGAGTGATTCGGGTAGTTTTTGGAGTACCGGAGAGTTACGGGAATTAGTATTGGGCCTTAATGGGCCATACGGGAAAGGAGAGAAAGGCCTTAAGGGTGGCCGCGCCCCCTCCCCATGGACTGGTCCAAATTGGACTAGGGAAAGGGGGCGCCCCCTTCCTTCTCCTTCTCCCTTCCCCTTTTCCTATTCCATGTGGGAGGTGGAATCCTACTAGGACTAGGGAGTCCTAGTAGGACTCCACACTTTGGGCGCGCCCTATGAGGGCTGGCCTCCTCCTCCCTCCATCCTTTATATACGTGGCCAGGGCGCACCCCATAGACACACAAGTTGATTTCTTAGCCGTGTGTGGTGCCCCCCTCCAAAGTTACACACATCGGTCGTATCCTCGTAGTGCTTAGGCGAAGCCCTGCGTCGGTAACTTCATCATCACCGGCACCACGCCGTCGTGCTGACGGAACTCTCCCTCGGCCTCAACTGGATCAAGACTACGAGGGACGTCATCGAGCTGAACGTGTGCTAAACTCGGAGGTGCCGTGCGTTCGGTACTTGGATCGATCGGATCGTGAAGACGTACGACTACATCAACCGCATTGTCATAACGCTTCCGCTTACGGTCTACGAGGGTACGTGGACAACACTCTCCCCTCCTGTTGCTATGCATCACCATGATCTTGCGTGTGTGTAGGAATTTTTTTGAAATTACTACGTTCCCCAACAATAGCCTCAAAGGTTTCGAAGATTCACCCACCCCTAATAGCAAAAATCTAAGACATTGAATGCACTTTGGTTGGCAACATACCCCTTCCAAGGTAGACTATCAAACGACCACTTGGTTTTTCTAACTTCTAGGAAAAGACATGAAAAAAATGAAGCATCTAACACCAAAATCTCGCCACATGACAAAAACCCTAACCTCAGTGGCCCAAGGTGATGGCAAGAATCTACGCTGGAGCTCCATCGAGCACGTCCAAACGGATGAACTCGAGGAGAATCGAAGCCCAGAAGAGAAACTCGAAGAAGAAGTGCCACCATCCGCCCGAGCACCACATCTGCCAGGACTAAAAAACCCTAACCTAACCTACTAACTATACTGGAGGCACAGGGATTCTCCTCCCCGACACCGGCTGCTGGAGCGGCGGGCATAGGGGAGGTGAATCACATGATCGCCAGTGAAGTCTGGAGGAATTTTTTTGTCCTAGCCGCCTAGGGTTAGGGAAGAAAACTGCAGGGAGTTGCATTTAAAGTCTGTATTAATAAGCAAGCAATAAAACAAATAGACGAATATGAATATGGGAGCTTCTACCACCAGCCAGGTGGCACCTATTAGTCAGGTGTCTGAATTCTTTTTTCATTTTTGCGTCTGTCATAATTTTGGACCGTTAGATCTTCAACCAACGGTCATGATCTCGCACATCGCTCTTCTTCAACCTCCAGCCGTCTTCTGCCCATTGTCTGATCCATCACGGGTCAGGCCGCTTGTTGTCGTAGCCATCCGCGACCACCTCGCCGCCCTCCCATCCTCTGGCCTCCCTCCATAGATGTGATGCCACCACCCTGGTTATCTCCCTAAATCTCATTGGCCACTAGATTTTTTTGCCGAGGCCGCACCCCCAACCCGCATTAGTCAACCTGCTTTCTCGCCTCCTCTTGGGACATCGCAGCATGTTGCCGCTCGCCACGTCATCCTCATCTCTAGCGAGGTCCTAACTCGGTCTCGCCGGAGTCGACGCTCCTTGATGTGCTCATCACGTTGGCATCGTTTTCGCCCTCGGTGGAATTGACAGGTGTGAGCAAACTTCAGGTGCTTGATGATTAGCAAATGTTTACAACTTTTTACCACCTGTTAAAGTCTACGTACATGTTGCATTTTTTATTTGGTTGTAGAATGCCTTTTTCTTAGGGTGTTTTTCGCTGCTAACATAGCCAACTTTGATCAACCGGTGAGATTTTTCGAGTAAATTGCATGTTTCATCCCTATACTTGCTGGCTTGTAACAAAACCATCCTCATACTTGAAAACTGCTCCAATACAATCCTGGAACTTGAGAATACGTAACAATACGGTCCCATGTACATTTTGTGATACATTGGGCCCTTTCCCCCTGCCACGTCAGCGATGGGGGTTGGTCCAACCAAACCGATTGGCACGAGTCAGCCTTAGACGAGGACCTTTCACCCAGGGTAATCGAGGTTTTCATTTGCCGCCTCTGTTTTGTGTGTCTTCTCTTGTCAAGCACGACGTAGCCTGCGGAGGAGGACGGTTTGATCAGAGGCGGAGATCGCGGCTGTGGAGGACAGCTGGAGCGGTCTTCATTGTTGTCTCCCATTGTGAGCAGCGCCGATGGCACCCATACAACAGCAGGAGAAGGGCACTGTCCCGACATATGGTATGTTGATCGTCCGACTAATTAATCTTAGTCGTGTTTGATATGCTTGACTCCAGGGATTTACCTCCCTACACCTACAGTACATGCTCTGGGCCCTCCGTCGCTGCATTTTAGATCTCAGCGACCTCCGGCAGCGTCCGACGGCGGCTCCCATCCCCTGAAACGAATCTCACCCCTGAAAAACGATACATCTTTTATGATTTGGCCAACTCAGCCAGCGAGCAGGCCAAGAAATCATTATGTGCCTGAGCTTCGGCTACAACATCAGGCCAACGTTGTGTGTTTTGTGCTTCATCTTGAGCAGGCAACAGTGCGCTAGCTAATCAACTATCACCATAAAAAGCCAATCAATCAACCCAGCATCCGCAACCTTTGCATGTTTCTTTTTTTAGCATCTCTACCTTTGCATGTTTATCCATATATGCGGTAAAATTTCTTTTTTGGGGTAACTTATTACTCCCTCCGTCCCATAATAAAAGAACATTTTTTACTACATTTGACACTAGTGTAGTAAAAAACGTTCTTATATTATGGGACGGAGGGAGTATCTTCTTAATAACCACACAAAGTTCATATCTGCATTCAAACGACACAATTTGGGCAAAATTTTAATTCTTTCCTTTTTATATACGGCCATATGAGGGAAATATATTCATTCTTTCTACTCAAATAATAAATTCTTTCTGTTGATATATGTCAATTCAAATGTGAAATCTCAAAGACTGAAAAAATGATTGATCTTTCAACTCACATATCTAGGACATTCAGGGTGTTGATAGATGTTGTAACTACACAATCATTTAACATGCCTGGGATGTATTTCTATTTTTTTTCGCCAAAATGTGTTTCTATTTAAAGGCATAATTATATGGTTTACAATTCTAAGTTTAGTTTCATCATGAACTATCTAAAACTCTGTTTTTTGTGTGCATTTAACAGAGGGGGGGCAATGATCTCTTTACTGTGGAGTTAATATTTGGGGGGGGGGGGGGTCAGTGGAAGTAACAGGGCATATCTGAATGGCCGCAAGGTTTGCTATGATTTCTGTGATGCTAGTGAGGCTTCTATGCAGATGATGTATGAGTTAGTAAAGCACTTGGGGTATGAGACTGCTGGAAGAATTGCTATTTACTTGCTGCGGCCTGGTATGCAAATGAATGAAGGTGGGCTGAAGTTGTTGACAAGGAACAATGACACAAACATTATTAGGAAACTGGTCAGAGAGGGGTCCAAATATCTCATGTTTTGTCTTGATCATGAGGGCAATTATGGTGAAGGAGGATGGGATGATGTGGTTGCAAACCCTCCTACTCATCTACCTCCTATGATCAGCCCAAGGAAGAGCAGCAGAGAGGAAAGTACCGTTGAGCATAGCCATATTGTTGTAGAGTAGAACACAAGTGAGCTGATGTATGCAGGTGATAGCACTTGTGAAGGAACAAGTGATGGCAGCAGAAGCAGAAGAAGCAAAAGAGCAATCACAGAGGAGGAAGAAGATGAAGGATCTGGATCAGGTAGTGATGACTCTGATTATGATCCGGAAGAGCTTGTGGATAGTGACTATGACCTACAGGATGGGGATGAGGATTTTGGTGATGGATGAGTCACATGCTGTTGATGATGAGAAGAAGGGTAAAATGAAAGGAAAGATGATAGCTGAAGATGATAACTCTGAAGATGAAAAGCTTGAAATGCCAGAGTCAGACGATGAGGAAATGAAGTTTAAGTTCAAACATTTCACAGAAGAAGATTTGCATGAGCCCAAGTTTCATGCTGGGAAGGTTTTCTCATCAATAGAATTGATTAGGAAGGCAATTAGGGAGTATAGTTGCAAGGAGACACTAGCCATAACATTTCCAAAGAATGATAAAACAAGGGTTGGAGCAAAGTGTACCGGTGGCTGCCCATGGCATTTGTATGCATCATGTGACAACAGAACAAAGGGAATTATGGTAAAGAAATTCAAAGAGGAGGACACATGCAGCAAGAAGTGGCAAGTGAGAGCCTTTACGGCAAGATACATAGCAGAGAAATATGTTGAAAAGATTAGAGCAGATGAGAAGATGTCAATCAAGGGTTTAGGAGGATTAATTCAGCAGGAGTGGAATATGAGGATTTATAGGCAGAAGCTATGGAGAGCAAGGAAAATTGCATTGGACACAATATATGGTGATGAAATAGAACAATACAGAAAGTTATGGGACTACGCGGCAGAGTTAAGGAGATCCAATTCTGGCAGTACATTTTTCATCGAAGTTGCTGAAGATGGAATGTTCCAGAAGTGTTACTTCTCATTTGATGCTTGCAAGAGGGGATTTTTGTCTGCGTGCAGGCCCATGATATTTGTTGATGGTTGTCAATTGAAAACTCAGTTTGGAGGCATTCTGTTGATTGCTATTGGGATGGATCCGAATGATTGCATATATCCGGTGGCCTTTGCAGTTGTGCAAATTGAGAATACAGAGTCATGGAGGTGGTTTTTGAGTTCTCTAAAAGAAGATTTGGGCAGTGTGAACACCTCTTCTTGGACAGTAATGTCTGACAAGCAGAAAGAGAGTGTTCACGAAGATTTGTTCTTTACATCGAAAATGCTTCTCACTTTATGTTCTTTACATATATATGCTTCTGGCTATAGGTCTTTACATAGTGAGTTGTCATGGATATATGTTATTGACATAGAAAATGTTTCTCAATTTCGTATTATTTGCATACAAATGGTTACCTATAGTGAATGTTCTAAATATTTGTTCTTTGCATATTTGTTCATTACCAGGGATTAATTAAGGCAGTCAGGGAACTCTTTCCTAATTCAGAGCATAGATATTGTGTGAGACACATCTGGCGGAATTTCAATGAAAAATTTAAAGGAGATATATTGAAAAACCAGTTATGGAGATGTGCTAGAAGTACTACCCATGGTCAGTGGAGGGAGACTATGAACAGAATGTTAGTTTTAAACAAAGAGGCTCATGATTGGTTGGAAGAGTTATACCTAAAACATGGGTGAGAGCATTTCAAATTGAATCCCTAAGTGTGATGTGTTGTTGAACAATAATTGTGAAGTGTGAAGGAAATATGCCCTAGAGGCAATAATAAAAGTTATTATTTATTTCCTTATATCATGATAAATGTTTATTATTCATGCTAGAATTGTATTAACCGGAAACATAATACATGTGTGAATATATAGACAAACAGTATGTCACTAGTATGCCTCTACTTGACTAGCTTGTTAATCAAAGATGGTTATGTTTCCTAACCATGAACAAGGAGTTGTTATTTGATTAACAAGGTCATATCATTAGTTGAATGATCTGATTGACATGACCCATCCCGTTAGCTTAACAGTTGATCGTTTAGTATGTTAATGCTTTCTTCATGACCCATATATGTTCCTATAACTATGAGATTATGCAACTCCGTTTACGGAGGAACACTTTGGTACTACCAAACGTCACAACGTGGCGGGTGATTATAAAGGAGTACTACAGGTGTCTCCAAAGGTACTTGTTGGGTTGGCGATTTGAGATTAGGTTTTGTCACTCCGATTGTCGGAGAGGTATCTCGAGCCTTCTCGGTAATGCACATCACTTAAGCCTTGCAAGCATTACAACTAATGAGTTAGTTGTGAGATGATGTATTACGGAACGAGTAAAGAGACTTTCCGGTAACGAGATTGAACTAGGTATTGGATACCGACGATCGAATCTCGGGTAAGTAACATACCGATGACAAAGGGAACAACGTATGTCGTTATGCGGTTTGACCGATAAAGATCTTCGTAGAATATGTAGGAACCAATATGGGCATCCAGGTTCCGCTATTGGTTATTGACCGAGAATGGTTCTAGGTCATGTCTACATAGTTCTCGAACCCGTAGGGTCCGCACGCTTAACGTTTCGATGACGAGTTCATAATGAGTTTATAAGTATTGATGCACGAAGGTTGTTCGAGTCCGGATGTGATCACGGACATGACGAGGAGTCTCGAAATGGTCGAGACATAAAGATTGATATATTGGAAGCCTACGTTTGGACTTCGGAAGTGTTCCGGGTGAAATCGGGATTTTACCGGAGTACCGGGAGGTTACCGGAACCCCCCGGGAAGTCTATGGGCCTTAATGGGCCATGGGAGAAGAGGAAGGGCAGGCCAAGGTGGGCTGCGCCCCCCCCCTCTAGTCCGAATAGGACAAGGAAGGGGCGGCGCCTCCCTCTTCCTCCTCCAATCCTAGTCCAACTAGGAGAAGGGAGTCCTACTCGGTGGGAGTAGGACTCCTCCTTGTCGCGCCTCCTCTAGGGCCGCCACCTCCCCTTGTCTCCTTTATATCTGAGGCAGGGGCACCCAAGACACACAAGTTGATCTACGGATCTTGCCTTAGCCGTGTGCGGTGCCCCTTCCACCATATTTCACTTGGTCATATCGTCATGGAGCTTAGGAGAAGCCTGCGCCGGAGAAGTCATATCGTCAGCGGAGCTTAGGCGAAGCCCTGCGTCGGTGGAGCATCAACATCGCCACCACGCCGTCGTCTTGTGGAACTCATCCCGACACTTTGCTTTGGATCGGTCCGGGATCGTCATCGAAATGAACGTGTGCGTAACTCGGAGGTGCCGTCGTTCGGTGCTTGGATCGGTCGGATCGTGGAGACGTCGACTACATCAACCGCGTTGTCATAACGCTTCCGCTTTCGGTCTACGAGGGTACGTGGACGGACACTCTCCCCTCTCGTTGCTATGCCATCACCATGGTCTTGCGTGATCGTAGGAAAATTTTTGAAATTACTACGTTCCCCAACAAAGTGTTCAATAAATATATCTTAGATGCAAGAGAACTGCCTTTGTTAAGCATGATCTAGAGGATAAAAGGGCCGTGCATGGGGAGAATATGTGGTAAGAAGGAGGAGTCCGACAAGTGGACTGGTCCTATATGCCCCAAAAACAGAAAAAGACTGAATATGCATATTGACGTAGCAAATACTTGCATTGCAGATCCAGCTGGAATGGGGATCTTTCAAGTGGATGATAGAGGTGTTCAGTTTAGTGTTGACATAAACCTGAAGAAATGCAGTTGTAGGAGATAGGATTTACCAGGGATTCCTTGTTGTCATGGTGTTTCAGCTTGTAGATATGACAACATTACTCCAGAATCAATGGTGCATCAATGCTACTCCATTGAGACCTACCGCAAGGTATATGAGCACATAATTAGGCCTTGCAAGGATGTAAGTGAGTGGCAGATCATGTATAGCAAGGAAATAATTCCTCCCAAAGTAAAAAAAAAAAGAAAGGGAGAAAACAAAAGAACAGAAGGAAACAACCTGAAGAGAAAGAGGGGAGGGCGGGGAGGAAAGTTGGGAGGGGTGGGGCTGTCATTTATTGCAGCTATTATGGAGCTGCGGGACATAACATTGGTGGGTGCAAAGATTTCAAACTTGGCCTGAAAGATAGCCTAATATGAGTATACAAAGATGGGTCTGTCTATGATACATCTAGATGTGACATAATTATGTCACATCTAAACTGATGTTCATTCTATTTGTGGTCTATTTTTTTTAATTTTCTTTGGTTTGACGTAGCAAATACTTGCATTGCAGATCCAGCTGGAATGGGGATCTTTCAAGTGGATGATAGAGGTGTTCAGTTTAGTGTTGACATAAACCTGAAGAAATGCAGTTGTAGGAGATAGGATTTACCAGGGATTCCTTGTTGTCATGGTGTTTCAGCTTGTAGATATGACAACATTACTCCAGAATCAATGGTGCATCAATGCTACTCCATTGAGACCTACCGCAAGGTATATGAGCACATAATTAGGCCTTGCAAGGATGTAAGTGAGTGGCAGATCATGTATAGCAAGGAAATAATTCCTCCCAAAGTAAAAAAAAAAAGAAAGGGAGAAAACAAAAGAACAGAAGGAAACAGCCTGAAGAGAAAGAGGGGAGGGCGGGGAGGAAAGTTGGGAGGGTGGGGCTGTCATTTATTGCAGCTATTGTGGAGCTGCGGGACATAACATTGGTGGGTGCAAAGATTTCAAACTTGGCCTGAAAGATAGCCTAATATGAGTATACAAAGATGGGTGCATTTACGATACATCTAGATGTGACATAATTATGTCATCTAAACTGATGTTCATTCTATTTGTGGTCTATTTTTTTTAATTTTCTTTGGTTTTTTGTTGCTGCATTATATACTTGTGGGAGTTTAGACGTGACATTTTTAAAAAATATATAGAAGATGTGAATTAGATAAACTGTACAAAGATAACCTAATATGGCGCTTCTTCCGGAAGCAAACCGAGGCATTACGTGCCCGTTTGAACAACCCATGCAGACGAATGCCCTGCAATGAATCACCGACATGAAAACCGAAAACGACGCGGTAAACTGAAGCAAGTGAATTGCTGCACGCGACGATCTGGATCTTCAGACCGCGAGGCCTGTCTGGATCGTGAAACGGAGAAACAGCTCGCCGGTCGGTCGATCTGGCCGCACAGCCGAATAATTGGGAGGCCAGTCGGATACGGTACGTACGTGGAGAGCCGCCGATCCAAGCGGTTTGCGCGGCGGTTTAATACGCCGACAGGGACCTGATGACGGCCGGCCGGCGGGGCGGATCATGGATAAGATCATGCGTAAACCTTCTTGCCGGCGGCCAGCAGAACTACTACCAGAATGTCCGCGTGCATGATCCAGCACGTGTTCCTTTGCAGAGAGATTAGGATCGTTCTTGGATGATTGTGGACCGCAAGATCATGCACGATGCGACCGTGTCGCTCCGGCCGTTTTCCTCCACGTTGGTTGCATCAACCGGCCGGTCGGATGGCGACCGGTGGGCCGTGCAGACTTGATACTACTACGTGACCGGGCGCGCGGCGCGGCGATCGATCCCTCCTGTCCACGGGATCGGAGACGCGACGGAGCGAAAAGCAAGCGTGACACGGAAAGTTCCGGCCTCGATCGGTAAAAAACACGAGTTCCGACCGACCGCATGGCTCTGTTTCTCCCCTGTGGTTGAGCCAATGTGGACCGGACCAGTAGGGCCACGCGCTAGACGACGCTTCCTGTCAAGCCGACCGCTCGATTTGTGGCTCGTTGTGGCAAACTCCCGCGACAGGAGAACGTTTCCTGTCAAGTTTCTCTGCCTGTCAAGTGAGCGTTCGGTTTGCCACCTACGAATACGATCGGACGTGACTGTAAGGAATTCTGGAAATCTGTTGCTCCCCTTCACCAGTGATTCTCTTTTGCGTATCTTCATTTGATCAGTTGGTTCTTCTTCATTGTAAAAGAGTCTTCTGAACATGGAGTTTCTTAGCCCGGGCTCAAATGATCCTGGATGAACAATAAAATCGAAAAAAATGTTTTTCTTCAAAAAAATAGTTTTTTTGCAAACATTAAGAAATTTTTGAAGTGCTTGCAAAGTTTCATCATGGAGTCACATTCCTAAAAATCAGGACACTCCAAATATGCTACTTTCGAAAGCATTTTGAAGTGCTGATTTTTTTTGGCCATGACTTTCCATGAATGTGATTCCATGATTAAAATTTGCAAGCACTCAGAACATTCCTTAACGTTTGCCACCAAAAAAATCATAATCTTTTTTTTAGATTTTACTATTCATGCCAGGAGCATTTGAGCTCTGACTCAAAGTAGGACTCTCGTTTCCCCTAAATTACATTAACAAAGTGAGGCAGGAATGTCGACTCTTAAGGGCATCCCCTCAAGACCACAGTGTCCAGACCATTTGTTGCCATCCAACGAGGTCCTCTAAATGTCTTTGGACCAGTTTGTATGTCCGATTTCTGGTATACTGACCGCAAAGTTGAGTATGTTTTGCGGGTGTTCGGACATCCACATGTCCAACCAAAAGCAACCACATGGTCTTCTCTCTCTCTCTCTCTCTCTCTCTCTCTCTCTCTCTCTCTCTCTCTCTCTCTCTCCCCGAGCCGCACACCATACACACAACAAACACACACATGAGAACCTGTCCACAGACACGCCCGGACATGACCGCGGACATTTATGGTGTCGGTTTTGAGGGTTTGCGTTGGAGATGCCTTAAGACAATACTTTTTTTTCTATGGGACATGTGTGTATTATATTGATAGTAAATAAATTTGCACAATCATTTACATGCACACCACGAACACACTATCAGGCACACTGCCTTCCTGGGAATCAAAAACACCCGACACTCTAGCCAAGGAAGCAAGTTCATGAGCGAACAATTGCTACTTCTCTCTGCCTTGGTGAAAACACACAACTCACACATACTCTTAGAGGGCGTCTAGTTACTTGCAGCCATTTTGACCCCTTACACTTATGACTTGGTTGAGCTGGTTGAAATAATACATGCCCTAAATCTTGTTATGCATTTTGTTTGTCTTATCTGGGCTGCATCATGAGATCGTTTGGTACATGATGTTTAGTTGGCAGCACTTGAGGGTTATGGTTGTGAAGATGCAACTACATGACGTTTGATTGCTCCTGACCTAAAGTTGTGATCATCCATTTTTACTAGGGGTGACCTTACTATAAAGTACATAGATAGGCCGTACCAAATTAACATTGTTTATTGTAACACCCCGGATGTAACTTTCCATATTTGTAACTTCAACTCTTGCCATTTTCGGCTATGTGCTATGGTTTTTCCTCCGTGGTTGGGTTTTTCTTCATTTTGCATTTTGTCCATGTCATGCATCTCATATCATGTCATCATGTGCATCTCATTTGCATACGTGCTCGTCTCATGCATCCGAGCATTTTCCCCGTTGTCCGTTTTGCAATCCAGCACTCCTACATGCACCCGCGCACCCCTCTTGTCTCTTTTGTGTGCGGGTGTTAAACGTTCTCGGAATGGACCGAGGCTTGCCAAGTGGCCTTGGTACACCACCGGTAGACCACCTGTCAAGTTTCGTGCTATTTGGAGGTCGTTTGATACTCCAACGGTTAACCGCATAACCGCAAAGGCTTCTTTTGGGTTGCAGCCCAACACCTCTTCAAAACAGCCCAATAACCCATCTAAGTCACTTCCATGTCCATCGCTATTCGATCACGATCGTGTGGGCGAAAACTACACTCCATTTGGAGCCTCCTAGCTCCCTCTACCTATAAATGTAGCCTCCCCTCCGAAATTTCCGGATCCCGAAACCCTAGCCCCGCTCCCTCCGCGCGCCGGACACGTCCGGTCTGCGTCGGACGAACGCCGCCGCCGCCCGGCCATCAGAGCCACGTGGCGTGGCGTGCCCACTTCACCATGCGCCGCCAGCCCGCGGGGCTCGCGAAAACCCTCCGGCCCAGCTCCGCCAAGCCCTGCTGGACCCGCCCAGCGCCTCCGTCGATCCATGGCCGCCCGCGCCTTGCCCGCCCTCCCGCGCTTCCCGTCTGCCGCCGTCGCCGGGTCGCCGCCCGCCTGCCTGCCCGCCTCGCCCGCCTGTCCTCCTCCGCCATCTCCTCCTACCCGAGCTCGTACTCGGCGATACTCCAGCGCCGCCTCGATCCGCGCACCGAGCCGGATCCAGATCCACTAGGGTGACTTTCTCCCCCCGATTTTTCGTCCAAGTCCTTATGTGTCATAGATTTTGTTGCATGTTCATCGCATCATACCTTTGCACCCGTGGCTCCGTTTTGGGCGTGTTGTATACCGAATTGTTCATCTCGACGAGTACATCATTTCATCTCATTGCATCATTTTCATTTGAGCTCATCTTGATGCCCGAAATGCTGTTGGAAGAGGGCTATGTGATGTTAGTTTCAGATTATTATCAGAACTTGCACTTTTGTCATTTTTGCCATGATTGATGTGTGCACCCTATGAACTTGAGTCCTACATGTGTTTTGTAATATGCCATGCCATATTTATAAGGATGTATGCCATGTATTTTTGTGATCTCTGTGGTGACTAGCACAAGCATGCAAACTAGGCTTCATGATGTTGTTGATTTCAGCCCTGCTACTGCTTTATTTTTTATGCCATGTAAACTTGATGCTACAGAGAGATCCATGCATATTTTGAAATACTTCAGTAAGGATGTTTTGAACATATGGTTATTATCTATCCATCCATGCCCTTGTTTGCAATTATGGAGTGCCATAAATTGAGTCAATCGAGCTCTAATTTTGCTATAAAATGTTTCCTGGCAGGTTGTTTACATGTTATTCAATTTTGCCAAGGTTGTTGTAGTTGATCCGTGTATGATATGATGTTGTTCTTGCCATGTATAGCTTCTATGACATGTCTTATTGATGGATGTATGCTTAGGTTATCATGAAATGCTCTGTAGTGAGTGCATCGAGCTCGCGAAGATGCCTTCATAATTCTGTCAATGTCATGCCCTGTTTGCTGAATCTGTTAACGAAACTTGCTATATTGACATGGGTGCTATTACATTTTCTAATCCCTTTTGGCTCTTAGTCAGTAAGGGACTTTTGTTCAATGCCTTGAGTAGATTCATGCCAAGCCTTGTTTTGCTATGTCTTGTTCCTGTAGCAGGTTGTTTGCTTGCTCTAAACATGCCTTCCTGATGTTAATTTCTGACATGTTAGTATTTTCTCTAAGTCTGTGAAGCTGATATATTTTGCACTTTTGCCATGCTTGTTTGGACCTGTTATGTTGTGAATTAGCCGTAGATCAGTGTTCCTCTTTTGTCAAGCATCTTGAGTAGATCACCGCCATATGCTTTGTTGGTACGTTTGGGTGCAGTAGCTTAATTTCTTGTTGCTTGCTAAGTGGCATCATGCTGTTAATGGCAGATTTGTGTCATTCTTGTTTTGCTTGTCATTTGCAAACCGTGCATCCGATTCCGGTGATCTTTATATCGATTTCAACCGAAATCATCTCACCTTTCCAGCGGCATACTTGGTTTGCCAAGTTGATGCCTTGTTCATCTTTTTCCTTCCGGAGCACGCATATGCATTGCATCTCACATCTCGCATATCATGCCATGTTTTGCATCATGTTGTTTGTGCATCGCCCGTGATTGATTGTTGGTCCTTTGCTTGTGTTCTTGCTTTGGGTAGAGCCGGGAGACGAGTACGTGAACGAGGAACCTGTTGAGAACGCTTACGAGGATCAAGCTTTCGACAACTCTGAGAACTTTGCAGGCAAGATGACCATACCCTCGAAATCACTTCTATCTTTGCTTGCTAGATGCTCGCTCTTTTGCTATGCCTATGCTACGTTACCTACCACTTGCTATATCATGCCACCCATATTTTCATGTCAAACCTCTAACCATCCTTTTCCAGCAAACCGTTGATTGGCTATGTTACCGCTTTGCTCAGCCCCTCTTATAGCGTTGCTAGTTGCAGGTGAAGATGAAGTTTGTTCCTTGTTGGAACATGGATATTTTGGGATATCACAATATCTTTTATTTAATTAATGCATCTATATACTTGGTAAAGGGTGAAGGCTCGTCCTTATGCCTGGTGTTTTGTTCCACTCTTACCACCCTAGTTTCCGTCATACCGGTGTTATGCTCCTTGATTTTGCGTTCCTTACACGGTTGGGTGATTTATGGGACCCCCTTGAAAGTTCGCTTTGAATAAGACTCCTCCAGCAAGGCCCAAGCTTGGTTTTACCATTTGCCACCTAAGCCCTTTTCCCCCGGGTTTTCGCGAGCCCGAGGGTCATCTTTATTTTAACCCCGACCAGTGCTCCTTGAGTCTTGGCCCAACTGAAGCGATGTCCGGCGCCCCTAGGCAATCCAGGTCTATGCCAACCCGACGTCTTGCCCATCCGATGTGCCACGAGAACGAGATATGTGCAGCTCCTATCGGGATTTGTCGGCACATTCGGGCGGCTTTTCTGGTCTTGTTTTACCATTGTCGAAATGTCTTGTAATCCGGGATTCCGAGACTGATCGGGTCTTCCCGGTAGAAAGAATATCCTTCGTTGACCGTGAGAGCTTATAATGGGCTAAGTTGGGACACCCCTGCAGGGTATTATCTTTCGAAAGCCGTGCCCGCGGTTATGAGGCAGATGGGAATTTGTTAATGTCCGGTTGTAGAAAACCCGAAGTTGACCTTAATTAAAACACATCAACCGCGTGTGTAACCATGATGGTCTCTTCTCGGCGAAGTCCGGGAAGTGAACACGGTGTTGGAGTTATGTTTGACGTAAGTAGTTTCAGGATCACTTCTTGATCGCTACTAGCTTCACGACCGTGCCTTGCTTCTCTTCTCGCTCTCTTTTGCGAATGTAGCCACCATATATGCTAGTCGCTTGCTGCAGCTCCACCTCACAACTCTGTCCTTCCTATAAGCTTAAATAGTCTTGATCTCGCGGTGTGAAATTGCTGAGTCCCGTGACTCACAGATTCTACCAAAACAGTTGCAGTGTGCCGACGATGCCGGTCAGGTGGCGCAACCGAGCTCAAGTGGGAGTTCGACGAGGAACGTGGTCGTTACTATGTGTCTTTTCACGATGATCGATAGTGGAGCCAGTTGGGACGATCGGGATCTATGTAGCATTTGGGGTAGTCTTCTTTTATTTTGGTTCCGTAGTCGGACCTTGAGTGTAATCTGGATGATGGATGTTTATTTATGTATTGTGTGAAGTGGCGACTGTAAGCCAACTATGTATCTCTTTCCCTTATGTATTACATGGGTTGTGTGAAGATTACCTCACTTGCGACATTGCTTTCAATGCGGTTATGCCTCTAAGTCGTGCTTCGACACGTGGGAGATATAGCCGCATCGATGGCGTTACATTTATGTCCTAACTACTAAACAAATGGCGGTACAAGATTAACAGTCTTATGGATAAAGAGGGGAAGTTCGACAAGGGGGGTTCACCATCCTCATCCTCGCCTTCTTCTTCAACTCATTATGTTTACCTCTATTAGCCCACATTTCTTCATCCCACTTCAATCTTTTTGTTCTTCCAAGCTTCATTGTCATGTGCCTCCGCGCCATAGCCGGACCCAACATCATCAGCTGCCACATCATTCTTCTCTATTACATACTCATCAAGCCTCCAGTCTAAGATCCAATTATGAAGAATGCAAGATGAAAAAACAAGCTTAACTTGGGTTGGCAAAAGGTGAAATGCCTTAATCTAGGATCTCAAATATATTCTTCAGAGCACCGAATGCCTTATCAAACACAACCCTAGAGAAAGATTGTCTCAGATTGAACAATTCGGCGGTTGTCTTAGGATAGTTCATAGAAGAGAACTCGCCGATATGGTACCTCGTTTTCCTTAAGGGTAGAAGAACCTTAGTTTGACATGCACAGCCAACATCTCCTAGGTAGATACTACCACCATGGATATTGATCCCATCAGGTCGATCCATGTTGTCAGCCAGAATGTTAGCATATCATGGGTTGATCCTTGCCAACTAGTTAATACATATGTTAACTTGGTATCGAAATCAACAATAGTAAGCACATTCTGGCTTATGTAGTGCTTACTACCCCTGTATGCTACATCCTTTGACCTTGGCACTCTAGCAATTGCATGATATCATCTATTGCGCCAATACAATCATGTGATGGCATGAAAACAATGTTATGTATCACAACAATACAATCATGTCATGCATGGCAAGAAATAACATGTACTCCCTCTGATCCATATTAATCGTAGCTCAAACGGATGTATCTAGCACTGAAATATGTCTTGATACATCCATTTCAGCGACAATTAATAAGGATTGGAGGAAGTACTATTGTGCACCTTGAAATATGGACACCATCTATATATAGGCCGTGCATATCTTCTTAAGAGTTTGACCAGTAGGTGCCTTGATCATCTCTCCTTTGAGCTCTTCAACGCATACAAGACTTACTTAAAATACGAAAAATTGTCTCACTAAATCTCTTGAATGTGTGTGAATTACTCTGAACCTCTGATTATGACCCACAACATGAAGGAATATCGCTACCTGCTCTTCCGCAGATGTGTGGGTGCTATCTTCTAGCAACCCGCACCCTAAACATCTTCACAAGCTTGGCAAAATAGGTTCTTCATATTCGAAGCATGCTCACATGCTCTACATTATTATGGTTGTAGATGTAGTTCAGATTCGCCATCCTCTCCCCACCTCAGGTTAATATTGGACCATATGTGGGCACAAAACTTATTGTGCTTGGCCTTATTTCTCTTCAGAAAATGAAGACACTCGTAAGTTGCTATAATATTATCAGTTATGATCCTCCAGGAACAAAGCCGACTGTTCAACAGGTATGATACCGAACAAAACCACCTTCACCTTGTTGAAGAGACTTTGGAGGCGATTTTGTAAGTAATATTGCACAAACTAATTGGATGAAACTGGCACAACTCCTTTGGGCTGGCCACTTTGAGAATGAGCAGAACATATGTATGATTAATAGCTGCCGGCGAAGAATTGCCGTAGTAACCTCGCTCCACAAATATTCTTTTTTTTGGCATAGATATTCTAGTGACGCTGGAAAAATGTGCAGGAAACCCATCTGGCCCAGGGCTGTGGTGGTGAATTAGTCATCCTAATGCTGGTGTTTGATTAATTGAGAGCATGGGCTCTTTAAAATAAAAACAGAAAGAAAGTTTTTTTTTTTTGACACAAAACAGAAAGAAAGCTGAAATTACAGTGCAGTACTAGTAGTTGGGCTTCCAGCTTTACTCTAAGAGCCCAACCCAATCGACGAGCTGCCACCAGTTGCGTCGGCAGCGCCGTGGAATCACCCTTCCGACGACTTCGACAACGGCGGCAAGCATCCGCGAGCGCGGCCGCCGCGTCCCGGCGCGTCGCTGAATCGGTCAATTCCGCGTCGCCCTCCCACCTACCCATCCCGCAACCGGTGGAAGGGGGGGCATGAAGAAGTCGTTCTGCTTCCGCGGCTCCGCTGCGAAGAGGGTAGGACGGACGCCGATGGCGGACTGGTGCGTCTTCTGCGACATCGCCCGCCGCGCCCCGGCTTCCACCGCCGTCCTCCTCTACTCCGTTCCGTACACCGTCCCCTCACCTTCTCCGATCTAAACTCCGCCACCTGTCGATTTGCTTGCTAAACGTGCGACCTTCTGTTGTTGTGCGCAGGATGACAAGGTCGTGGCTTTCCAGGACATCAATCCGTCGGCGTTCCGGTACTTGCTGGCCGTTGTAGTCTGTTCTTTCAGCGCCGTGTCCCTGTCCTTGGTCTAGATGTGGCATTAGCACACCTCATCGACGTAGTATTGCTTTTGCTCATTTCGTCGAACAATTGGCGAGCATCACGAGAATTGGTGTTTAGATTTTTATTCTTCATCTGTTCTGCTAGTGCAAGTTGGTACCCTTGTAGTCTTATAGTCAGACCTGCTTGATTTGTGACAATGTTAAGAGTTAAGACTGTCTCATAGTTGGTGTTTATCACATCGCATAGTTGGTGTTTATTATGTCGCCTATCATGTCAAGTAATCCGTGTTTCCTTTCTATGTTTGCTACTCACTGTCAGAGTAATTTTCTTGACTCCTATTCTCAATCAGCTGAGTAGTGCACTACTGATTGGATAACCTAGTGGTGTGTTGATGTGTGCCTGTGCACAACTTATTATTCATCGGGACCAGACCAACATTTGTGAGGACACCTACCTGAATCACTGTCGTCCATAGCAAGTTATCATTAGCTTCTTCAGTAGTTTTAGCGTTGTGTTTATTTTAATCTTATGCAAGGTAGTGACATAGATGACACATGGTATGCATGTACAATTGCAGTTCTCTGATTAAATTAGTACAAAATTTATAAAATACGGCATAGTTTTCAGTTCAATATCAGTTAGTTGCTATAATAAAATCTATGCCGTGGTTAGTAACATAACATGACTAACACCCTGACATTTACTTGGTGCAAAGAATGACAGGCGATGTTCAGCTCTTTGTGCCGTCTGCCTCTTTGACAAGCCCTTGATATGTCAGAGTGCTTATCCCCTGATTTTTAGTCTTAGCAGCAATATGAATTCAGTTCTTCCATTGACCACCACAAGATTCACCATTTATGATCATCTTGTGCAATGTGCATACCATTTTTTTGTCTTAAAGATCTGTGTTAAGAGTGTTCTCGTTGTGCAATGTTTGCAGGCACTATCTTGTCATACCCATCGAGCATATACCAACTGTAAAGAATCTCCAAAAAACCAACGAAGATCACCAGTCAGGTGGGTGCTCATAGTTTCTTGCTTCATGTAAAACTGGCTTGCTACTACATTTTATTTTATTTGACCGTGGATGGTTGGTGCACTATGGCATTATTTTCCTTTGCAGTTAGTCACATGGTGAAGGTGGGAAAAGATTTACTCAGTCGGGATGCTCCCAAATCTGAGGAACATAGGTATTTCTAAAAGGAATATATTTGTTCTGGCTTGGTGTAGATCAGCTTGAAAGCAGTATCATATGTTGCTAACATTTACTATTTTCTATTATTACTTGTAGATTTGGTTTTCATCAGCCACCATTTAATAGTATCGATCACCTTCATCTTCACTGCCTGGCACTGCCATTTATTCCCAGGTATTGAAGTTAAAGAATATCATGCCTTTGTTTTTATAAATATGGCATACTTTCCCATATAAATTTCCTTTTCAGCTTTCATCTCAAATTATTTATATTCTTCATCCTAACAGTTGGAGGCAAGTAAAATATACACCGTTGGGTCCCTTAGGGGGCTTTATTGATGCTGAGAAGGTATTGGAAAAAATAAAACCAGAAACAGAAGTTTACAGTTAATAAAAGTATTTAGACTGGTACTGGCTATTCCTGCTTATTAACGTTCTTCTACTTTTTTGCTTGTACTATCATTTGTATGTGGTCTGTATCCCTATTACTATTCTTGGATCGCTGTAAATTTGAAAGACTTCGTCAGAAATGCTATACTTCATGTCTTCATCCTGAACATCCATGGAAGTTCAACTCCAACCCCCTCTTTTTTAGATTTCCTTTCATTCATTGGTTATGTACTGGAAACTTGAATATCGGGAGCAGCAGTGCAGCACAACATACAGATATACACTAGCGTGGTCCGAAGAAGCTTCGCAAACATTGTATTCTCATGTTGTTAGCAGCGATAGCTTACGTACTACGTAAAAGTGATTATTTTTTCGAGTGTATGTAAGTGATCTTTTTTATTTTTGAGTGTATATAAGTGATCTTGGTAGAGCTGTCTGTAGGAGGATCACTACCAAAGCAGATGGGTCATCAATTTTGGCCCACTAATAATGGCCCACCTGTTCATTATTACCTAATCAGATGGCACTGTCAACCATTCTCAAAAAAAAGGATGGCACTGTCATGCAAAGACATTCACACACTTTTGCTACATAATAATCATTGCCTTTCAATTGATTGCAGTCAAATTTGATTTACAAAGGCACGAGCACGATCATAAACTACTGATTAACCCAACACCACATGGGGCGCCATTGTTGGGTGTTTTCTTGTACGTATACCATTGTGTTATGTATGTTTGTATGTACACCATATATGAGGTATAGCTAGGAACCTCTGGAGCATGTACTGCAGTGCAGCGGATCAGGCGCTGTGCCCTCGAACCAGCGGGCTCCACTTCCCCATGTCGTAATCGTCGCAAGCGCTGATGCTTGCCTCCTTCATCTCGGCCTCGGAGACGCCATTGTTGCATATGTTGGCGAATGCCCTCATGTGCTTCATGCCGTACTGAGTGAGTGATCCGCACTGGGACTCGAAAACTCGCACCTGGCAGTTGGCATCAGTACAGACTACAGAGTAAGTTCAACCGGAAGCAGAAAGAGTGCAGGGTGTTGCATATTTATGTGATTTTAAATATGGAAATGTTACACTCACCATCGTCTTCAGACAATCCCAATCGTCGACCAATGGCTGGCCAGAGCCTCTAGCAGCGTCAAGCACTGAAGGACCCTTTTCGAATCCAAAGACAAGCTTCCCGATGAAATCGATACTGCTGTCGAGATGCTTCCTGTGTAGCACGGTTTCTTTGATCTCCATGAGAGCCCTCAGCTTCTCTTCTGATCCCCCATCTAACTGCTCATACTGAAAGCAACAAGATACATTATTAGAAGACAAATTTGGCAAAACAAAACACGTGAAAATTAGTAACAGAGAAGATGAACTAGACAAGAAACAACTGGGAGTTTTGTTACCTTATTCCACATGAAAAGAATATCGGCATCTCTTTGATTGATTGCACCCTTCAGGCTGGGCATAAGCAGCTGCCTTTTGGTGATGCTTGACTTTGCAGGATCGAAACCTTGATAGAGGAAAAGCATCTCATCCTTGAAAGTCCTGTCACCATACTCCATGACATGTGAACCTATACTGGACTCATTTCGGGGTGCCGTTCTCGCTTTCACCACCTCGTACTGCTGCTTGATGCTTTCCTTCTTTAGATTGTGAGTTTCACTGCAAATTAAGTAGGATCGAATGGTTCAGAATAGCAAGCAAGCGTCATGGTTGTGGGTAACTGATACAAACTTGTACCTATATTACAGTTGATGCTTATTACGTACCTGTCTTCCATCCAAGAAACACTGTATGCGTCACCTAAACAGGTCTTATATTCAGAAGGAGGTGGTGTTTCCATCCCAGGGCAGTATGCTGCCCAGCTACTTTCTTGGGCATTTGCTGCTGTTGTAACATAAATATTGTGATCTTGTGGCATTAAACCCTCAAAGATGCTGCCACTCTCACACGCTTCAACATATATGATCTGTCAAATTGAGGCAATTCTCATGAGAGATGAAACTCAAAGCATACATGCTGTTTCAGATTCAAAAACAATAATCTTTATTTAAGGGAAATAGAAAAGAAAGGATACACACCATTTTCGAATAGCTTTTGGAAGCATGCTTTTGCCGTAACACCTTGATGAAGTCGCCAGCATAAACAAACGGCACGTTGGGCATGCCTGCATAAAACCATGATAACTTTAGCTAAGTTTATTTATACTACAAAACAGATCAGCTCAAGTACAAGGTTTATGTGGGAGTATATATGCATGTACCAAGTGCACCAGCACCCCCATGATCCGTGTAGTAGATGAAGATGTGATCATTCGGCTTGCTGTTTATCACCTTCCTACTCCCTCCGGTGACCGCAGTTTTGTTCCCCAGGAGAACCGCATAGAAGTTTTTAGCAGTGACCTGGTCACCAGTGTAGTCCTGTAAAAAAGATGATCATCAGTCATTGTAGGAAACTACTCCCTCTGTCCCACAATATAAGAACGTTTTTGACAATAGTGTAGTGTCAAACACGCTCTTATATTATGGGACGGAGGGAGTAGGATACAACGCTATGCACTCTTTGCATCAAAACAGCACTCTTGTTTGAATTAAAGGGAACAGCAGAACCGAGCCAGTAAGGTGATACTAATTATACCTTGGGAACACCATGGTAAACATCTTTGCCTTTAGGATGGTTGATGACGACCCCACGCCTTGGGTTTTCAGGGCTGTTGGCGATATCATCGTACATAAACACCACAATATTCTCGTCCTTGAGGCCTCCCTTCTTCAGGATCTGGTACGCGTGGCACACATCGGCCTGTACGTCGTGCATCAACAACACCACAAACAATCGTTGAGCAAGCACACGCTATCAAAAGTTTCATACAATGAATGATATACGAGCTGCATTAGTGAGGACTCTCACCTGGTGCCGGTAGTTCTCGTAGCCGGAGGAGCCGGCGACAAGCACGGCCCACTTGGTCACCTCTTCCTCCGCCGCCGAAGCGGCAGGGCCAGGCGCAGGGGCAGGGGCATGCCCGTTCTCCGTCGGCAGCCGGATCAGCGGCTCCGAGTCCCCATCCGCGGCCACCGCCAGCAGCAGGAGCGGGAGGAATCCACAAACCCACCACGCAGCCATCGCCACCCTCGAGTTCATGTGCGTGTGCTAGAGCGCCTAGAGAGGAAGAGAAGGCAGAGAGTGAAGTGTGATCGTTCCGGTGGGGGATGGCGCCGCATTTTATAGCCGCGGCGGCGTGCAGGGAGGGATTGAAGTGCGATCGTCGCCTGGCAGTTCACGCTCGCGCAGGCGCGCAGGCGCAGCGCCTCCGTATCCGTAGTGGGGTTTGCGTGGCGTGCACAGTTTCCCATTTTTGGCTTCAAAATGCCCGCCTAAACTTGCTAAAGCGCCGTGATTTCGGCCGTGGCTAAGCACGACGGTCGCACTCGGCACCGGCGGTGGCGGTTAGCGTCATGAATTAGCCGGCGACACAGTTCCGTGGGTTGAGCAGTCTCCCAGCTCCATCCATCGCACGGAAGGGGAAAGGAGAGGTACGGACGCCTTGCGCACTTGAGGCTCCAAAACTGTAGCAGGTGCTGCCTCCTCCAAGCTTCCTGCAAAAAACGGCTACCGGACAGTGTGCCTGTTCAGGTGGCGGAAGCCGGGAAGCAAAAACTCACGCAAGCGCATGATGAGAACCGACTTTTTTGAGAAGAAATAGAATGTGCGACGACTTGAGAGGGACAGCGTATGCGCTTCTGCACTGCAGCTGAAAACGTGAAGGACTCAGCTTAGTCCAGATCCTTATCACTAGCAACTGAAAACTGCAAACAAACCAAAGTGATGATTACAAAATAATAAAACAAAATGTACATTAAGTTTTTTTAATAGAAATATCGGATGTTTGAGGAAATTTTCATGTGTCCCTTTTTTATGATTAGATTATATACTCCTTGGATTTTTTAACGATTCGTTTGCAATTTGTTTTATAAGGGACTTTTTTTAGATCATTCTTTTAACTACAAATTTAGAGAAGCCTTTCCTTCTACTCATATCCCTTGCTAAGAATACTTTGGTTCCGTGATAAAATCAAAGGAGCATTGATGTAGAGAAAATCATTGTTGGATGTCAACTGGTGTGATGCTGCCGTCATGCGCACCATTGCTACACTTCTTCGAATCCCGTGAATCAATGTTGTCTCAAATGCAAAGCAAGCTGAATATTTCTGAGAACCGGGAGGGATGAAGTCGTATGGTAGCATAGAGGCGACGATGCCCCGCCCATCGTCACCGAAGGTCGCATTGTGGGTTGTCTCGTTCGCCACCCTTCTCCATTGCTCCCACTCCCTTCTGTCTTGGGGGTGCTACACGTCTCATCGGGTGGACATCGCGTGCTCCGTTCAGACCGCTTTGCCGGATCTTGCGCAGGTGGTGCTCCACATGATGAACCCAAATGTTGCTTCGAGGTGGGAGTCTAGGGGTGTGGCCCAAAGATCAATCATCTTTAATGGCGAGGTTCAGGCACAATTTTTGAAAATGAGCCGACAACTTATGATAAATGAAAAAGAAACAAGAAGAAGGGAAAAAAAGAACAGAAAAAAACAGCCCAAAAAACTACTTGAACCCACAGCCAACATGAACTATAGTTCATGCGGAGTGAAAACCTGAAGCTAAAAATAGAATGAAAACGGAAAACAGAACCCCTACACACATGGGGAGAACGAGGACTGTCTCAACGCCCATGCAGGCGTGACTACTCTAACTATTGCTGCCTATTTGGCGCCTTAAGCGCCTGCTATAGCCTATTCCATGAAAGCCCCCCTCCCCATCCTTCGATTCCCATAGAATGGGCTAGCCCACCATTTAGGCATGAGCTGGAAGCTCCCACTATTGGGAAGGTTCTGGAAGCTTTCGGTTGGGTTTTCTTTTCTTTTTTTTTGGTTTTCTGCATGGTCTTTATTCGTTTTCTCCTTTTTTTCTTTTATTTTTATTTTTTCCCTTTTCCTTTTATTTTCTTTTTATCCAATCCAAGGACATTATTTCCCAAATTTATGAACTCTTTTCGAAAATATCATGAACTTTTTTTCAAATCGCGAAAGATGTTAACTTTTTTCAAATTCATGAACTTTTTCAGATGCATGAACTTTTTTGAACTCGTGAATTGTTTTGAGTTCATAATTTTTTCAAATCCGTAAACTTTTTTGAATCCCATGAAAATTTTCAAATCCATGGACGTTTTTTGGAGTCGAGAATTTTTTAGTTTGTGGACATTTTTTAAAATCCGTGAATAATTTTTTTGAGTTCCGATCTTCTTTTTAAAACACACATTTTTCTTAGAAAGCCAATCGGTCAACGGTGGACCGGTCAACGGTGAACTGAGCGACCAGAGAGCCGAAAAAACCATGCATCCACGAGCGAGCGCTCATTTGCTGGTTGGGCCGGCCCATGAGGCGGAGGCGCGTGAGGACCCACCACTAAATAAAGGAAAGCTTGCGGCCCGCTCAAACAAAACATATGTGCAGCCCGCTTGAAAAAGGCAAGGAAACAGTCCACGAAAAATACGAAATCACAAGCACTCTTTGCTTTCCGTAAAAAAAGAGGAGCACTCTTTGCCAAGGTGACACTCATCTTTCCAGATCGTGACCTGACAGTTTTTTTTGTAGATTAGTTTATTTAAAATGTCTTATCTCTTCAACTGTGCATTCAAATCTTGAACCATTTTCATCGTTGGGTTCCTCGTGTAGAGGTTTTCAAAACTACATCCCATGTTGATAGGTATTGTAGACTGTGCCTCTTGCGGAAGCAAATCCATGCCTCCATGAAAAGTAAAACTGTGCTTTCACGAAAGAAAAAAAACCTATTTTTTCCGTTTCTGAGAGGCACGACCGTGCCTCTCACGGAAACAAACCAGTGCCTCTCGCGGAAGGAAAAAGCAGAAAACGCTTTATTTTTAGAGAGGCACGCTCGTGGAAGGAAAAAATGCGTTTTTTCCGTTTTCGAGAGCCACGATTATGCCTCTCGCGGAAACAAATCCGTGCCTTTCACGAAAGAAAAAAAAACACATTTTTTTTCATTTTTGAGAAGCACGTCTGTGTCTTTCACGGAAGCAAATCTATGGAAACCCCTTTTTTTTGTTTCCGAGAGGCATGACTGTGCCTCTCGGGGAAGCAATAAATATCGCATATCGCAATTTTTTTACAACTTTTATTTGTCCAAAACCTAAGAAAGACCGCAGAAAGCCGAAAAACTCGGAAAAAATCATCTAAAAAGTTGAAAACACATGCGAAAAATAAAATGCGTACGAAAAAAATAAAAAATATCGGACGAACCGTCCAGAATGCGACACGTGGCGGTGACTGAGAGCGTGCGTGGCGTGTTCTCAACTCATCCCAGGTGACCCTTGTGGGGCTCCTGAAGGAACTCTTTCGTTAGTTGCTCCTGTAGCGAGAGCAGTGCCGGAGCAGGAACTGGAACAGTAGTGAGCGGGAGCAGGAAAAGTAGCACTACCCCTAAAAAAAAGGGGAAAGTAGCACTATATGCCCCTTTTGTGTTTTATCCATTCATTTTTAGAAAACATGAAAAATTATCACAAAATGTGCGAATATTTTTAAATCTTGAACATTTCTAAAATTTCTCTTTTGCAAACATTAGAATAATTTTGAACCATGAACGTTGTTTAAAAATAGGAATTCGTTTTGAAAAACGAGAACATTATTTGTATACTGTGAGTAAATTTTATTTTTCTGAATATTTTTTGAATACCTAAAAAATATTAAAAATGAAAAAAATCAAGTTATACTTTTTTGAAATCTATAATTATTTTGAATTTTTTTAGTCTTTACCTAATCTTATCTTACCTACTAATAAAGCAGCGATGGCTTCTGGTCGTACGTCGTCATCGTTTTTACAAAAAAGTCCCTATGGTTTAGAGTATTCAACCCGCAGTTCATCTAATAAGTCAACCGGTGTGGGCGAGATAAAAGAAAAGAAAATTGCATCCCGATCTCATCTCGACCTCCAGCTCCAGCGCGTCGCCAACTCCTGCCGGCCGCCCCCCCTCCAACGGCGCTCCGTGAAGGGGAAGCAGGGAGAAGAGGGCGGGGCCGCTCCGTGAAGCGGATCTCAAGGGGAAGAAGAGGCGGGAGAGAGAGAGGGTCTTGAGGGACGGGAGGAAGAGGCGGGGTGGAGAGGGGAGGAAGGCAGGCGGCGAGGTGGAGGCGGAGGAGGAGACCATGGGCGTGGGGGCGAGATGGAGGAGGAGCGCCTCGCCTGCCCGCCCGCCAAAGAAGGCCATAGCCATGATGCGGGCGCTTGTAGAAGGAGAAGGCCGAGGTCCGGATGGAGCTCCACCGCCATTGCCGAGATCGACCACCTCCGCGCCCTCATCGTCGTCGAGGAGCGGGATACCGAGGTGGAGGAGGAAATCTTGAGAGCGCTGGGCGAACATTGCTGCTATACATAGAGGACCAACTCAAATCAATTGCATCGCAAATTGCTCCCCGGCATCGTCAATTGCATCGCAAGTTGCACCCGACATTGTCGTGCCGTAAGTTCTCGACATCTGCCACCGCAGCACAGTTCGTTCCTCCCTCGATTTTTTAACATCCGAGCAAATAGAGAATCTAGGGAGGAGAGATGGCACTGACGGCAAGTGGATACATATGGTTTCGATGAGTTTCGCTCTAGGGAAAGAGCAGAGGGCATGCTGGGTGCTTCTGCTGGTGAAATATGTGAGGATGAGAGAGTGCAGAGAGATGAGAGATAGAGAGAGCAGAGATCGTTGATTGCTGCACATTTAGATAGAGGGCTTGATGGAGCTACTGCTGGCCGCTGCTGCTAGAAAGAGAGCGAGAGAGAGAAAACAAATAGGCTGAGACAGGGTTCAATTCCTCTGATCTGATCTCGTGGAGAAAAAAGAGAGATAGTTGAGGAAGAGAGAGAGAGAGAAGAGAAAGAGAGGCGCACATCAGCACCGTGGCTGTACACCCTTGAATTCGCCGAAATCCGTCTGCACATACTCCACCGTCCGCGGAACTTCGTTTGACCTGAGGTACATACTACATGGTCATCCATTCGCATCTGTCATCAACTACACTACTTATTAAGAGGGAGAAAGAGAGGATACGTTAGATGAAACAATAGCCATGTGCAAGAATTAATTGGAAAACACTACGTCGGCAATGTCAAGTATAGCATATCTTGGTCCCATATTGATCTGTTGTACCCTAGCTAATTAAATATAGGACATCCTCGATTCTGCTTTCTAAGCGAGTATCTTGGTGCATGCTTGTTTCTGAATAAAATGCAGAGGTCATAAATGAATTAAACCACGCTACTCTAAAATCAGAGAGCAGGCAACAAAAGTAGTATCAGTTCTGTATACCCCATTTGAAAAAATAGTATGCATGTACTCCTTGCAAACTACTGCGTATTATTTAAATGTTTTTACATAAGACTGTTCGTCCAGATAGAGTCACTAATTTTAGTATGTTAGTAACTTGAATTGCATGGCTTGATTGCTCTGCTTGGGTCTTCTCTTATGTATGAGTGCACAATGTGCAGGTTAACTAATTTTGGGTTTTCTAAAGCATTGGTGTTCCGTTAAAAAATTGATGTGGAGCATCTAGGAAGATTTGTTGATCTTGCAAGATTCAAATATAAAAAAAATCTATCATTAACCTTGCGTAGGTTCTTCCCTAGAATTTTGTAATGATGTTAAATGTTGCTGTGTAATTTGTTTCTATTAATGTCCTGTCCTAGCCTTGGTTCTCCAGCGGCGGGTCTTCTTATCCGGCCAGACACCCCTGATCTTCTCCGGCGCCACCCGCAACCTCCTCAATCTCCAACTTTCTGCTCCCTTGTCGTGCTCCTTCGATGCGTGCTCTCTGATTATCACTGTCTATGAGCTGGTATCATGTAGTATCAATGTCTATCAATGATACAAGGCTCATGTTTAATAAGTCTTCTAGGCTGTACAGTTATAAGATATGCAGCTCCAGCTTCGATCTTTTACTGGCAAGAATTAATTGGATATGTAATTGTTGATTTTTTTCACGAACAATATCTTCTGTTGTTTCCACTTCTTCAATCAGGATCATCTAGCCCTATGTTCTGTATCTGAAAAACAAACTCTACAATTGTTTCATCTATTACCTCTGAAACTCAGGAATCGGATAAAGATCATTGGCATATCTCTATCTTCAAGGAAGGTTCGTGACAATGCACTGGCATGTTTAAGGGTAGCAAAATTTTCTGGACCTGCCATATTACCTTTTTGAGATAACAGATCAGCCATCATCATGTACTTCTGTTGTAACATCTTTCATCTTTTGTGCTATTATCTAGAAGTAGGGGCGGAGCTTTGTAGGGGCCAAACTGGGCCGTGGCTCGCCCAGGAATTTGGCAGAAAAAATAATTACCTATGCATCTTTCGAGCCCAGCCCACCTGCAGTCAGGCAGCGCATCCCCATCCTCTCCAGTCTCGACCCAGTTCGGCCCGTAGCAGCGCAGCAGGAGGAGCAGGGGGCACACAGGCAAGTAGAACTAGCGCAGAGCCGGCAACAGAGGTAGAGGAGAGGAGATGGCGACCGCGTCCTTCACAGCCGCCAAGTTCAGTGCAAAAATATGATCTGGTGCTGCTTTTACTGTTTTACGTTCTAGATTTACTTCAAGCCTGCATGACTTAGTTGTAGATTGGTTCCGATTAGCTTACATGATTCTCTTCTCCAATGTTGGATAATGATTTGACTACCCAGATGCTAGCCAGTAGCCTCCTGAATCTTTTGTAATCTTAGCACAATCCCATGCTTGAAAAAGTTCATTTTAGGATGAAGGTGCTGCAAAAGTTCTATGTCTACTTGTTTTGTAGAGTAGTTGAAAGGGGTAATTGTGGATTGATTTTTATTGATGCCTTGTGTAGACAGGAGGACAAACCAACTGAAGAGTGGCTGTTAACGCTCCCTATCCGGCAACACCGACCAACAATGGCACGTCCCAGATCACTAGCTATCCGGTAACACTGACCAACAGCAGATGCGTCCCAGATCAATGCCAGAAAATCACATTGTCGATCGTAAGTACTCCAGACATCGGGGAGCTCCTGCTGTACTCCGTCGGTCACATGTACCATGAACATGGAGTGTCTCATGTAGTTCGTTGCTTTAGTACAGAAGATGATGCTTGATTCTTTGTTTTGTTAATGACTTACATCAACAGTACGCTGTTTCAGCTATTGGCCGGGAGCTACAACTACTTCTCATAAAATATGCCAAAGGTTCACTTGGCATTCTATTTATAATAAGAACTCCACAATTTTATGTATCCTGCACAATATAAATACTTTATGCTTATGTCTCTTATGAACTGATCTGTTGATTGAATTATCTAACCCACAGGACATTTAGTCTGGGCGACACAGTATTTTTCTGCAAACGCCTTACGAGTAATGCTTTTGAAATATTATTATGTATAGAAGGAATATAATGACTTTAATATGTAGAAGTAGAAATAAAATATTATTATGTAATTTCATGTTGAAGAAATACAATGTTTTTGCTATGTAGAAGTAGAAATATTATTTGCACGTCAGTGCAAGTAGTTGTATGTTTCATTTGCACCTTTTCATGGGGAAGAAAAACAAACAAGAGACCCTCCTTAGCCAAGCTTCCGGTGGAAGTATGGAGATGGTCTACTTCAGAACGTTACAACATGAATTATTCTTCCTGCAAAAAAAAACATGAATTGTTCAATATTAAGCATTGTTTTAAATCAATTTATCGAGCTAGGGACATAAAAAGAATTGATTTTAGTAACAAAGAGTACGTGTTGTCTTTTTTTAGGAGAAGAGAGTACTTTATTTAGCAAAGGGGAAGAAAGAACGTGTTGTCTGTGTATGTGTCGATCAGGTCCTGATTACAAATGAAATATAATTTTCCAAAAAAATGTTCATCATCATAAAAATGATTCCATGTTTTAGAAATGTTCTCAAATTCATGTTTTTTTGAACAACAAAAAATAAAATCGACTTAAGGACTATTCCATGCGACTACTCGTGAATGAAAGATCAAAGCTGAAGTAGGTCTGGCGAACGCCGTTAGGATGGCTTCTTCACATTCAAATTTTATGGTCCAAAATGCTATGCTCAATGTAACTTTATTTCTGACATTTGCAAATTTGGATGTAAGAAGTGTTGCGCAATGTCATGTTTAAACCTTTTGGGCCCGTTGCAACGCACGGGCATTTGTACTAGTCTTACCTACTAATAAAGCGCCGATCGCTTCTGGTCGTACGTCGCTGCCCTTTTTGCATAAAAGTCCTCCTATTTTTTCGAAATTAACGCGCAATCCAACTTAAAGTGTAGAAAACGTTTCGTTTTTTTACGAAAAACACCCTGCCTCAACTGAACCGCCGTGCACGCGCCCAGGAGTGTTTCTGGTCGACGTCTTTGTCATTTTATAGAAAAGCCCTCTGTTTCTAAGAATTCAACCCAGATCCTATTTCAAGTGGCTAAAATGTTTCATTCTTGCAAAAAGGCCTTGCATTTTTGAGTGATGAACCCACGAGGCCACGATGGAGAAGAACGACATAGGCTGGAGCTTGCAAGGCCCGATTCATGCGCGGCGGGGGGGGCGGATCAAGATGCGGGCGGGAGGCGGCGGTCGCCGGTGACGATGAGGAAGGCGAGCAAAATTCATCTATGACTCTGGGCGAGAAAGGAGACAGGAGGTGAGGAGAGAAGGAAGGAAGAAAGGAGGAAGAAAGGAGGGCGTTGCAGTTCAGACGAGGAGGCGGCTTGTCAGCAGCAGACAACAACATGACTGGAAGGTGCGGCGGCACGGTGCGAGGGCGTCGCGGGTAGGGTGCACACCTGGCGTCATGGCGACGGAGGCAGAGCGGCTCGGGCGGGAGGCACGATGCAGCGGAGAGGAGGAGCATAGCGGAGGCGAGAAGAGCGAGGCCAACGGCGATGCACCTCACCGGGTCGGCGGAGCCACCGGCCTCCTAGGCTAGGCCAGAGAGCGCGACAATGGGCACGCAGGCGCCGCCGGCGGGAGGCGAGCCGCGGCGGCCGGAGATGGCGCGCAGTGGAGGGCGGCCGCTGGCTCGGCTGGGCGGAGCGGCACGGCGAGGCGGCGCGACGCTGCCGTGGCCTTAGGCCACAGCTGGGCAATGCGGCGCTGGGCCTGGGTGGGGGCGCGAGCGGCGGCGTAGTCTAGCTGCTGTCTGTCGCGCTCCCCTGGCGGCGCAAGGTGGGAGAAGGGATCGGGAGAGAGGAGCGAGGTTCGATCGGGCTAGGTTAGGTTCTTGGTGGGCTGGGCTTTAGGCCAAATGGGCGGCCGGGTTAGTTGCTAGGCTGCTCTCCTCTCCATCTCCTAATTCTCCTCTCTTTTTGTTTATTAAATATAAATAGAGAAAGAGTAAATGTTATAGAGGTATATGAATGGTATTCTGGGAAGATGTTATTTTTCCTGGACTTGCAAAAATGTACTTGTTCCAAGAAATGTAGAAGTGGTCAATGCAAGGTTTAAATTCAAACTCATTTGAATTTAGTTCAAATGGGTTTGAACTAGGACTAGGTTTTACATGTGTCCAAAGATTATGATAATCTGGTGGAGCTTGGCAAAGTGATGAAAGAATTATTGGTACAGTTTGGGGACTAATCTTGAAGTAGAAAAAAGCATGAGATTTTTGGAATGGATCAAAAGGAATTTGGAAGAGTAATTGTATAAAATAGAAGGATGGCTCAAATGGTTTTTTGTAAATGTTCACAGTTTTAAATTTTGTGTGACTTATTTAATGGCATGATGTAACGCAAATGCAAAAAAATAAGACAAACATTATAAAATATGCAAGTTAGTGCAAGGTATGGAATTTATCGACTAAAAGATAAAAAATAAAACAAGGTAGAATCATAGGCAGGCAACGTGCCGTGCTAACATGGAGAAGCCCGTTTTTAGCACCCGTCATGGACTCATGAGGAGGAATCGAAGTCTGGTGTAAAGTAGGGCATTGTCCTCGATGCTCCTCCAATAATGTTGGGTCCCTGTTAAGACCGAGTTCATGTTGCTTGAGTGAAGTATTATTTAATTCATAACGATGCACGATTTTATCTGGTCTGGTTTCACCATTTAAGATAATGGAATAAACCATGTATTGGGATGGATAAAGGCGAGGTGTATGATTCATCAATATAGGTAAAGCAGGGTCTCTCATTCCTTGAGATCGCTACCATGTCCACACAAGTTTTACGTGGTTTGTTACTTTTTAAAACACTTTAAAATACCCCCCCAAATTCACTTTGTACTAAAAAAACCATTTCAAAATGTACAACAAAAAAACATTCTTAAAAAACATCTGTTAAAATATCAATTTATAGAGAAATTTTCCAATTTTCATACAAATATTCGTCAAAAGGTGTTAGATTTTCAATGAGGACATTAACTTTATTAAAAATAAGGAAATTTCCACGTTCACCATTATTATTGACATTTATTAAAATTGGGTATAAAAATGATGCAAAATAGCACATGAAGCAGGCTGTGCCCCTTTTATTGCCCGGTGCAACGCACGGGCATTTGTACTAGTAATAATAAAGCAAATTAGGTTTCTGTCGTCCGTCATCGGCCATTTTACAAAAAGGTCCCCCCGTTTATGAGAAATCAACCCGCAATACACGCTTTACTCAGTCAGAAAAATGTTTCGAATTTACAAACAGGACCCTGTGTTTTCATCTATTCAACCCACGATCTGCAGAACGGCGGCGGCGCGGCGGCTGGAGCTTGCAGCGAACGGATCCATGCGCGGCATGGGCTGGGAAGGATTCGGAGGCGGGCGGTGAGGACGGGGGTCGCCGGTGACGACGATTAAGGCCGGAGCGCGACTTCCCGGGCGAATTCATGGCATCTGGCTCCTGTCAGGAAGGAGACGGGAAGATGGAGGGAGAAAAAACTGGAGAAAGGAGGGGAGACGAGGCGGCGGCAGCGGAGCGATCTTGGCAACAGAAGGCGAGTGCACCCACTGCGGTGCTATCCACGGGGGTCATGGGCATTTGCTCGCTCGGGTCAACGGGAGCGCAGGAGTCCACGGACGAGCTCCTGCTCGACAGAAGGCAGCGAGCAGGTGGCAAGCTCGGCGGGCAACGCGAGTCTCGATCCGGACGGGTCCGGCGAGATCCGAGGCGGTGGGATGGCTGCAGGGCCTCGGCGTAGAGGAGGCTGGCCGGCACGACGGATAGCAGAGGGCGGCAGAGCTCGATCCGGCTTGGCGCTCGGCCATGGCCGTTTCCTGGAACACAGAGAGGGAGAGAGATGCGTGGGGGTGAGGACGATCCAGGGAGGAGAAGGAATGAAAAGAGGGAGAAAGAGAGGTGCCGCAGTGGCGTGCTCCGGGCACGGGGCTAACAAGGCGGCGGCGCGAGGCAGGGGAGGTCCTCTGCAAACTCCATGGCGCGTGGGGAGCTCCTGTAGGGAAAAGAGAGGGAGGGAGAGACAGCATGAGAGAGAGCTAGGGGAGGAGACAGGAGGAAGAAAGGGGAAGGGAGAAGGGACCACCTGGCCGTGGTCTTGCCGGCGGCGAGCGCGGGTGCTCTAGGAGCTCCTCTCCTCGGGCGCTCGGGCGTGACTCCTGAGAGAATCGGGAGGGAGCGTCGGGGAAAGGAGAGCTGGCCGCCGGCGATGGGGGGCTTAGTGAGAGGAGATAGGAGAGGGGAATCGAGGGAGGCAGGCGGGGTCTCGGCCACAGGTTGGAGAGGAGCGGCGCGAGGGGATACGTGTGGCCTGGGGCTTATCCCCTCGCGTGCGTGTTGTGGCTGGGGTTGGCGTCAGGATGCCTGGCGGCCAGGCTGGGCCTTGCCTGTTGATCCGGCTGGGCTGGGATTTTATTTTATTTTAATCCAGATGCAGCTGAGACCAGCGGCGGGCAAAGCCACGCGTCAACACAAATTCTGACTAATCAGCAACCAGCACTACTCTACGTCTTCATCATGTGAAATCTCTGTGAATCTTGTCGTTCGGTGTATGTGTGTGGATTTTTTTTTGAGTGAACTAACTAGCTAACCACACTGCCTGTTAATATAAAAGAAAACAAAAGTTGTGCTAGCACATGCATTCACATCATCGTTGCTCAATCCGTGCAAACTTAGTCTGCTATCGGGCAATAAAACTAAAAACAACTCTAAAACGGTAGATTATATAAAAAACAAAATATAATAAAGTCTAAAAGAGCTCAAGCCCCTTCCGCAGCCATGACGACACGACGCCAACCAAATCCCCCCATCGCAATGGTGCAAGCGACAGAAGTCGTCGTTCACGCCGTTCAAGCGACACGTCGCTCACGTGGATGATGTGACAGTCGTCATACAAGCTCTCAAGCCCGCCGACGAATGCTCCTCCCGTGGCAACTCGTCACAACAGGTCAGGTAAGGTAAAGGAGACGTAGTTGCTCGATGGGATGTAGACGCCGACCGATGAAATACCTTCATGGATGAGATGTTCAAGGCCATTCGATCCGTGACGTTAACATCCATGTGGTCCTTACCTTGATGGTGAGCCATCTACCTTGATTCACATAAATTTAACACATGCACCATCAGCTTAAAGGGTAAGCAGCAAGGACAGTCTTGAGCAATGCTTATTGGGACTCATGATAAATTTCATTCTCCCGTTGCAACGCACGGGCATGTTTGCTAGTACCTTATAAACAAATCAATGCCTGTGCAAAGAGCGATGCTTTTAATATGGGTTATAAAGAGGATGCTTAAAAATGTGCGAATGATCATCTATTTGACGCAGCACGCGTCACATAAAAAACCAATAACTAAGCACAATTCCGAAAGAAAAACGTCGGACGTGCAGTACAAGCCACGCGGTCCACGCCGCCACGGATTGTATCAGCCCCGTCTACATCTACATATATACCAGACTCACCCCTAAAAAAACATATATACCAGACTCAAAAGTTGACCACTCCAAAAACACTCAAAAGTTGCTAAAAAAACTAAACCAGACTAAAAAAACGAATACATACATATCGAGCCGGAGGGCCATTAGGAGAAGAAAGAGGTCGATCATGGTACGTGACGATGTCGATCAAGGTGTCGAGCGAGGAGAAGATCAGGTCCATGGTAAATAATCGATCCGTGCATGGAGGAGTCCTTGCGGACCAGGAAGTCGGAGGTGAGCAACACGTTGCAGGTCTGGAATGAGTTCCCCACACTGGCGCTACTGGATTGGTTAGACGACTTCGAGGACACCGCCGCCGGGTTGTTCGCCGACGAGATAGCGGAGGTCGGGGAGGACCTCAGGCATGACACAGCTGTGTTCAACGGGAGGGTCGGTGATGGGGCGTTGGTGGCTGAGCTACTTAGCCAGGCCACGTGATGCGGCTCGCGACACGTGGAGGCGGTTACGCTAGTGGCCAACGCGCGACGCCTACGGGACGGGCAATGCTCCTAAAGCATGGCTCGCAACATTGGCTTGTAGGACGCGTCGTAGCACAACAACACTCCCCCGCAGCATGATACCATCCATCGCAACATCGTGTCGGCACTCCTGTAACATTGCTCCCAACACGGCAACACCAGCTTGTAGCATGGCCCATGTTAAGATTCGTACACGAGAACTGGACGTATCGGAGAGTGCTCCTTAGAAAAAACAATTATGGGTAATGTCGGATCAGTAGATTTTCTGACAACTCCGTCACGAAGTAATGGGTGTTGTGCTAGTTTAATAAAGAAGGATGTTTTTCCTCTACTTTTTTTTATTGATTTACAATGTAGCGCCAAAAGGATGTAAATCTTTTTTTTTCCTCGAATATGCACGAGTGTGCGTATCTATACCCCTACTAAAAAAGCAAAGTGCGTTTCTTCGATTTTTTTCATCCGTTCACCGATATAATTATTTTTAAATTTTTTAGCTATCCAAGGTGGTACTAAATTTTTTATGTTGCGCAGGAAGTGGCCAATTCAATTGAGCGCGTCTTCCGTGCCTGGGCCTCAACCTGGGCTTGCGCTGGAGGTTGTCGTCTCCTGTCGCGGGAAAACAAGCGGGCGATTTTACTAAAAAAAAGAAACAAGCGGGTGATGGCGCACGACAGGGAGCTCCCCGCGGCGGCTGCAAGTGAGGTCAGGAGGCCGGAGGCGCGCGGATCCGTGGCAGTGACATTCGGGGTCACCGGATCCGATCAAGACGTGGCCGGAGGCGGTCGATCCCCGGGCGGGTCGGCGGGTGGTGGCGTCCTGGAGAGATCGAGAGAGAGAGGTGAGACAGGGAGAGAGAGAGAAGGCAGGGGATGGATGAAAAGGAGAGATGGCAGGGCGGGCGGTGAGGCAGGAAAAGAGAAGGCAGATGGATGGAGGAGAAGGAGAGATGGCATGGAAGGCTGGTTTGATTGTTCTGGTGACCGGCGTCTGTAGGTGTCGCGGTTGGCGTCACCGACCAAGGTATTTGACGGCAACAGGGGTGGTGGTCGAGGCGCAGACGAGCAGCGCCATGGCCAGAGGCAGAGGTGGCCAACACGGGAGGAGGTGGAGCGAGGCAGGGGCCAGAGATCCAGGAAGGAGGCGACCGGGAGGTCGATGGCCGGCGGCTGCTAGCCGACGGCGGGCGAATCAGGGGGCGAAGCAGGGAGACAACACTCAGTGACCGGCCATGGCAGGTGACAGGCGGCTGGAATAGAGCCACGGGCGCGGCGAAGAGCTAAGAGGAGGGAGGCCAGAGCAGAGGATGACCGGAGGCGGTCGTCCATGACCGCGTGCAGCACGGTCCGCGGCTCGGCAGCTGCAGGACGGCGCGAGGAGAGGCGGGGCCGCGGCGCGCGAAAGAGAAAGGAGGGTGGCGCGTTCTGGCTCAATGACCGGAGCGAGGGAAGGTGGCAGCACTGGCGGGAGCGGAGGCTCATGGGCGCTGCGCCCCTCTCCTGGAGGTGGCGCTCGGGGGGCACGACGGAGAACGGGATCGGGAGGAGGAGAGGAAGGGGATCGAGGAAGAGGACGAGGGAATCAGGCTTTTTTGTGTTGTTTTGTTTTTTCTAAAGGAAGGTTTAGGTGGGCCACTGGGCTAATTACTGAGCAAACCGAGCTGCTATGCTGCGCTGCTGTTTCTCTTCTACTTTTTCCTTATCATTAATTAACACAAAAAATGATATAAGATACAAAGGGTTAGGTGATGAATCTGCTCAAACGATAAATTTCCTTGGGATCCCTGAAATACGTGTGACCCAAGAAAATTGGTTGCGGGCATGATTTGGAAATTAGATTCTAACTCAAATGGGTTTGAAATAAGTGTTGGTTTTAAAAGTGTCCAAAATTTATGGAAATTTTGGTGGAGCTCGGATAAATGCAACAAGAATTAGTGGCAACCGTTGGAGACCAAACTTGAAGTCGAAAAAGCATGGAATTTGGAGAAGATTTGGAACAGAAAAGCAAAGCACTTAAATAAAAATATTTATTGTTTTTAGAAATGTATGAAATATTTAATGGTGTGATGATATGATGCAATGAAAAAATGACACAGGGAAAAATATAATAATTACATTACACAAAGATTCTAAAGAGCCAGTCTAGATTCATGGAATCACTTTTATGGGCATGTGCGTAAATAGAGAAAGGGAAAAAAAGAAAATTTGATTCAGAGGACCCATGGTGCAGGGGCGCTGCCGGCCGCCGCTGGAATTGCTTGATGTGGGAAAATGGAGGCGGTGCGCTGTACAATGGTGGGGGTTGCAGTTTTAGGGGTTGACTGCGTATGTGGATGAGAGGAAGCTTCATGTAGTTTTTTAGACAAATCTCGCCAAAACATTTATCGGGCGGAAGGAAGATCTCCAGGGTGATCTAACCATACATGACGGCCACTCCAAAGAGAAAATGCATGCTTTGGTAAATTGTGAGCTTCAAAATTTAAGCTCCTAAATTCATGAGTGATTCTACAAAAATTAAAAGCCAAAGAGCGATCTATTATTTCATTTATAATTGCTATTTAGCTTGCCTTGTTGGATAGATTAGCGTGGATGCACCATGGGGCTTAATTAGCTAGGCTTTAATAAGTATAATGCATTTCGATTATTTTGGCACTTAGGTCAGCCGATTCCAACGACCAAACTCACCCAAGTAATTTCAGTTTTTTTTCTTTCGTTAATTGAGTTAATAACCGAACCTTTGGTCCTCACTTTTTTCAACTTCGGTCCCGATTATTTTTGCTCCGGTCTTTGGTTCTTGGTTTTTATGTCCACCGTGCGCGTGCAGCTCGGGGAGGACTGCGTAGCTACATGGGAGGTTAGGTGGCACATCATATTATTCTCCCTATTGGGCCATTGGGGGCAGATTTTGGTTCTACCAAAAACAATTCTTATTAATTAATAGTACATCCTTGCTAATTTACACATGATCCCACCAATTCATATATGTCTCTAGATAGACAATCAACAAGCTTTTCAGAAATAAACAAAATAGAGGATGAGATGTGGCTATTATTTGTCAATGGCGGAAACAATCAAAACAGAGGGTAAGATGTGGCTATAATCTAGCAATGATGGAAATAAACAAAACAGAATGTGGGTTGTGGCTATAATCTGGGAGCCGGTGAGGTGTGGCCCGTGTGCTTAATAGTTGCAAATGTGAATATAAAAAGATGTTGCATGTGTGCTAATATGGATATTTCCTCTACAGTTTGTATACACAGGCTAGATGTTTAACTTCAAAATAAATGCTACTGAACATGCCTAACTGAAATAGTAGATTGCCTAAAATCTCACGTGTGAGATATTTATTTTCCGTTGCAACGCACGGGCCTTTTGCTAGTCATATTTTATAGAAAGAGGGGAGGGTATAGAGCCCAATCCACCAGAGTGGCAAACACTACAACATCGCTTACAACCCACTATTGCACCCGCAGTTTACAAAGTGGGTCACTCGCTACTCGCCCACCCCGACAAACTCGAACATGCTATCTAGTTCACCCTTTAACAAGTTCGCCTGCTGCCAGGCTCTGCCCTCGACCACTACTCTCATGACCACCACCTCCAGTGACGGAGAAGCACCATCAAAGACGATCGCGTTCATGTGTTTCTAAAGCTCCCAAAGCACGAGCGTGAAGATGGCCCTTGCTCCTTTCGTTTGTGCACTTCTGTCGTGTTCTCGCGACGCACCATCCCTTGAGGGTATCCTGAGCCGTAGGTGACCATTCCTGTTTGCCCATGGCCGAGCACAACATTCTTCACACAGTTCTTGCAACACACACAAGTCAGCAGAATATGATCAATAATTTCTTCCTCTTGATCGCAGAAAGGGCAAGCATCTTGATGCGGAAGTCCACGTCGAGCGAGGCGGTCGGAGGTCCAACACATGTTCCACATAGCTAGCCAGGTGAAGACACGACACTGCAGTGGGGCTCTAGATCTCCATGAAAAGTCCGCGGTTGGCACCACGTCCCTGCCGGCAAACTTGATGGCATAGGCGGAGCCAGCCAAAACTGCCCATTCGCTTCCCACGACCAAGTGATGGAGTCAGCGGCACTCTCCTATAACCGAACATCTTGCAGACGTTGCCATACCTCCAAGTACTCCAGAAAAGCCACGAATGCCATGTTGGGGCTAATGTCTCGTACCCAGGTACCAAGCGAGACCGCCTCATGAACCGTGCAGGTAGCCTTGGTTCGCTGCGGGATACAAATCCTCTAGAAGATTCTTTTTCCAAATGTACGTCAATGGTGTACCTTAGTTTTATGGCAGCAAAGATTTATGACATGTCACTACAACCAGTGTTGTCTAGGGATAAAAATGGAGTGGAAAGTTTCCGCTTTTCCGAAGGCAAAACGGAAACGGAGAGTAAATATGAAAACGGAAACGGAAATTTGCAAAACGGAAATGGAAATGAAAATTTTTATACGAAAACGAAAACAAAAACAGAATGGTGTTTTTCGGTGGAACAGACGTGGAAACAAAACTTTCCGTTTCCGTGAATATGAAATTTCCATTTCTACTATAGGCCCATGGCTACTTTGTGGCCCATCTACCAAACAACACACAATGACACAATGAGTAGAATGAGAAGAATAGATCATTTGAGGACCAACTTTTACTACCACACATTCAACTAGACCCTATACGGAATTGTCATGTGTTACTACAATACTACCCTGTTGCTAACACAACTATATTATTTTGTAGCCATGTGAAAAATTCCATAAATTTGTTTGCTTTTTGTCTGTATTTCTCTATGATTCAAGGAGGGGGGGGGGGGGGTGTTAAGTTCCGGTCAACACATA